>LPNX010426112.1:639959-792167 GCA_001517045.1 Pseudotsuga menziesii
GACACAAGTATAAAAGAAAAGCATGTTTCTTTTATCATATTCATAATTTAGGAGTAGAGAGCCTATTGTTCACCATGGTGAGCACCAAACCTAGTGTGATTTGTTATCCATATCATGGAAAATTACGGTAGTGATAATTGGAATGTAATGAAATTGATACTCATATAATTAAGGGAAAATTCAAACGTTGTTATTTTCCATAGATAGATAGATTTAGATTAAAGGTTTTGTAGATCCTAATATTGGTGGAGATGGAGATGGATGAAAGTATACTACAAGATATAATTTCAATCTTATTGGTGGAGTTATAAGATGAACATAATTTCACTCTTGGTCAACTACTTCATCCAATGTGCTAAGTCTCCGAATTGCTTGGTTTTGTAATGCTTCCCTCAATCCTTGAAGCTCTTCCCTAAGCACTTGTACCTCCTGTTTCAAGAAATAATTTTCTAAGAGGAAGGTTTCTATTTTCAATTGACCTGCTTCTGCAACAGGTTCTTGTGTATCAACTCCTTTTGTTTCCTCTACTACAACCATAACTCTAGTTTTTGGCTTTCTTTAATGGGTTGACTGACTGTTTCTTGGTGCATGACCTCCTCTTGTTTCTACGTGGCATAAGGGAAGTAAAGAATTATGTAACTACTTCAACCTCTTCTGAAGCAAAGAAATGTGAATTATCCTTTTGGGATGATCCTTCCTTTTTTTGAATGGCTTCTTATCTTGATACAACAAAAAATTGAACCTCTTGAATTATAACCCTTTCTAGTTCAGGAGAGGATTCAATTTCCTGAATCAATCCCACTTGGGATTCCATTTTCTCCCATGTTTCCTCGACATTGGTCTCTAATTAGTGGACTGGGATTCATACAGGATCTTAAGGGTTGATATATTGAGACACTTCCATTGTTACAACTTCCTCTAAACCCCCTTCTTGATCATTTTCAACTTCCTCAGCTTCCCCATCACTCCCCCCAACTTCATTTGACATGATCTGATTGTCATATTCCTCCTCCTCATCTTCCTCTTCTATAGTCACATGGTCTATCATGGCCCCAACAACAAATTGTTCCTTGGTTTGGTTTCTTCACTCAAGGGCCTGAAGTATTGATAATTTGATAAGGTCGTGGTTGGTGATAGAGGCTTGGGGATGTTGATACCCTATGGTATAATGTGCCATGTTTTCCAATGTCCTCTTAAGTTAATAAGGCATGTTATTCAGTGTACCATGGCATAGATGATAAATAAATACAAAATCATATGTATATACAGTTCAGTACCTACCTTCACTTGTTATGCACTTCTTCAGGAATATTGCCACCTGGTCCCATGGTCAGGGTAAACTATCTAACGTTGTTCCTCGTCCCCTCAGTTGAACACTTTCCCCTGTTGTAAGGAAATTATCTATTGCATTGAGGTTGGGCCTCTTTATGTCAAACCACTTCCTCCCATTTCTGGGTATCCCTGTAACTTCTACTATTGCTCGGTATGAGGCTTCAATTCTCAAACTCTTAACCATTGAGTGCTCCTCCCTAGATTCACAAAAAACTACAATGCCATTTCCTCGTGGAATCCATTCAATCTCTCAAAGTATGAAATCCACCCAACCTCGTCAAAGATACTAAAGTCTTATATATTTAGTCGCAACGCGTCCGTCATATCAATCTCATGACGGACTCCAAACCTGCCCATAATGTTTTTCTTCTGCAATTTCAGACGTCAAAAAAAGAAATACTCCAATTTGGACATTGGAGTTGTGTTAGGTGTTATATCGTCTTGATTAATTCACCTAATATTTAATTATCGATCGGGGTTGGTAGGCTTCGAGTTGACACAAAATATATGCGAAGGTAGAGGAGTTCATATGGTGTCGTGGAAATATTTTAACAAACAAAAAAATGAAATATTTTTCAAAATGAAAAACCAAGACAAACTCCTAAGAATTCAACTATTAAGGTAATTGAACCGGAACAAAATACTAGATCAGAATCTAAAAAATACACTATTCTACTCTATAAACAATTACTAAAGAATAAATATATATACAATACTACTTCTATACAAGAAAAAAATACTCTTTCTAGTAAGGTTTATTGAATAGTTTCAAGAACTAATTATGCAAAGAAAGTTTGTATTGGAAACATAAGTACAACAACTAGATTGATAATTTATTTTATAAGCAAATAACTTAAGAATAAGAAAGGATACTATCAACAACTAAATTTTCAAGTGAAAGGCTAGGATGCAAGGAAGACCTAATTTATAAGTAAGTAGAAAACTTAATAAATAAGCAAGTAGAAAACTTAATAAGAGAAGCAAGTAGAAAACTTAATAGGAATAAATTTGAATTCTATCCTACAAGTCTCTTTCAGTAATCACACAGTGAAAAAAGGAACAATCTACAAGGTACTAGTATATTTTCCTAAGGATAACACATCTAATGCTAAGTTTTACATGCAAACAGATAAATCAATCCAAAGGCATGATCACAAATAGTACAACAATATTAGTTAAAGGATTCAGAAACAAACTCAAGAAACAAAACATAACTTAGCTCAAAACATACTCAAGGTGAAATGATAAAACTTTAGTAATTTAAAACAATCTAACTTTAGCCTTAAGGTTAAATAGAACTATCATCTAACTATTACAGTCAAAGGATGCTTTAAAAAATAAGGAAACAGAGCTTTAAAACAGGTTCAAAACACATTAAAAACACTAAAAATGAAACAACAGTCTAGATGACATACTGAACTGCAGGTATGAAAAGGGTGTCTGAATGACAGTTTAAATAGGCTGTCTGAATAATAGTCTGCACAATTAAAGTAACATAAAATAACCTAAATGATCTAATATTCAGCTGAATTTGTGCACATGCGAATACAATGCAAAGAGGAAGTAAATAAAACTACTTAATAATCGAGTTTGACATCGAAATAATCTTAAACTAATTCATAAATATAAAGAAATCACTGCATATTAAGAAACAAACTGAAATTTTAACTTGAATGAGCTATAACAGAAAGGAAATGAACATAATCGAATCTATTTTAACTTGATAAAAAAAATCTATTCTATCTACTTGCAAATAAAACTGAACAGTAAAACTTGAAATGAAATGACTAAAAGCAAATTGAAAGCAAACTATGCTTGCAACTAGCTATTTAAATTTCAAAATAAAATGCATTATAGGAAGCAAATGAAATAAACATTTACAGTAATTTGAATGAAAGCAAACTAGAAATCAAATTAACTACAAAAGAAAAGGTAACAAAACTACACAAGAAAAGAAACTGTTGGTTGATGAGGGGCCCTCTTAGAAATCAGGGGTGATGCCTGGCTAATGCTTACATGAACACAATCATGAACATTGGAACATACAACCTCTATTAAAAATAAGGAACAGAGTTACAAAATTCATCTTTAGAAAACTGACTGTCTCACTAATGAATTGATCAACTCTTTAGTTCTTCACATGGAGGCGTTTATATACACAATGTTTACAGAGGTGATCAATTCAACCATTTAGTGGTCAAATTATCTCTAAATTCAGTCAACCATTATGACGTCTAACTAATCAAACACCAATGCACATCGTTCTCCTTCTCCTTCGTGAATCAGTTCTCTTCATGCTACGTGATGTGGTGTATGGTTCCTTCTTTGGCGTGGCTGATGGTGTAGTGTCGAGAAGAGGTAGTGCACTAGAGATTCTTTTAGAATGAGAGACATTGCATCCCCCAAATGCATGGAGAGTAAATAGTTGCAAGCTTTAATACCCGGGAATCTCTTATCAACGACGCGTGGTTGGCTCGACGAACTAAACAGTGAGGTGGACAATGAGCTGGATATGATCTACGCATATCTAGGATGAATGAATTTTTTGTTTGTTGGTGTGCTAAAGACTATGGTCTACACTAACAATCTCATGCTAACATTTTAATGCCTGGAAACTTGCCAACAAATGTTGCATAGTCTAATTAGCGAGCTGGATGGTAAGCTGGACATGCTATGCGCATATCTAGCTAAATGCGTGATTATTGTTAGCTCATCTAAAACCTACAAACAAATGCATACATAAATTAATATATCAAAACACGCTCCAAATAATGTCAATTTTAATCTATAAAATCATGAAAGGATAATAATAAACAACTTTTACATAAATCTTAAATTCATTCGTACCTGGGGCTGAATAGTGAGCTGCGTGACAGAAAATATGCAAAAAGATGACAAAAAATATGTTTAAACATGTAATTTAACTGTTAAAAATGATGACAAAACTGGGATCAACATTCCCCAAAACCAGAGAAATGCCAAGTCCCACTGAGCAAAAGTAAAGATAACTTAGGAAGAAGGCGGAGCTGCGCTAGCAGCTGCCTTCGACTTGGCAAATGAAGGAGGTGATTTAAACTTCAGCCTTCTAGATTGTGCTTTCAAAATAGCATGTATTTCATGTCAAACATTGTATGTAGATTAAATGGATTTGTTGAGTTATTCAATAGTCTTAATTTGATAGCTCTTAGGTTCGAAACAATTCGACATTGTTTAACAGTTAGGATACAGTATTTCTGTAGAGGGTATAAAAAGAAAGTGGATGAAACAGCTCTACAGAAATAATGGTGATGAAAAATGATGAAATAGAAAGAAGTTCGTCCTGCTTAAGAGATCATGCTATCATAGTGAACCTTGAGACATGTGCCATTAACGCGCATATGCACTAATGGGTGAGTTCATAAGGTTTGTAATTAGTTCAACCATGTCCAAAGCAAAACTTTGGACAGGTTGAATGTATGACACAAAGGAATAAATCATATTTTCAATAACCTTGATTAACAAGAAGATCAGTCATTTGAAAGTTTACATGCATGATTAGATAAGAGGATAGGGTTGTTAACAGTGAAATGATGACTAAAAAAAACTTTTAAGGTCAAAGCGTCCACATGGAGGTAAAAACTATTTTCCAAAAAAACAAAATTTGGTTAGCAAATTTTAATCATAAGTTCTATAATATCACAATGTTTTATTCAGGTCATCATTTGGTATTTCATTTGGACTATCATTCGATCCTTTATATGGTCCTCCATATTGATTTTTTCTGTGAGAATATGCTTCATGCTATAACCAAGTTCCACTACTTATATTATCTTGAAAACACTTATCATTTGTCAGAGATAAATAGATCTGTCATAAATAATGAAAATAAAAACAATCTAATCTTCCTAATCATCCCCCAAACTAAATATATGGCGTGTCCTCAAGCCATACAAGAGAGAAGAATTGATTGTTCTAGATAATGAAATAAAAATTTATATCATGCTGTTATTATTTTGTAAGAAAAAGAATAATTAACTAGTAAATGGAAATGATTCAGATATGCATATTCATGAAAAATATAACAGTGCTTAGAAAGACCACTTGAATGATGATAATATAACCAAAAGAATTCCATAGGAAAAGCTAGTCATCCATGCCTCATTTTAAAGATATCTTGTCATCACAAAATATTTTGAGTTTACCCCGGAGTGTATGAGATTTATATCTATGGGTCCCATTTCTAGGATAATGACATCCCAGGTATTTGTTGAATTAGATGGTTGGTCCCAATCCCAACTTACAACCATTCTCAAATGACATTATAAACAATTGTCCATGACATGTTTTATTCATAAATTCTGAAAATTTTTCTTTATATTATCATTTTTCTACGAACCATGTGTATAGTGGTGCATTCACTAGATCTCTTTACCCAATATTTCCCCATTGCCAGTAGGCCTGTTGAGTACCCCGACGGGTTTACCTTGGTACCATGCAAGCATAGTCCCACTGCTAGTGAGCCTATTTAGTACCCCGACGGGTTTACTTCCATTTACCGAGCTTCCTTGTTTTAAGTTATTAATTAGCATTGACCCGCTACCAACATGCCTGTTCAGTACCCTGACGGTTTTGCCTTGTATAATGATATTAAATATATGGAAGACGATTGGTACTAGAGCGTGTTAAGTCCTGCAAAACACATAATTCAATTTTGTAAAGTAAACTTATAAGTAACTTTTCATAATGGCTTTAATCATATATCGTGTCAAAAGAGAATAAATTAAAATTGTTCTTTAACCTTACAGTTGTTCTTTTTCATAAAAGATAAGTAATGTTCCCCACAAACAAAAATTCCACTTACTTTCGAGTTTTCACAAAAATACTTGAGAGACAAGTTTTGATAACAAGTATAAGATGAACTAGTAATCCATAGGTGTAAAATGAGATTATGAAAAATATGATAACGAAAGTAGGTCTGTCAAGCAACTGTCCAAAAGAACAAATCAGAAATATACATGTCTGAATCAAAATACCACAAACCATATGAATCATAGAAGAGATGGTTAAGAATGATATCCAGAGAATTGTTTTTTTTATGTCACTATAAGCTGCAAATTTCAAAAGTACCCCAAGAAAGGTTAAGATACCTCATGAGTGTTTTAGCATACTTCCCTTTTCCCAAATAATACTCCATGAGCTGCTTATAGAGATAAAATACTTGTAATCAAACTGCAAAACCACTTGTTAGATGATTCAATTTATTCATGAAAACATATATAACATTATAGAAAGAAAAAGAGTCCCTTGTAAGCAATTTGTCAGAAATGACTCTTATTTATTCAAATAAACAAACACATATTTACATATATACACACGACAATAATCCAAAATACTTTTTTTTAAGGATCAGGAGGAGAAGGAATAACTTCCTCTTCAATTAATTCAATTTCCCTCTGCTGCAAAACATTCTGTTTGAAATCATGTTTAGATGTTGGTTGGTGATAAAGTCTAAGTCTGTGTCCATTTACTATAAAGGAAACTTGTGAACCATCAATTGTCTTAATTTCTACTGACCCATTGTCAAAAGTTGTAACTACTTCATATGGGACTATCCAATGGGTAGTTAACTTTCCTTAGTCGAATAGTAGTGCCCAATCTCTAGTATTAAATTACTTTTGCTTAATAAATTTATCATTCCATGTCTTTCGTTGATTATGTATTAGCATGGTTCTTTGGAGTACATCTTGTCTAATCTCATCTAACTCATTAATCTGTAATACTCGTTGTTTCTGTGCTTCATCCAAATCCATGCCTAATTGTGTTGCCATACGAAAGGTTTTAACTTGAAATTCAATAGGTAAAAGGAATTGGTTTCCATACACTAATTCATAGGGGGTATGTCTGGTAGTGTTTCTCCATGTTATCCTATAGTCCCACAAAGCCTCCAGGAGTCTATCTTCCCAATCCTTAGAATGTAAGTGAATGGTTTTGGTTAAAATGGCTTCTAATACTTTATTGGTTGATTCTACATGACCATTATCCTGAGGGTGATAAGGTGAAGATTTGTAATGTTGGATGACATATTTCGTAGTGAGTTCTTTCATTAATTTGGAAGTGAATTGAGTACCTTGGTTTATGACAATTTCTCTAGGTACACCAAATTGGGTGAATATTTCTTCATATATAAATTCTACCACTTACTTCTCTATAGCCCTAAACAAATATTTAGCTTCTACCCATTTGGTAACATAGTCCATGCAAACTGAGATATACTTCTTTTTATGAGACATGGGAGAATTTTCTCCTACAAAATCAAGAGCCAATTTCTCAAAAGGCTCAATCATGACCTAAGGTTGTAAGGACATCTGATCAGATGACGTAGGTCTACCCATTCTTTGGCAACTATCACATCCTTTAACATACTTGGCAGCATCCTTGAAAATGCTTGGCCAGTAATAACCAGAGTGCAACACTTTGTATGTTGTCTGCCTATCAGAAAAATGTCCTCCACATGGTCCATCATGGCATGCATGGAGGATGTCTATCATTTCATCCTCCCGCACACATTGTCGAATAATAATATTTGGACCGGTGTGGAAGAGGTCATTATCAACCCAAGAATAATTAGAACTATGAACTATAATACAAAGTTTCTCGTGAGGGGACAAATGGTTTGGTAATTTCCCAGTTGCTAAATTATTGGCAATGTCTACAAACCAAGGGATTTGGATAGACACAACAAACAAATGTTCATCAGGAAAAGTGTCATCAACGGGTTTAGCACCATCATCATGTTGAATGCGAGAGAGGAAATCTGCTACTATATTTTCTTTGCCAGGTTGGTCAATGATGGTGATGTTAAACTCTTGCTATAGAAGAAGCCACCGGGTCACTCTACCATTGGTAATTGGTTTATTCATTAAAAATTGAATGGTAGAGTGATCGGTATGCACAAAAACTTCGTAACCTATAATGTAATGGAAAAATTTATTAATAGAATAAAATACTGCCAAAAATGATTTTTCAGTAACAATGTAATTCAGTTCGGAAGGATTCAAATTCTTGCTGATAAAATAAATGGCATAAGGTGCTTGGCCCTCCTTTTGGCCCAGGACTCCTCCTATGACCGTATCAGAGGCAGTGGTGTATATATGAAAAGGAAGGGACCAATTGGGACCCCTGAGTATTGGTGCCATTGATAGTTTATCTTTTAAATTTTCAAAAGAATTTTGACAAGATTTTGTCCAATGGAATTCTACATACTTTGTAAGCAATTTAAACATTGGTGTAGCTATTTTAGTAAAATTTTCAATAAAGCGACAGTAATAGCCTACATGACCAAGAAAGATTCTTACCTCTTTTTGAGTTTTTGGAGAGGGAAGGCCAACAATTACTTCGATCTTGGTAGGATCTACCTTAATTACTTGGGAGGAAACATGGTGTCCTAAAACTATACCTTCTGTCAGTAAAATTTTACATTTTTCATGACTAAGGGATAAATTCGTTTCTTGACATCGGATCAGGAAATTTTCGAGGTTGTCAAGAGCTTCTTGAAAGGTATTTCCATAAGGTGTAAAGTCATCCATTTATACCTCCACATAATCATGTATAATATCAAAAAAATTCCTAAGACTACCCGTTGAAAAGTGGGAGGTGCATTACATAGGCCAAATGGAAAAACTCTATAAGCATATGTTCCCCAAGGACATGTAAAAGTGGTCTTATCCTGATCTTTAGGTGCTATTAAAATCTAATTGTATCCACTATATCCATCAAGAAAGGAAAAATACTGTTTACATGACAGGGTATCTAACACTTTATCAATAGGAGGTAAAGGAAAGTAGTCTTTGAGTGTAGCTTTGTTTAGCACTCTAAAATCAATACAAATGCGTCATTTCCCTGTGACTTTATTTGGGACTACCACTAGAGGAGACACCCATTTACTATTGGAGATAGGATATATGAAACCAACATTGAGGAGTTTTTGTAATTTTTCTTTTACTATATCCTTTAGAGCAGGATTCATCCTCCTTTGAGGCTACCTCACAGGTGAAATGTTTGGAACCATATAAATATTGTGAATACAAGTGTCAGGGTGTATACCCTTCATATCAGTGTATTCCCATGCAAATTATCCAACTTGTTTTTTAAGAACCTCAAGTAGTTGTGCTTGTTGGTTTTCACTTAATCCTGCATTTATATGTAGAAAACTTTAAGGGCCAACTTCACAAGGTTAAGTATAGGGTCCTGTATGCTATTCAATTATGAAGAAACAAGGCGTCTCCATAAATGTTGAGAGAGCCATATTCTCTTGGATCTCATCTCCAAAAATCTGATCGAATTGAGCAAAAGATTGAGGAAAATGTATACAAGTTGTTGAAGAAACAAACTGGTTTAATAAATTCTCAGTGCTCTGCTACTGAAGTTCCCAAGAGAATCACTAGGGAGGGAGAGGTCATCAAAGTACTCATCCTTGAAAGAAAAATTTAACCACCATGAATTTTCAATTATTGGTTGTTCTAGGGGTTATAAAATAAGTCTCTGTGTAGACAGCCCATTGGAAATAGTCATCTCTCCATCCCTACATCCTATAAAAGCATTTGCAGTAGCTAACCATGGTATTCCCAAGATAATAGGATTCCCTTTAGAAGGATCCTTTGATTCTACGACCATAAAGTCGACAAGGTATTCCCATGAGGCTAATGATACAATAATGTAATGTAGGACTCTAACAATTTTTACCATAGTATTGTCTGCTAGTTCTAGGATTGAAGGGGTAGGTCGGAGAAATTGTCCTAACTGTAAAAATTCTAAAACTGCAGTGGTCATCATGTTGATGGCAGATCCTAAATCGATTAATGTATTTTCTATGGTGGTATCGTTTATAATTACAGTCACTACTAGGGCTCCTGCATTTGTATATTTTGCAATCCGGTATTGATATGTCCTACATTTAGACATCTCTCCAATAACATGAATTGTGAGAGGATCATTTTGCTTCTTCCTTGGGAGTTTAATGCATAGTTCCTTTATTACCTTGTTGTAGATTGGTATGTCCTTGATAGCTTGTAATAGAGGAATTTTGACACATATATTCTTTAATTCATTCAAAATGTCATACTCAAGATGAACTACATATTTTTCTATTACTAGTCTTTCTAGAAACAGAGGAACTCTTTGTTTCTGAATGGGTTCTTGCAGAGGATGGGTGTGTATTGGAATTTTTGGAATGTTCACATCCTCCAAAATGGAATCATTCATGGGTTCATTTGAATCCTCTTCTTCTTAATTTTCCTCATGAATGATGACTGCTGACTTGGGTTTTTCATTCACAACTCTTCCAGATCATAATTGAATCTCATGTATAGGCACAATCGAAATAAGGTATGATGGAAGAGTTTGAACCTCAATGTTGTTAAGAGCTTGAGTTGGTTTATTATTTGGGTTAGGTATCGATTATGTAGGTAATACTGTCAGTCGAGGAGGGTTTGTATTCTGGAAGTGATGAGGTTGTTGTGCTATGAGAGGAACTGGAGGCACAAATCCAGGTGAAATTTGTTGGAAATTTGTTTGGTGCTGAGGATAAGGATGATTAGGTGCAGAGATAGGTTGTGAATGAGGGTATGGTTGTCCTCTTCATCCTTGTGACCAGTATTACTGCTACGGGAATTAACGAGGAGAGTACTAAGATGGCTAATTCTGCCAACTTGAACTATCCCATTGTTGAGGTGGTTGCTATGGAGGATAATAGAGTGGGGTTGTGGTGGAAAGTTTCGGTGTGCTGGTTGGTCTCTAGGTTTCCAAGTAGGCCTCCTAGATGTTTCACCTACATCCCCACTCTTATAGACAACTTGCAACACAGGAAATGACATGAAATTTTTTGTTGGATGTTCCTCCACACAGATGTGACATACGGAGATATTGTTTAATGGACATTCCCTTTGGGGATGTTTGGTCCTATATCTTGGACAAAAAATGCTCATTGTTTTCTCGTTCTTCATCCTGCCCTTTTCCCCGACAACGATGCCAAAATGTTGGGTGTTATATCATCTTGATTAATTCACCTAATATTTAATTATCGATCGGGGTTTCTAGGCTTAGAGTTGACACAAAATATATGCAAAGGTAGATGAATTCCTATGGTGTCGTGGAAATATTTTAACAAAAAAAAGATTGAAAGATATTTCAAAATGAAAAACCGAGTCAAACTCCTAAGAATTCAACTATTAAGGTAATTGAACCGGAACATAATACTAGATCAGAATATAAAAAATACACTATTCTACTCTATAAACAATCACTAAAGAATAAAGATATATATAATACTACTTCTATACAAGAAAAACTTGTTTCTAGTAAGGTTTATTGAATAGTTTCAAGAACTAATGATGTAAAGAAAGTTTATATTGGAAACATAAGTACACTGAACTAGATTGATAATTTATTTTATAAGCAAATAACTTAAGAATGAAAAAGGATACTATCAACAACTAACTTTTAAAGTGAAAGGCTAGGATGCAAGGAAGACCTAATTTATAAGTAAGTAGAAAACTTAATAAAGAAGCAAGAAGGAAAATTAATAAGAGAAGCAAGAAGAAAAATTAATAAGAGAAGCAAGTAGAAAACTTAATAGGAATAACTTGGAATTCTATCCTACAAGTCTCTTTCGGTAATCACATAGTGAAAAAGGAACAATATACAAGGTACTAGTATATTTTTCTAAGGATAACACATCTAATACTAAGTTTTACATGCAAACGGATAAATCAATCCAAAGTCTTCATCACAAATAGTACAACAGTATTAGTTAAAGGAATTAGAAACAAACTCAAGAAACAAAACATGACATCGCTCAAAACATACTCAAGGTGAAAGGATAAAAATTTAGTAATCTAAAACAACCTAATTGTAGCCTTAAGGTTAAATAGAACTATCATCTAACTATTACATTCAAATCATTCTTTAAAAACTAAGGAAATAAAGCTTTAAAATAGGTTCAAAACACATTAAAAACACTAAAAACAAAACAATGGATTGGATGACAGACTGAACTGTAGGTCTGAAAGGGGTGTCTGAATGACAGTTTAAACATGATGCCCAAATAACAGTCTGCACAATTGAAGTAACAAAAAACAACCTAAATGATCTAATCTTCAACTGAATTTATGCACATGCAAATACAATGTAGATAGGAAATAAATAAACCTACTTAATAATCAAATTTGACAGCGAAATAATCTTAAACTAATTCATAAATATAAAGAAATCATTACATAATAAGAAACAAGCTTAAATTTTAACTTGAATGAGCTTATAACAGAAAGGAAATGAACATAATTGAATCTCTTCTAACTTGATAAAAGCAATCTATTCTATCTACTTGCAAATAAAACTGAACAGTAAAACTGGAAATGAAATGACTGAAAGCAAAATGAAAGAAAACTAAGTGCGCAAGTAGCTATTTAACTTTGGAAATAAAATGCATTACAGGAAACAAATGAAATAAACAATTACAATAGTTTGAATGAAAGCAGACTAGAAATCAAATTAACTACAAAAGAAAAGGTAACAAAACTACACAAGAAAAGAAACCTTTGGTTGATGAAAGGCCCTCTCAGCAATCAAGGGTGATGCCTGGCTAATGCTTACACGAACACAATCATGAATAGCAGAACATACAACTTCTATTAAAAATAAGGAACATAGTTACATAATTCTTCTTTAGAAAACTGACTGTCTCACTAATGAATTGATTAACTCTTTAGCTCTTCACATGGAGGCATTTATATACACAATGTTTACAGAGGTGAGAAGGTTGACCCTTTAGTGGTTGACTGCACTCTAAATTTAGTTAACCATTATGACGTCTAACTGATAAAACACCAACGCACAACATTCTCCTTCTCCTTCACAAATCGGTTCTCTTTATGCTGCGTGATGTGGTGTATGGTTCCTTCTTTGGTGTGGATGATGGTGTAGTGCCGAGCAGATGCAGTGTGTTGGTGATTCTTCTAGAACAAGAGCCATTGCATCACCCAAATGTGTGGACATCAAACATTTGCAAGCTTTAATACTTGGGAATCTCTTATCAACAATGTGCGGTTGGCTCGACGAACTAAATGGTGAGGTGGACAGTGAGTTGGATATGCTCTACGCATATCTAGGATGAATGCATTTTTTGTTTGTTGGCGCACTAAATACTATGGTCTACACTAACAATCTCATGCTAATTTTTTAATGCCTGGAAACCTGCCAATGAATGTTGCGCAGTCTAATTAGTGAACTGGATGGTAAGTTGGACATGCTATGTGCATATCTAGATGAATGCGTGTTTGTTGTTAGCTCATCCAAAACATGCAAAAAAATGCATACATAAATTAATATATCAAAACGCGCTCCAAATAATGTCAATTTTAATCTATAAAATTGTGAAATGTTAATAATAAATAGGTTTTACATGAGTCTTAAATTCATTCGTACCAGGGGCTGAATAGTGAGCTGCATGACAGAAAATATGCAAAAAGGTGACAAACATATGTTTAAGCATGTAATTTAACTACCAAAAATGATGACAAAACTGGGATCAACAAGTTGCAACAAGTAGTATCATCAATGAATAGTGGAGATTCGTAGGTTATTTTTGGAAAGTTGGTATAATCATGGAATAGACTTAGGTTAAAAATTATCTGTAATGTTCCCAACCCTCCGAACGGTGAAGAGGATGCTCCCAAACCCATTAAACATCTGGGCTACTAGCCTCATGAACATGTACCTAGATAAAAACTGACAAATTGAAATGCTTTGAGGTAAACATGCAGAGATCCATAATGATTCAACATACAGTGGAAGAAAAACCATACATTCAAGCATTCAACATGTTCATCGTAATCCATTAAACAATAAATATAATTGTAGAGATGAAATAGACAAGAATACTTATCTTGTGAATAATTCATCCCGCAACCAGCTATGTCACTGCAACATTCCACCCAACCATAGGCTAGTGTGCTCCTTAGTCTCTCAGCAACACTACCACCCCTGAGCTGGGCATGATTCCCCAAGGAATAAGGAACAAGTAGGCTTACACATAGCCAAGGATACACAAATAATCCAATCCAACACAGTTGGGTTTATCAGGCCATCAAGGAGCTGGGAAAAGTTGAATGCTAAGATGGTGAGCTCATTGAAGAGCTACACCAGAACTAGCCTAACTTATAGGACACCCACACACACCCAACACAAGGAAATCAGTCCCTTCTCTGCTACACAGCCCCTCAGGCCCTGACCTCCCTTCCAGTGCTATTCAAGGGTTGTGGAGAAGAAATCCAACCCTCTAGCTCTGTCTATGTGGTTCCCAAACACACTAGGTTTATCAAGCAACCCAAGCCTTCATTCCCACTCCAACAAAGTCCGAAGACCAACCACTGCATACACGCAGCAAGACAAGCAATTCATAGCTCTAACTAGGGAATTCGATTCTTGAGTTGTTCTTGGCCCTATCATGGCCAAAACAACTCAATAGGAATCCGCAGCAACCCACAAATATAAATGAACCCACATCACATAAAAATCGTGGGGAAAACAACAACCCTGATCTCAACACTGAAGCAACGGGAAAATACACAGCCCAGAGAATTGAAGAGGAGATCTGACTCTCAGCCTGGACAACAGGAAACACATATACATAGACCATGAAACCGGTAAGGAAAACACACCCCCATAGCATAAATCATGAATGGCTCCTTCACAGGAAAGTAGTGGATGACAGAAAACGGCTCCCCAGCTCGCTACGTGAGGAGAAGAGAGCGACCGTATCTACGTGAGGATGGGTAAAAACAATGGAAGAATGGAGAATCCAATCCTCAGCTTTCCTTTCCCATGTGAAGTGAAAGGGTCTGCTGGTAGAGTGTGTGTGTGGGCAAGGAATGGCAGTCCTGCCACACACCACTGCCCAACAATAACTGCCCCAACTAACAATAGAAGGTTTTAATTTGGTAGTTGACTGATGAGACAAGGAAAGGTGAGTAAGTCAAAAGGGCTTTAACAGCTGACAAATGGATTTTCCCCATAGGCTCAAAGTTTAATAATTCCCCCTCCTTATCCTTAGGAAAAATCATGCCCTTTTCATCATGGTTGCATTGACATAGCTGGTTGGGGTTCATTTTAATTAAGTTGCATAATTACATGATGCCAAAGCTATAATGTGCCGTATATCACGATATACTATTGGCAACGATTTCAATCACTGAAACATAACACAACCAAATCGATGGTGGGGCTTTTGCCTTTAGCTCCACACCACGATCAATTAATATTATATACATCATATACATTTAATGCAAACAGGGTTAAAACCAGAGTGTTACATTATCGATAGCGGTCAATAGGTATGGAAAAAGGGTAGTGATGTGGCCTTTCTACTGAGGAGATCAGTTAGATATTGCTAATAGGGATGTACGAACATAATATAATCATGATTATTCTACCACTTTATTCCTAGTTAGACTTATGATTAGAACTCATACCTACATACTTACCGTGATGAATCATGTGATGAATCATGTGATGAATCATCATTCTTCGTGGTGACCTTCCCTTATTGTCAAATCAATTGATGAAGACAACTTTTTGCATGCGGCTTCATAAAAATCAGTTGGCCCATATCCGAGAATGTGTCCATGTTAGCATTACTTATATGAATAACTAGCCATTTTAGTAGATTGTTGTATTTATTTTTGAAAAAAATGTAATAGGTGCAATGTTGTTTATCAAACATGAACTATAAGATTACCACCAATTCTGCTGGAATCTAATTATTTTAGTAGGAGGGTTGATAGTGTTCCAGAGGAGAATTGGTGGAGTTTTGGCGGGAAGTGAAAGAGTTGATGAAGCTTTAACCAAATATACAATGGAGTTTCAGCAGAAATATTAGCAAGGTATAGTCACAAACAGGAATGCAAATAAAGTTTGGCCAAAAGTGGAAACATTGGTGGAGTTTCAACATATAGCGAAGAAATTAGCAGATTTTTGGTAGATGGTGGAGGAATTGGCAGAGTTTTGGTAGATGGTGGAAAAATTAGTGAAGTTTCAACAAATGGTGGAGAAGTTAGCAGAGTTTTGGCAGATGGTGGAGAAATTGGTAGAGTTTCAGCAAACAACAGATAAATTAGCGGAGTTTCGGCAGATGGTGGAGTTTTGATAGAAAGTGGAGGGATTAGTGATGTTTCAAAAGATGGTGGAGGAATTGGCGGAGTTTTGGTAGATGGTAGAGAAAGTGGTAGAGTTTCGGCAGATAGCAGAGAAATTAACGGAGATTCAGCAAATGGTGAAGAAATTGGCAAAGTTTCGATAGATAGTGGAGGAATTAGTGGAGTTTCAGCATGTGGTAGAGGATTTGGCGGAGTTTCAACAAATGCCAAGATTCAGCAATGCCTGATGAACTTGTCATAAATCCATGATTCTTCTTTGTCCATCTTCATGAGTGATTTTTCAGCATTTGCAGAGGATCGTTTATGATTTCCATAGTTGATTGGCCCATTACAATTTCTCAATTTTTATTAGACCCCTCTCATTTATTCCCACATACAAATTTTCTAACCAAACCGATAAAATATTAACTAACTAAAAAAAACTATCAAGAAATATGCGAAACCAAAAACAAACAGATTTATTTATTTACAAATTCTGGTGGAAATATGCAAAAGATTAAGGAGTAACAAAAACAGGAGGAGACTCATGTTCTTGTACCAATTGACAGTTCATTTTAGCAGCAACATGCAAGAAAAATGCATCCCTTGAGAGTGGCTTATGGTAGAGCCACAACCAATGGCCATTAGAAAAGAGTGGGGTTTCATTCTCATCAATCATGGTCAATCGAACAATCCCATTGTCAAATACCGTATCCACTTTGTAAGGTCCTAGACATTTGATGCATAGTTTACCCTTGAAATCCTTCTTGAACCATGCATCGTATAATAAGGAATAATATTCCTCACGGAACTTGCTCTTCTTATTGAATTCTGTCATGCCATCTATAGCGTTGTTATTGAACCAGTGAATTTTGATGCACAACAGCGATGCATTTCTCATCTAGTTCATTCAATTGATTAATCTGGTCCTTTTGAGCTTCTGTCAGATCTAAATTAGCCTCTAACATTTTTCTCAAAGTCTTGATTTCAAATTCAACAGGGAAGATAGAATTTTCCCCATATACCAACTCATAAGGAGAGAATCCTGTGGTATTACACCATGTAGTCCAATATGCCCATAGTGCTTTAGGGAGTCTCTCAACCCAACCTCTACGATGAATTTTCACCGTCTTTGTGAGGATAAATTCAATTACTTGATTAGTGATTTCCACTTGGCCATTATCCTGTGGATGATAAGGTGAAGTGATCCAATGAAGGATATGGTATTTTTGCAGAAGAGCTTCCATTTTACGAGATACAGACTTGGACCCTCCATCTATTATTATTTCTTTAAGCACCCCAAATTGAGTAAAAATTTCTTCATACATGAAATCTATAACAACTTGATCAGTTTCTCTCACTAAAGTTATGGCTTCCACCCATTTGATCATGCATTTTTTATGAACCAGAATATAAACTTTCTGTTTCAAAGGAAGGTTAACAGGTCCTACAAAATCTAGGGCCCATTTCTCAAAATGTTCCACCACCAACTGTGGTTGAAGTGGAATTTTGTCCAACCTATTTGGTTGACCCATTCTTTGGCAACTATCATAGGCTTGCACACACCTTTTTGCATATTGAAACAGGGTGCACCAAAAATAACCCATTCTCAACACCTTATGTCCAGTTCTTTTGTCAAAAAAATGTCATCTACACGGTTCATCATGGCATGCTTTCAGGATATCATGGACTTTAGCTTCCCTTACATATCATCTGATCTCCAAGTCTATGCCTGTGTAAAATAGATATCCCTCTATCCAAGTGTTATAGCCTAAAATGACAAATCTTTGCCTGTCACCACTTTCCCATGTTTTCGTCGCATGTCAACATTGTTAGGATTTATAATCCTCCCTTGACCAAACTATATATTATATTATTTTAGCCTAACTTAGGATTTTTATTTAATTATTTGGGTCCATTAGTACCATTGGGTCCATTTGGCCTAATGGGGCCACATGTACCAGTTACTAGAGTGTGGGGAACACCTATAGAGTCTAACTTCCACTGATTGCACTTGCATGCATAAGTTTAGGCACCTCCTAGACCAATCCCTACATTTTAGGAGCCATTGGGAGTCCCGACACCAACCTCCTTCAGTCAATTAGAGTTGGAACTATTTAATTTATTTTCCAGTTACTTTTAGTTAGATCACAATTAGTTCAATTAGCGCCAGTTATGCATGTTTGCATGTGGATAAGGTGTCTTTTCCCACCTACCACTTAAGTTAGACTAAGTTAACTGGTTTGAACTAATTTCTTGACTGGATTTGACATTGGGAGTTAACTAGTTGGACTCTGATATTGATTGAGACATATCTAGTTAGTTAGTCAGTCAAAGTTAGTCACATCCAGTTGGGAGATTTGAATTCATCCCTAATGATTCAAATTCATTTCCTATGTAACACTATTGTAACAATGAATTATGTAATGAAGATAATACTGTAATTCTTTGAGCAATACTTGTCTGTTTCCTATGAGATTTGATTTGTTCAATTTGTATAATTCATTACTATTCAATACATCAATAATATTTGACTCATTTCTTGAATACGTAAATGACACAACAATTCTAACATGGTATCCGAGCCATTTCAATCAAGCTTCATGTATGTCTACTTTCCATTGAACACCAGAAGCAACTAGTTTCTACAGAAGTCCCGCAAAGAGTGCCTTGCTTCCTCTGAATTTATTCAGAGTGGTGGTGCAGGCATGGAAGACCCTGAGAAAGTGTTCATGCCGAGAGGGAAGGATTTATTCTAACATATTTTGAATATTTTTGGTTTTGCAGTGATATTTTGTAGGTCTAACTTCATATCGATTTGATATTATCATTTCCTCTTCTTACTCCATCCACAAGATATTCAGAATGGAAGTTGAAGATGATTGCATCTCTAAAGAGAAAAGGTATTTATGAGGTATCTATTGGACCTTGTAAAGAGTCTTATGAATATGAGAATGACTAGCTAAATTATGGTGATAGAGCTTTTGGAACAATATGTATGTCCTTTTCTCCAAGCTTGCGCTACCTTATTGATTCTATAGAATACCCAAAGGATATTTGGACATAACTAGATAGAACCTTTGGGAAGAAAAACGAGGATTATTATAGAAATTTGGAGAGAAAATTCAGTACAACAAGAGTTATTTATTTAAAATTATCTATCTCTACTCTCTCCGATGAAGTTGTTCAAGATGAAGAAGAAGCATAATCTTCCACACAGTCAATTCGAATTGAAGAAAGTCTAATTGGAGTGACTCCTTCTTCTGCTACTCCAGAAGTTTATGAGATATCAGATATCTCATCTTATCATATGGATGATCTATAAGAATACATTCAAATCTCTATTATTGAATAAAAACTCTCCTTCCATTCTTTGCAAAAATTCTCCAGTGATTCTTCTATTTTAAATTATGTGCATAGTTTACCGATGATTGTTTCAAAAAAGGAAGAGGAATTTGATTTATCTATATCTAATGATGTTTTTGGTGTGTAGATAAGTAATACCATGGATATTTTGGAAACAATATCATATTTTAGGAGTGATCCATTCACTCTCATTGATCTAGAGCTTCCAATAAATTCCTACATGATTACATGCACCAATTTTCAGAATTTTGAAGAAGGAGAAAATTGTGCATCTACCATCTTGGTGGAGCACACTCTTGGATATGAAATGAAATTATTTGGATATGATATGATATTATTTGTATATTTTCTGATATTATTTGGTTCTGTTTTTAAGTTTCAATAGCTTTCAGTAAGGGTTGTATCTGCTCTCATCAATTTTGGTGTGAAAAATCAAGTACATCAAGTCTCCTTCAAAATTGTTGCTGGGGATTTGATAGCATTCCTCACTTTTTTATTTGATATGAAAATTTTTGGATATGATCTGATATTTGGTTCATGTTTTGAGTTCCAATAGCCTTCATTCATGCTTGTAGTTGTTTTCATCAATTTTGGTGTGACAAATAAAGTACTGTAAGTCTCTTTCAAACTTGCAGTTGGGGATTTGATGTTAGTTTCCTCTTATGAGTTTGTTGATATTTTAAATTATGAATCATTCATTATTTATGAAGCTATATAATATTATGGATCTCAATTATTCGCTCTCAATAGTCACGGGGCTTCTCTACCTATCTATTTGATCACATGCTCATCTCTTCACAGAACTAGTAAAGATGGAGACATTCTGCATTCGCCTGGAAACTTGCTCCTAGCATTTGGGGATGATTTTAACTCACATGGTTTGATGTTCAAGGCTGCAATATATCATTTTATTGGGTGTTCCTCACATGGTTCTAATTCTCAATCACCTTTTCTCTCTCATCAGTTGATTTCAATTGCTCTACATGGGTCGAGTTTTCATCTTCGAGCTGTCTATATTCCTAATTCATTTGAGCACATTCTTCTTCTTCCAAAGAGGAAGATTCCTCCAGAGATAATCAATTTGTATGGATTCAAAGTTTCACATGCACAGATTTAGGATGCAGCTACACAGAATAAATGGAATACTGCATTATTGCTGCAAATTGCAGCAAAGATTTTGCAAGTTTTTAAATTGTATTTCCTTATTCCTGCTTATATTGAGGGGCGGGGGGGGGNCTACAATTTTCCAAGTTAGTATTCAGGGGGGGTGTTAGGATTTATAATCCTCCATTGACCAAACTATCTTTTAGATTATTTTATCCTAAATTAGGAGTTTTATTTAATTATTTGGGTCCACTTGGCCTAATGGGGCCATGTGTACTAGTTAATAGAGTGTGGGGAACACTAACAGAGGCTAACTTCCAATGACTGCACTTGCATGCATCAGTTTAGGTTCCTCCTAGACCAATCCATACATTTTAGGAGCCACTAGGAGTCCCTACACCATCCTCCTTCAGTAAGTTGGATTTGGAACTAGTTAAGTTATTTTTCTAGTTACTTTTAGTTAGATCACAATCAATTCAGTTAGCACTATTTATGCATGGCTTCATGTGGATAAGTTGCCTTTTCTCACCTACCACTTCAGCTAAACTGAGTTAACCGATTTGAACTGGTTGCTTGACTGCATTTGACATAGGGAGTTAACTACTTGGACTTCGATATTGATTGAGACATATTTAGTTAGCTAGTCAGTCAGAGTTAGTCACATCCAGCTGGGAGATTGGAATTCATCACTAATGATTCGAATTCTTTTCCTATGTAACACTATTATAACACCAGATTATGTAATGAAGATAATACTGTAATTCTCTGAGCAATACTTGTCTGTTTCATGTGAGATTTGATTTTTTCAGTTTGTGTAATTCATTCCTATACACTGCATCAATAATATTTGACACATTTCTTGAATATCTAAATGGCACAACAATTCTAGCAGACACTTCCATGATCACACTTCATGAAAGTCATTCAAAAAACACCTTGATTGGAGGAGCCATATATAGAGTTATATAACTTAGTTTGACATCTTCTCTAAACCGTTGGAAAGGTATCTGAGTAAGGAAAAACTTTCCAGAAGAAACCAAACCCTAAAAAGGCATGGAAGTAACCTAAAAATGAGATTTTTGACCCATCTTGAGTTGGATTAAGAAACCCCTGACTTTTCCTTGGCATTCGAGACTATTCTTCATTGAACCCACTATTTTCTCCTGTAGTGGTCAAAAATATGAAAATTCTAGAATTAGGGGTGGTTTGGTTGGTTTTGGAACTGATTTTTTAGTTATAAATGATCCCTATTCAACTCTAACTCTTCAGAAAAGTATATAAGAGAGGGAGAGAGGTCCATGAAGGGGACTGGACCTTTGCATTGTTATGTTGGAGAAATTGGGACTCTCATCCCCCTAAATTTTCCCTAGATGTCATTTTCCTATGTTGTAGAGATTGGAGGCTAAGATTCTTTGGGAAGAGAAGCATGAGATCCATATCAAGGTTTCGTGAGGTGCCTAGCAAGAGTAGAAGGTGAAATCTATACTTCTTCCACTTGATCAATAAAGATGTGATGTTCTTCTTCTTTCAAAATAATTGTTCAATGTATGTTGAATCACTATTATGATTGTATGATGATGCTTATCAAATTAGGGTTTCATTTTTTACCGAACATAATCTCCTTTCATATAGTCAATTTGGTTTGAGGAAGGTTCAAATTGTTTTGCAGGTCTCTTGGATTAAGGAGCAAGGGGAAGGGATAGAGAAATCTTGGACTAACCTTCAGTTAATTAGGTATGGACCTTAATTATCTATGAATATTGCTTACATTTACTTGCAGAATATTTTATATCAATATTTCAACCCTAGTATGTTGGTGGCCTCTTAACCCCCAACCATAGGAACACTTTCCTCTACAACAGAACTGGCGACCATAATGGAGAGGCATTGTCTATTTGGGGTCTCTTTGTATTTATTCCAGTGTTTTTTAAGGTTTTAGGTCCTTCTTACAACTTAGGAGAAAATTTTAGACATGTTAGAACACCTCCCCTACCTTTCTATGGCATTTTGACCCTTTTTTTAGCATTTTTCCACCCATTTGTAGGTTCTGCACTGCACAGTCGGGAATTCTGAGTGCATTAGTGACCTCCATTCATGAAATCTACATTTTGTACCTTGAAAATCATGAAATTCCTTAAGGAAACTCATTAATTCCCTTGTAAGTGATCTTTTTCATCAATGTTTTTGTGTTTTTAGGTGTTTGAAGGTTTTTTGAAGGGTCTTCATGGGTCCTCTCCCTATACATGAACCCAAAGAAGTAGTTTCACCTCTTTTGGATTCTCTTTGTCTAATTTTTAAGTCCTTTTCACTTCCTTAAAAAAATTTTGTTTCTCCCCCCCCCAACCTCCTTCTTTGGTTTGACCTTGTTGGGCAAGGTGTTGAGTAGCCTTTGTTTGCAGGTCTAGACTGAATCCTGAAGCTTCTTGAACCTTATTTGTTTGAATATTATTGTTTAGTATATTCATGCCAAAGTGGTTGGCTTGTTTCCATTTTCAAGTATTCCTTCCTAGTGAGGTTATATCTGACTTTAGGGCACCCTAAGGTTTGTTAGTGGGCTATAGAACATAAGTCTATTTGCTTTGCTTACATTGGTTTGCATGCATTAGTTTGTAGGTTGATTTTATTTTGCATTCATAAAATAAAAGGTAAAAATAACATATAGTTTCTTTATATGCATTTTGATTAGGGTTTGGTCTTAAATGCATTTCATATCGTTGCTCTTGAAATAATAAAAAGAAGTTTGTTCTTTCGCGGCTTTCAATTTTCAGTTTGAAAAAGAAAGAGAAGTAGGTTTTCTTTTGCATTTTGATTTCTCTTTTGTTTAGTCATACTGTTTATATTCTTGAGTCAAACACCATTGGTTTCACCTATGCCACCCTTTGAGTAATCAACAACCATAAAAAGAACGTTTAATATCTAAAATATATTATTAACTGTTTCTTTCTAGGGACGACACAAACTAGTCTAGGCTAGTGTTTTGGGTTAGGGACTTTTTAACTACCCAAAACTTTAAACTCAAACAAAGTTTTCTATCTTTTAGGAAATCCAACTTCACAAAGTAAGACACCAGAAATATCCTCTAACACAGGAGTCAAGCACGAGGTCGTGCAATACTGAGTACTTGGAGATACCCCTCCTATACCCAGTAGAGCATACACTAGAGTTATTTCACATTTGGGGACTTACTCAGTACCTCCTTTTGAACCCGTGTGGTTCCTAGCACTGTTTAAGTTTCGAGCTTAGCTACCCTGCCTATGTGCATGTGTTGGATTGACGACTGCTCCACCAGACTTGCTTTGTCATTTTGGTAGCCTTATTATCTTGTCTACTAGGAATCTACACAGGTTATGGTGGAAGGATATTTTCACTCTACCTAGGGTAGACTTGGGAGTAACCTCAGTTGAAAATTTGGGAGGGGGTTTGGTGATTCAAATGCTTACACCCAGAAAACTCATCATGAGACACCAAGTAAGTACTCTTTGACCTTCACTGGTTTGTTCTGGGCCCTAATAATCCCAAACTTTCTTTTGGAAGGTACCTTGGTTTTCTAGGTTAGATACTTATGATTTTTTATGCTAGTGGTATGCTTTTTTGTTGTTGGTTACTATTTAACCTCATTTGTTGGTTAAATAAAAAACTATGGCTAATAACCCTACAGGAGACCCCCACGCTAGGGGATCCTTGTACTTTTCCTCTCACCTAGAATGTTGGTGTTCCTTTGATGCCCACTTTTAATCTACCTGGATTCACCCTTGGGCTATAGATTTGGTTGTTTTCCACTCCGACTGTCCTGAATTCTCCTGATGCTTCTTAAGTAAGCACTTTATATCAAGGGAATCAAAACAATGTCTCCCCTTCGCCTATAGAAACCTCTCCTCTTCCTTTTGCCTCATGCGGTGAGAGTTCTAATACTAGTAACCTGTAGTCTAAAAGGATTAAAAGAAGGAAGAATAGGAAAAATAAATGAAATCATGGGGGAACCCATCCAACCTTTGCAGGTCATGTTTGATCTAATCACCCAACCTCTACAAGTCATGCTGGGGTCACCCTTTCAACCTATGCAAGTCATGTTGATCCCAACCACTCGACCTCTGCATGTCATGTTGGTGGAACCCATACAACCTCTGTGATTCATGTTGGACCTAGTCACTCAGCCTCTGTCATTCATGCTAGGGACACCCTATTAACCTCTACAAGTCAAGTTTACCCTATACCCCCATCTTCTGTAGGTCATGTTGGAGGTACCCATCCAACCTCTATAGGTCATGTTTTTTCCACCCACATAGCCTCTAGAATTCATGATGGGGGCACACCATCAACCTTTGCAAGTCAAGTTGATCCTAGCCACCCATCCTTTGGAGGTCATGCTGGGGAAAAGTAGTCAACCAATGCAATTTATGTTGACACCGTTGAGAAAACAAATTGTTCAAAATGAAAGATGAAGTTCCCTTGTATTCTTTGTGAGGGAGACCACATTACCCACCAATTCCCTGCCATTGTAGGGGTACGAAGAGTTTTGTTCCAAGGAAATCCCATTCCTGAAAAACCTAACGTTTCTCAAAAAACTATTCAAACTTCGGTTGATCAAACTGTTGAAACTTTTCAGTCTTTGGTTTAACCCACTCTTCCTTCGGAGAGTGACCTTTACTAAGTGATTGAACCAATTTTATCTTTGGTTGATCCCACTCTTGGTTCGGAGAGTGACATTCATTAAGTGGTTGAATCAATTCCTTCTTCTATTAATACCACTCTCCATTTAAGTAGTGAATAGTCTGCTAGTCATATTTTGTTCACTTCCATATCAGAACCTTTAGGACAAGGGGGTACTTACCTTGCTTCGAATGAACCCCCACCAAGCTCTTGGATTGCTTCCTTCAATTGGGACACCCTAGTTGAGTCGTGCCTTCCTTCTGATGCACCTTTCTAGATAAAGCTCAAAATTTGACATTATATGATTTCTCGTTGTACTATTGATGAAGGAGCCTAAGTTAGGATTTTATTTGCATGTATTTGGAGAGGCATGGTATCTCCCAACCTCATGTCGACTGATAGTTAGTTACTGGATTTTGATAGAATAACTAGTACAGCCTTGGGAATTATTACTGAAACATCTTTTACTTTGGGCGGGAAGAATGTATTAGTTGATTTCATGGTGATAGAGGACCTCTTGGACATTAATATTCTCGTCGGGAATGATTATGTTTATGCAATGCAAATTGTGGTGTCAATGCTCTTTCGTGTGGTTTAATTTACTCATAATGAAAACATTGTCACTATCGATCAGTTCGATTTTATTGATTTCTATCTAGAACCAAACTACAAACCAAGTATTTCCTTTATTGATTCCCAATGTCTCAATAGAAACTACCCCGCCACGGGTCAGCTATGTGGATTCATACCCTTCACGTTCAATTTATACTAAGAAGAAGCTTATGGATTCATGCTTACCTTCTTGGGAGTTGGTCCCAGCAGTCGAACCAATGTTTTACCAAATGGGGAATTTGGAGCTTGCTCTCCACCCCATTGATCCAACTGAATGTTTAGACACGTGACTTATCTCACATGGTCTCCTTTCTTCGGATGAAGTCTTCCTAGAGTCTTTTATACAACCTAACCTTCTTTTGGATATTGACCCAGTTATAGCAAAATCCAACCCTGAATTGATTATTGAGATTGATCCATTTGACGATCGATCCTCTTATGATTTCATTGTTGAGTCTTTGGACTCTCCCATTGAACAAAAATTCAGTGGTCCCGATGAGTTTGATTTTGCTTGTAGTTTTTTCAACTCCTGTGATCTTGAGTTTTTTATTGAATACTCTATCACCCCTGTCAACTTTATCCTTTATTATGAGGTTGATATTATTGATTATAAATCCTTGGGACTTGGCACTACAGAGTCTTCTTCAGTCGATTCTTCCTTGTCTACACCTTTTGTAGAAGATAGAGAAGTTGCAAGTGCTTCTACCAAAGTGACGTGTATCAAATTTTTTCTTCTGAATATAATCATGATACCGTTGTTTCTTGGAGACATGATTCTTATTTGGATTCAAAATTTCTTACTGATCTCATCTTGTTGTTCAAGATGTAACTGCATTCACATGTACCATGCATGTGCTTATGAGCCTGATTCTAGCTTCCACGCTTTTAGCTCATTATATAATCCCTTATCTCTGCTCTCGTCAAAGCTCAACTCTGCATCATTTTTCTAGTACAACTTGACACCCTTTACCTTGAGGAGACATTCCCCGAGTGTCCTTATCTCACTCATGTTCCTTACACTATGCTTAGGTCTGTTCCTTGTGCTTGGAACTAGTTTTGCTTGTTTCTGACACTCGTTTCCTCACATTTAGAGAATTATTTCTTCTTTCCTTTAAGCTCATTAAAAACAGTAAGGAGGCCACGTGTTGAATTTTTTGGGCTCGTTAAAAATTCATGGTAAAGGTATGGAGTTACCTTTAAGCTTTGATATGACTCCCTAAATATGACTAGATTTCTGAGTTTGCTTGTCCTTTCAAACTCATTAAAGGATGTGAAGGAACATCCACATAGGTATAAGTTTACCCCTTTTTTCATCCATGTGGATTACTTAGCAAAAAGGAATACTCTAATTTCTTTGGAATATATAAGAAGAGCATCTTCAGGTATAGATTTATCTCTTTTCCAGACCCGGAGGACTAAATTACGGAAAATGAATATTTTCGAGCTTAGTTTTCTCTTTTTCGTACTCTGGACCTAAACATGAAAAATATTCTGGGCATTTTTTATGCCATTGCCATGTTCACTTAAACCTTAATACAAAATCATCGAGTTTACTATTGTATGTACCATTCTCATAAATAAATGGAATTTTTTGAGTGATCTTGCTTCTCTTCACACTCGTTAAAACTAAAGCGTTTCTGCTTGCTTCTGAAGGAGCATCGGTCTGGTGATAGTTTACCCCTTTTTCAGACCTTTCCGACTAACTACAAAAAATTCATACCTTACTTTTCCTGAGCTAAGAGAGTTCTCCTTTGGATTGTTTTACACTTTTTCGGACTCGAGAGACTAAATTTACGAAAAAACACCCCCCCAGAGTCTTCTTTACCATTTTCAGACTCTCAAAAATGTGAAAACCTCATCGAGCATTCAATAATTCGGGCTTGTAAAATACACAAATCAATGCTTTATCAAGCATTTTTCTGTCTCTTATTCAAGCTTTCCAACAATGAAGAATGTCCCAAGTTTACTTTCTTGGACTCCTTTAACCCTTTAAAAGAAAGAAGGAAAGGTAACTTAATTCAAATGTCTTTTACATCATGGCAACAAGTCTCGTCTCCTTGAACAAAGCACCGATTTTGAGTCTATCAACAATTGGTTTCTAGTTTTTTACCTTATCTCGATTCAAAGTTTTTACTCCTCCAATTGGCTCCTTTTCCAATTATCTGGGGAATCTGTTAATGTCTCCTACATTGCAGATTTGTATTGTTGGTCCTTTAATGTCAAAAAGCTTCTTAAGTAACTATTGTGTCATGCTCACTCTTCAAGGAAAAACCTTTATTGGCCATTATGTAGTTTCTTAGACTTTTTGTGTTGGTCATTCCCTGTTATCAGTTCATTACATCATGTCTTCGACTATCCTTGTTGAAAAATTTTGTACTAGTTCCATATCCAATCAGTATTTGATTTACCTCATGTTAGATGATGGAGGATCCCTTAATGCCTTCCTTCCAATGGATCGCTTCCTATCGAATTGAACACATCTTGCTCTAGGAATGAGATTTAGATCTTATGACCGTACCTTGATGATTGCAGTCATCAGTGGCAATTTCCCTTGCTATTGGGTAGTGGGAATACCTTTATGTATCCTACTTGATGGATTCTTCAAGTGTTTGACTTCAAAACCATGTATTCACACTTTTTATAATGTACTAGGTACCCTCACATTTGTTAACGATCCTCATCATGACTAGTAATCAAATGCTTTCCTCCATGTTCGACTTCAGCTCCTTTATTCACATGGTTAGGATTCTTACCTTTGGGCGGTTTGTATTGAAGACCTTGGGCCGATAGTAGCATTGTTGTCTTTTGTTATTGCCCAAGTTGTGCAAGTCCTTGTCACACTTTATATGACATTTGATGAGACATAGATCCACCATCTATCCTTATGGCTATGATCGATTATTAAGCATGGATTCACCTTGTTCATTTATGGTCATGAATCCTTTAGATTTGATATGGTTTATTTTCACATATTGTGCGACCATGATAGTTACATAAGTTATACACATGTTGGATCCTCCTGTATAATTATAGCGATAATTTGTATATGGACTTGTATGTCCCAGAGATCAGTTTTGTCTGACATTTATCTCTCTTCTAGGTACCTCATTCGAGCCTATGTTCTTGGATTCTCTATCTCTTCGACTCGATACTCACTTGTTTCCTTTTTATAATGTATTTCAGCTATCAACTTTGTTAGGATTTATAATCCTCCCTTTTCCAAACTGGTCTATTAGATTATATTTTCCTAACTTAGGAGTCATTTAGTTATTATTGGGTCCACTATTACCATTGGGTCCACTTGGCCTAATGGGGCCACATTTACTAGTCACTAGAGTGTGGGGAACACAGATAGAGGATAAGTGCAACTGATTTCACATTCATGCATCATTTTATGTGCCTCCTGGACCAATCCCTACAATTTAGGAACCACTGAGAGTGCCAACACCAACCTCCTTCAGTTGTTAGCAGTTGGTGACTAGTTAAGCTAATTTATGCTTTAGTTACATGCAATTGGATGTCCTCTAGTTCAGTCAGCGCTAGTCTTGCATGGATGCATGTGGATAGGTTCCTATTCTCACCTAATTCTCACCTACTACATCATTTAGACTAGTTTAACTAATTATAACTAATTGAGAGACTGAATTAGACAATTGGAGCTTAGCTAATTAGCTCCAATAGTGATTTAGACACTTCTAGTTAGCCATGCATTCAGATTGAGTTGGTAGATTCAAATACTATCCACATGATTCGAATTATCCTTTATGTAACACTGTTGTATACTACTGGGAATAATGAATTTTATACTATAATTATACTGAGAAATACTTGTATGTTTCCTGTGATATTTGTGTTGTTCATTGGGAATTATTCATTCCTTTTACAATGCATAATAATTAAAATCTAGTGGCACTCATTGCCTGAATATCAAAGGAACATTGATTATAATATGGTATCAAATCCTCCTTAGGAAATATTTGAGCATGTTCGATCTCTGTAGTACACCAGAAGCAGTTGTGTTTCCATAGAAATCCCGCAAAGGGTGCCTTGCTAACTTTTGATTCATTCAGATTGGCAGTGCAGGCACGACAGACCATAAAAAAAATGTACATGTCGAGATGGAAGTCTTGATTCTGACATAGTGCGAATTGGTTTTGTTTTTGCAGTGTTTTCTTACAGGTGCTATGTAGCTTGATTGAAGAAATTGACTGATCAGAAGGAGAATCGATGGAGAATCCATCTTTCTTACCTCGGATCCTAACACCCTTCAACTATGTTGATTAGAGGGAAAATATGCAGGTCTCCTTGCGTAATCTTGGCCAGTACAAGATGACAATGGGTCGAGAGAATTAACCTAATCATCTTGCTGATAAAAACAAGTTCTTGAACCGGTTGGATGAAGCCTTTGTATTCCTTTGTGCTCACATCTCCAAAGAAATCCTCTTTCATCTTGAGGGATTCAAGACTCCCAAATAATATTGGAGAATCTTGAATTATTTTTTGGAAAGAAAGATGAGATTTAGGGACACATTCTAGAGAATGAGCTAATATCATTGCATCCCACCAGTTTCGAGACCATACAACAATTTTTTACTAAAATCAAGTCCCTTGCACTACAATGTAAGCAGTGCGGAAAAGAGAGGAAGGATGAGCAAATTGTGGTCTCAATTCTTAGAAAACTTGGTTCTGAGTATTATATATTCATATCTACCTTCCATTCCCAATTGGAATATTCCTTCCCTTGATGGCTTTGCCAATTATTTAATACAGGAGCAAGACAAATTGGTCCAAATGGGATTCCTCCAAACTTCCAAGAACCAAGCTCTTCTGATATCAGACTCTACCAATGCGCAAGATAAAGGGAAGTGCAAGGTAAAGGATCCTAAAGAATCTATTTCAAAATGAAAATAGAATCAAAATTATTCTAAAGGATATTCGGTCTCCAAGAGAAATACTAAGTGTCCTTATTGTATGAGGGGATTTCATTCAGAAATCTAGTGCATGAAGAAGACCCTCGACCAGTTGAAAACTCTCCTTGTACAAAAACATATTTCCTTCCACAAGGTGCAGAGATGTCTGATGATGGAGAGTAGACTAAAGAACATGAGAGATTACATTCCTTGAAATCAGGCCTCACTCCGTCGAAGTCCTACTTGATAGATTCTGAAGCATCCAACCACATGGTTTCCTCCAGGGAATCCTTCACCACTTTCACTCTATCAGGAGGACCTATCAGTCATATGGGAAATGACTATACTATCCAAGATGTTGAGATAGTTTTAGATAAAATACAACATGAATATTTAATGAATGTACTCTATGTTCCCTCTTCTATAGAAAATAAAATTGTTGAAGATGAAGAAGAAGCAAAATCTTCCACATAGTCAATTCGAATTGAAGAAAGTCTCCTTGGAGTGAATCCTTCTCCTGTTACTCCAAAATTTTATGAGATATCTGATATCTCATATTCTCATAAGGCTGATCCATAATAAGACATTTGAATCCCTGTTATTGAATAAAAAATCTCCTTCCATTCTATGCAAAAATTCTCCAGTGATTCTTCTATTTTGAATTATTTGCATAGTTTATCGGTGATTGTTTCAGAATATGAAGAGGAATTTGATTTCTCTATCTCTAATGATGTTGCTGGTGTGCATATAAGTAATAATTTGTATATTTTAGAAATAATATCATATTTTAGGAGTGATCTATTCACTCTCAATTATATTGAGCTTCCAGGAATTTCCTACATGATTGAATGCACCAATACTCAGAGTTTTAAAGAAGGAGAAAATTGTGCATCTACCATCTCGGTGGAGCACACTCTTGGATCTGATATGAAATTATTTGTATCATATATGATATTATTTGGATCATATATGATATTATTTGGTTCGATATTTAGGTTTTAAGTGCTTCCATTAATGCTTGTAGCTGTTCTCATCAATTTTGGTTTGAAAAATCAGGTATCACAAGTCTCTTCCAAACTTGTTGCAGGGGGTTTTATGTTAGTTTTATATTATGAGTTTTCTGATATTATATTTTGTGAATAATTGGTCATTTATGAAGCTATATCATATTATGTATCTCAAGCATCCACTCTCCACAGTCTTAGGACTTATCTACCTTTGTATTTGATCACATGCTCATCTCCTCACATAACTAGTAAAGATGGATACATTCTGCATTCACCTGGACATCTGCTCCTAAAAATTGGAGTTGATTATACCTCAAATGCTAATTCTTAGTTTCTTGGGTGTTCCTCACATGTTTCGAATCCTCAAGCACTTTTTCTCTCTCATCGGTTGATTTCAGTTGCTCTACATGGGTCCAGTTTTCATTTTACAACTGTCTATATTTCTGATTCAGTTGAGTATTTTCTTCTTCTTCCAAAGAGAAAAATTCCTCCAGACATAGTCATTAGTTTGGAGAGGTGCACATGCACAGCCTCAAGATGATATTGCATAGAACAACCATACTATTGCACAGCGTTGCAAATTGCAGTAGAGTTTTTGCAAGTTATTTCCTGAGGAGGAAGTTTCTTTTCTTCTAAAAATGGCTTGTATTTCCTGTTCCTGCTCATTTTGAGGGGGGGGCAGGGGGGGTTCCCATGAGGTTTTCCCCTATTTCCTCGGTTTATTAAGCATCATTTTTTAATTCTTTTAGATTTGTATATGGGTGACTTTTGGCCTTGTTTCTAGGGCCCACAGTTGTCCAAGTTAGGATTATTGGGGGGAGGGGGTGTTAGGATTTATAATCCTCCTTTTTCCAAACTGGTCTATTAGATTATATTTTCCTAACTTAGGAGTCATTTAGTTATTATTGGGTCCACTAGTACCATTGGGTCCACTTGGCCTAATGGGGCCACATGTACTAGTCACTAGAGTGTGGGGAACACAGATAGAGGCTAACTACAACTAATTGCATATTCATGCATCAGTTTATGCGCCTCCTAGACCAATCCATGCAATTTAGGAGCCACTAGGAGTGTTGATACCAACCTTGTTTAGTTGTTGGCAGTTGGTGACTAGTCTAGCTAATTTATACTTCAGTTACATTCAATTTGATGTCCTCTAGTTTAGTTAGCGCCAGTCTTGCATGGATGCATGTGGATAGGTTCCTATTCTCACCTAATTCTCACCTACCACATTAGTTAGACTAGTTTAACTGATTATAACTAATTGAGAGACTAAATTAGACAATTGGAGACTAGCTACTTAGATTTGATAGTGATTTAGACACTTCTAGTTAGCCATGCAGTCTGGTTGAGTTGGTAGATTCGAATCCTATCCACATGATTCAAATTATCCTTTATGTAACATTGTTTTATATTACTGGGATTAATGAAGTTTATACTGTAATTATATTGAGCAATACTTGTATGTTTCTTGTGAGACTTGTTTTGTTCAGTGGGTATTATTCATTCCTTTTACACTGCATAATAATTAAAATCTAATGGAACTCATTGCTTGAAGATCAATGTCACATTAATTATAATAGTCTTCCCCTCTAACCTAATACATTAGGGGGCATCTGTTATAGCATAAAATGACACATCTCTTCCTATGACCACTTTCCCATGTTTTCATTGCATGTCGACACTTCCATGACGACACTTCATGAAAGTCACTGAAATTCCATGAAAAATACCTTGATTAGAGTTTCCATATCTAGATTTATGTAACTTATTTTGACCTCTTCTCTATATCATTGGAAAGGTATATGAGTAAGGAAAAACTTTCAAGAAGACACCAAACCCTAAAAATGCATGGAAGTACCCTAAAAATGAGATTTTTTGATGCATTTGCATCTTGTCTTAAGAAAACCCGCAACTTTGCCTTGGAATTCACAACTATTCTTCATTGAACCCGTGATTTTTTCTTGTAGTGGTAAAAAAATATGAAAATTATCGAATTAGGGTTGGTTTGGTTGGTTTTGGAACTAATTTTCTAGTTATAACTGATCCCTATTCAACCTTAACTCTTCAGAAAAGTATATAAGAGAGGTAGAGAGGTCCATGAAGGGGACAAGACCTTTGCATTGTTATGATGGAGAAAATGGGACTCTCATCCCCCTACCTTTTCCCTAGATGTCATTTTTCTATGTTGCAAATCTTGGAGCCTGAGATTCTTGGAGAAGAGAAGCATGAGATCTAGATCAAGGTTTCGTGAGGTTCCTGACAAGACAAGGTGAACTATGTACTTATTCCACTTGATCAATAAAGATGCGATGTTCTTCTTCTTTCCAAATCATTGTTCAATGTACGTTGAATCTCTATTATTATTGTATGATTATTCTTATTATATTAGGGTTTCATGTTTTACTGAACATAATCTTCTTTCATATAGTCAATTTTGTTTGAGGAAGGTTCAAATTGTTTTGTAGGTCTCTTGGATTGAGTAGCAAGAGGAAGGGCTAGAGAAAGCTTAGACAAAAATTCAGTTAATAAGGTATGGACCTTACTTATCTATGAATATTACTTACATTTACTTGCAGAACATTCTATATCAATCTTTCAACCCTAGTATGTTGGTGGCCTCTTAACCCCCAACCGTAGGAACACTTTCCTCTAGAACACCAACAGTACCTGGCAGTTTGCTACAAAATTATCATTCTTTTCCTCTTTGATAGGTGTGACAGAAGCTTCCCTATAACAAGATAATTAGAAATATATGCATACCATGGTGAGTGAGCTGAAACTGCAAATAAATGCTCATCAAGAAAAGAATCCTTGACCGAAGAATTATCATCATTGTTTCTTAGTTGAGAAAGAAAATCAACAACAAAATTTTCCTTTCCTGGATTATCAATAATAGTAATATAAAATTCTTGCAGTAACAGTAACCACCTAGTCACTCTAGCATTCGTAACAGGTTTGTTCATCAAATATCTAATATTTGAGTGATCAGTGTGGATTAAAGTAGAATACGTGGTGATATAGTGTCAGAACATATTGATGGAATAAATGATAGCAAGGAATACTTTCTCAGTTACTGTGTAAATAGGTTGAGCAGGGGCCAAATTATTACTGATGTAATATATAGAAAATGGATTGTGCCCTTCATGTTTCCCCAACACAACCCCAATGGAAGTATCTGAAGCATCAGAAGAAATATGGAAAGGTAAGGCCCAATTAGTCCCATGCAAAATAGGAATTGTAGATAACCTCTTCTTTAATTCTACAAACGATGATTGACATGCATTTTTCCAATTAAATTGTGCATATTTCATTATAAAGGTAAATAGGGGAGATGCTAGCTTAGAATTTTTTTCAATAAAACGTTTATAATAACCATCATTCCCAAGAAATCGACGTACCTATTTCTGCTTTCCATGGGTGAGAATATTTAGAATTACCTTAAGTTTGGCAGGGTCCACTTGTATGCATGCATTAGATATAAAATGTCCTGGGACTATACCTTCACTCATCATCATTTGGAAATTTTCAGTACTGAGAGATAGGTAAGTCTGATCGCAATGTTTTAAAATATTTTCCAAAATTTTGAGAGATTCATCAAAATCTCTACCATAAGGTGTAAAATCATCCATAAAAAATCCATACAATCATTAACCATTTCAGAAAAATTTCTAATCACAGATTGTTGAAATGTATTCGATGCATTACACAACCTAAAATGAAGCATCCTATATGCAAAAGTTCCCCAAGGACATGTAAAAGTATACTTATCTTGGTCCTCAAGGGAAATCTGAATCTAGCTATACCTGCTAAAACCGTCTAAAAAGGAGAAGAATTTTTTACCATACAAGGTATCCAAAACCTGATCGATAAATGTCAAAGGGAAATGGTATTTTTGTGTAGCCTTATTCATCTCCTGATAGTCCACACAGATGTTCCATTTTCCATTCTTCTTAGGAACAATTAATAATAGACAATCCCATTCACTGGCTGAAATAGGGAAGATAAACCCAACCTTTAAATTTTTTTGAATTTCCTCCTTCATGATATCTCTCATATTTTGATTCATTATGTGTTGTGGTAAACATATGGGTCTACATACATTCTTAATATAGATGTGGTGAGTACACAACTCAGAGGGAATTCCTCTCATGTTTGTGTATTCCCACATGAAGGCTCCCTTATACTATTTCAGCAATGTAATCAAACGTTCTAGTTCATCAGGTGCAAGTTTGGGATTAATGTTGAGGGTCTTTCCAGGTTCAATCTCTACCGGGATGCTTTTTAAATTCTCAAATATGGGAACATTTTCAGCACTCTTATCTAATACTTCTTCAGTAAGTTCTTCTTGCTCAATTTCTCTCAAGGTGCTATATAGGATTTTATATGCATGTTTGGTAACCGACATTGGCTCATTGATGAAATTACAAATGGTATCATCCTCGGTTTAATTTTTAAAGGTCAAATCCCTTCCTATGGACAGCAAATATTGAGTATTTTCTTCCTCCTCCAAATCTACCCATAATGGAATATCAACATATGAACTAGGTTTGTATGGAGGATATAAAGTCAAGCTCTTAGTATTGCTCCCATCAGATATTTTCATAGACCCTGATCTACAACTGATACATGCATCTATTGTTGTCAACCATGGTCTTCCCAGAATTAATAGATGTCCCCCCCAAGTGTGATTTATGCTGGAGGACAAGAAAATCTCCAGGGTATTCCCATGAATCAACAAAAGCTACCAATTCATCCAAAATTCCCTCTGGTCTAATCGTGGATCTATCATTCAATTCTAATACCTTGGGGGTTGTTCTGAGGTTGGCGAGTCCCAATTTCTTCATAGTTTCGATAGTAATCACATTTATTGTTTCCCGTCTGACCAAGACATTAGGAATCTTAATATGCCCAATATGTATTGTAACGGTGGGATTCTCGGGATCATCATATTTAGCCAACAGAGCATTTTCCATCATTATATTAGATAATTTCCCAACCACATGGACTGTAAGAGGATATTTAGGTTTCCTACCTAGTTTCTTCACACACATATCTCTAAAAAATTTACCATAGATCGATACATCATGAAGGGATTGCAATAAAGGAATATTAACATACATATTTTTAGTTCACTTAGAATATTGAAGCAAGGTTTCTCTACTGATTTTTGTAAGGACAGTCTCTTGAGATATGGTGGATTTCTCAGAATATGTACAAGGGTTGTTTCAATATGTGTTTCAACAAGTGTTTTAGCCAATGTTTTAGCATATGTTTCAACATCCTCAATAATGGGGATTTTTGTACCGACTAGGTTCTCAAATTGTTCATTCACTCTTTCCTCACTCACAAGGGATGGAACATCCTTAACGACAATCAGTTCTACTACTCTCCTAGACCATAAATGTAATTCATTGCATGTAATTAGGGTATTAGAATAAGATGGCATGTTTGATGTTTCAAATTGCTGCACTTCCTTATTGTTAGGATTAGTGATAGATTGAGCAGGCAGTTGAGGTCTGAGTGGTGCATTAATTGGTGTAGAATTGTTAGGGACTTGTAGGTGTGGCTGCTAATACTGTGAGTGAGGATATTGATTGTGAGGAAACTGATTTCATGTATAAGGATTTCTCCAACCAGGAGACCAAGGGGCTTATTGGTTTGAGTGTTGTGCTCAAGGCGTCCAAGGGGTAAGATATTGCATTGTAGGCTGAGAAGGTGGATTCCATTGAGTATTGGGACAAGAATAGTGTGAAGGAAACTAATTATTCATATTGTTCCAATAATCGAAAGATGCAGGATACAGATTTATACCTAAAGCACGAGGTTTCCAAGGCTTCTTTTGTGAGATGAAATGATCTTGCTCCACATCCATGGTGGATGGTTGAAGGATGACCTTGAATTTTGGAAGTGAAGGGAATTCTTTAGTATCATGATCCAAATCACACAGGCCACATATCTCCACCTTGTCAAGTGGGAATTCCCTCAATGGGTGCTTCTTTCTACATTTAACACAAAATACACCAAGTGTCAGATCTTCCTTTTCTTTCCTCTGCTTTTCTCTCAATACAACCAACTTTGAGGAAATAGAACTCATCATATCAGTTTTGAAAATTTCAAGAATATTACCTATCTCTTCCTGAGTAGCCCTTCCAATGGATGAATTTTGTGCCCTTTTAGGGTCTCGGACTCTCTTACTCTAGTTCTAGAAGAACCTATGGAGTATATTTGACATATATCCACAATATGATCAAAATATTCTATAGAAATGTCCCCTTTCCTAATAAATTGATCATATCAAGGAAGTATTCTCTTATCCCTCATAATAAAATGATTTTAAGAACGTCTCTCCCAATATCAGTATGGCCAGGTCTCTACACATTATATAGGAGTCTTTATACAAATTCCTCTAATATTTCATCATCTTTCTGCATCATTTTGAATAATTCCTCTCTCTTATCCTTGGTCCTGCAATAATCTTGATACTTTTCAAGAAATAAGTGTTTCATTTGGTCACATGTTGTGCAGTTTCACCACCCAGACTCAAAAACCATTGTAAGGCATTGCATTTCAAAGTGGCAGGAAATAATTCTAAATTTTGTTCACTAGAGACATAATCATATCTTTGACCGAGAATATCATATTCAAAAAGGAATTCATATGGATCTTCAGTATATTTATTGTGAAAATTTGGAAATACTGAAGGTGAGATGTTTTTCATGGGGGGGCTCTCCAGTTGTTTGTCGAATGGGGAACTGAAGTGTAGCAATTGTTTCCTCATGTTGATTGTTTCCATTGTCCCCCGCCCCTCTTCATGATCATTAGGATGACATTCATTTTTCATGATTTCCTCGTTATCTTGCTCTTCTTTCTTTTTATGTTCCTCAAATTCCTATCGAAACTTCAACAAGAACCATCTACTCTTCTTTAGAAACCTTCTACTTGTTGATTCGATAGATATCCTCTTGTTTTCCTACCCCCACAGAACTTTCCCTATCCTCCAGATATTGCTTCTTGGGAATAACAAGTGGGGTTGAAGCACCTACGGGTATCTCCACAGTTGATAGTGACAACTATATCCTAGGGAGGACGCAACTTCCCCTTCTTTAAGATGATATTCAAAATAAGGATCTAGTAGAAGAATCAACCCTAGCAATCAACTCGTTAATAAATGTAGCCCTACCTAATCTTGGATTACCACCACAAACTCTTCTACATGTCGGGTTATCAGTTTTAGGGAGTATACGTTATGTTCTTCTTGTATTCATGCAATATTAAATAATCATACTTGATCCTCAGGGTAGGAACCTGTTCAGTCTATTGAAGGATGCAAAAAACTTCATTGTGTCTTATCGTCCATGCAACCCCAAAAGTTAGGATAGCTAAAGAAATTGAACTAATCAACTACCATCTATGTCTATCAATTACCTTCCATGGAAACAATGCCAAATTGTTGGTTATTATAATTGCCTATTAATTTGGGATTAATAAATAGAGTGTTCAATATAAATTGTCAACCCATGGAATTATGGCTATTTCAAAGGTAATTAAGAAAATTCTATGCGTAAACAATTCAGTAACTAATCAATAAATGAAAGACACCCAATCTATCTAATTGTTAATCTATGCTCTGCCAACTGCTCAATATAATTTCAATCAACACATTGACCATCAAGGATTAAGAAAGTTCACACTCCTTCTATATCATCATCTACAAGATTAACTGCTCAAAATTTTTAGCTAAATTGATTTTTCAAGAAGTTAAATACTAAAACACCATCATGAAATAAATTAAATCATACCTGCAGTGTTCAATCATAAAAGGAATCAACCCTTGTTATACTCTATAATTCTATGTGCAATCTATCTGTTCAGTACTTCATGAAAGATATTAAACAATAATTATACACAGTAGCAGAGCGCAACTATAATAGGAATGATAAACAACACTCATGCATAAAAAAATGTTACACTACCCAGTCGAATATTTCAGCAATCCGCTAATGAAAGGAAATCCCATTCTTAATGCTCACACCATTCAATCAAACTAAAGGAATTATTAATCAATTAAATCCTATGCTAATTAACCAAATTGTTGCAGCAAACTGAAAGTAATTTGAATTGCAATTTCACACTAGATAGAACTAAAGGATTAAATAAAACAACAACTAGTTAATATCGACACCTCTAGGAGAAGGTGGGCCCTATCCTTTTAACAGAGATGTCCCTACAAGATCTCAAAACTTATTACACAATAATTAGGAAAATATTGTTTCTTTCATTAATAATGGATCTCAATTACAAATTTCTTCACTCCTACTACAAGTTCTCCCAAAATAATCCTAACATCCTGTATGAATTCGTATTTCCATATATACTGAGACAAGACAATTCAGGTTCCTTAATTCAGGAAACCAAGAAGATATCTGATATTCAGGCTACCGAATATACAATGTAGAAAATATAAATAGTTACAATGATTGTTACATTAGAATGAATTCTATTTCATAATCAACTGTTCCTTTACAACTAGAACTGATCCAAGGTTAAATGAGTCTTAGCTGGATAGGTAGGGATAACCTGGGTTGTTTCAGCAACGATCCAAACCGAGCCCTGGAGATGTGCAACTACTTCCAATTACTTTGGTGCCATAGTGTATCAGTAAGATGATATTCCTGGATTACCTGATGTCTTCACTTACTTCTCATAAATCCATTCACAAGTCATCATTACAAGAATAAAATCCATAATCACAAACATTTCTAAGCATTAATGTAACAAATTAATAATGAGTTATACCTGCTCGAATCCATGCCTGTTCTTGGGAAAGATAATGACTTGGTTGTAAATAAAAGACAAAAACAAGGAAAATGGGTGAATAAGAGTAAGCAAAAAGGGGAATTTCTAGTACCCAACAATATCATTGGGAAACAACATGTGGTTGGAAAATATTGAAAATGATATTATTGTATATTGACTTCAAGTGGGAGAATGTTAGGATATGAAGCCAATATCCAAATATCCAATATCCTTCATTTGTAGCTCTCAACCAAGCCCATGCACTACTCATATATTCCAAGTGCACGAGGGATTAATGGGGGGGCACCAAGACCCCTTCGGGGGTGTAATACTAAAGCCCCCAATACAAAAATGTCTAGACCTTTCTAGTGTATTTCAGTTCCTTATGAAAATATCATATGTATGGTATCAAAGAGGAGTAACCCCCAACATTGTAACACAAGAGAGATAGAAGAAATAACTGTTAGTTTTTTGTTAAGTAATAAGAAAATATCAAACATTGCAATCCCCCATGGTCTTACCTACATACAACAGGGTTTCCACATAAATCTCATGTTCTATTGTTACTGTTGTTTGCTTGTATTTTTATATTTACCTAACATCCTCTTTGAACGATTGGAATTTAACTTTAATATCCCCTTTTAATGCTTGGAATTCATCCTTATTTACCATATCTATGATGTCCAACTTTCTTAGCATTGTATATTCCTTGCTTTTTACTATGTTGCTAAACTCTTCACTTCACCTCAAAGTTCAGCTCATCATGCTCTTCTTTTGTCATGATCGATCCTTTAGGCAGTTTAAAGGGTGTATAAATTTTTTCTCCACCTATTGTCATTTTATCCCACTAATATATAGTATAGTTTTTCTCTACTTCCTCTTTATCACACCTCGTGAATCAACCAAATTATATACTCCAATCAAAATTTATGCAACTTTCAAGTTAAGACACCTTGAAAAACCTAATTTGTAGGTTGTATCGGTGGCATACCTTTCTCTTGACTTATCTCTAAAAATTAATCCCCTGTGAGTATAACATTTTTTATTGAATTACCCTAGTACATATTCTCTACAATGTCATAGGTTTGACCCAATTTTTATGTGCCAAGAGAGAGTTATGGTAACTTTTCCAAAACTATTTGTTTTTTCTTTTCTTGAGGAAATCAAACTTCTACGACATACCACATGCCCAATTTTCCTTCTTTGATTCTTAAACATGTACCAAAAATACTATTGTTTTTCTTAATTTTTACACAACAAGTCTCACTATATTTGGATCTCTCAAGATTCATATATAACATTTTAACCTAGAAAACCTCTTTGAGACTAGTTTTTGGACTAGTCAAAACCCTAAATAACATAGGGTATAAATTTGAATATGTAATTAACTAGGACCAAAAATTTGTACTACATGTTTTATCTATGTCCTCTAAGTCTGATCCAAGTTTCACTATCAGAAACATCCCTAAAAAAGGTTATAGTGAAAATTTTAAAATGACTCGTTTTGGAAGCATCCAAGTTGTGATACCAAATGTTAAGAACCAAACTCCCCAAAAGAGCATAAAATAAGAATGAGAGAGTTATTCAAAGCCTTAATAATGAAAAAATATATGAATAAGAATTCTATCTAAGGGGGGGCCCTCCTTACACAATGTACCAAATACACAAGGAAATATGAGATGATCTTAAACATAGGTCTCCTTGACACACACACACACACACACACACATATAGGAGACAAATAGTACAATTAAGGTCCTAGACGATCAATAAAGACAATATTAATATAACAATAGAAATGTGATGTTACAATGATATATGGATTAAATTTTAATAGGAGTACATCCAAGTAAGAGTTCAATTTGATCTTAGTGATGTCTATATGGAGGTATCCCTTTTGGAGTATCTTGGAAAACTCTATTGTGATTGTAATTTTCCAATGTACATTTTGATTCATTTGGAATATTTTCATCCTTTTGATTCACTTCCATATAACTCCAATCCAACCCTTTTTTAGGATCTTTTGCATTATATGAGTAGATGATATGAGAGTGAATATTTTAACCCTTTGAGTTCATATTGAATTCCTATAATTCAAACCTCATGAATCATTCATTATGCATACCAAGGGTTTTCAACCATTAAATCCCTACAACAATACTGAGTCCTCCAATGGGGATGGAATGCATGGGTCTTGATAAATAGTCTCCCATAATAAGTTTAATAATATGGAATTTCCACCCACAATCAATGCTTCCCCCATTAGCAATGAATAGTTGAAAATTTGTCATTTGATACATGAAACAATTGAGGCGCACTTCTATATGTACTACCTAAATCTATAAGTACTCTGACCATATGCTTCTTAATGTATTCCACAATACTCACGATTTGAGGTGTTTCCACACCTATTAATGCATGAACCAATATTTTTCTCATATATCTATATATATCTATATATATATATATATTTGTGCAAAATTTCTCCATCTTTTCCTTGCTCTTTTTGGTTCACAAGTTATTCCTCATCAATTTTGTATGGATGCCTCTATTTCCTCATCATTATTCTTTAAGGTGAACCATTTTTTTTATTTACGTTAATTATGTTTTTACCATTTATTATTACATCCAAAACATAGTCATTTTCATCTTCTTTTATCCATTTCCTTCTGTGATATTCGAGTAGGTTGAGATAGGGTTTCCCTCTAAGGCACAATTCTAACTCTATTTCTTGCATATTTTTTAGTGGTATACTTGTGTGTAGCCCTATTCTTGGATTGAATTTGTTAGAATAATCAACCCATAGTTAGCTACCTTAGACATTAATTATCTCCATTTTTGTCTTATTTGCCTAGTTTCGATATTACACTCTATGAAAGTTGTCCTCCACATGTCCTAGATGGTCAAAATTGCTAAAACTGAGTCATGGAGTGCTTGGTAAACCTCTTGGAATCATTTCTACTTTATTCCTAGCCTTCCTAGCACATATCTACTTTTTCTGCTTTCTTGCTGCTTTTACTGAGTTTTAAGGCAATTGGGAAAGTTTGACTAGGTGAAGTTAACTTGTTTTTTGTCCCCATAATCCTCCACTCTTTTCTCCTAATAAAAGAATTTATGAGTTTTCCTTCCATCACCTATTAGCCTCCCTAATTGATTTTTCCAATTCGTGAGCTCCTAGACAGATTTGGAAGCTGCTTTATGCACTTATGGGGGATTTGCTTAGTTTTAGTAAGCCTGCTTTTGACTAATTCGAATGGAATCCAAATGCATTAGAATATCTCATGTAATTATTTATTGTGGCAGCCTATAACTTCATAAGGTTGGATATTGTACACTTATTCAATACAGATTAGTGTTCTGCTCCATATTCAGTCTCCTTTGTGTGTAATTTGCATGTGTAATTGGCAATTTTTGTGAGTGTAATTGTTCTAACACCTGGGTTCAATTTCCACATGGTATCAAATCATTTTTAGATTAAATTCTATCCTTCATATATTTATTGCAGGTTCAACATCATTGACTAGGAGCATTCTGCTGACTGAAGGGACAATTTCTGAGCTATGGATCAATCTCAGAAGATCATCTTGACTCCATTTAATTTCTTTGAATGGAAAGAAGAGATGGAGATACTGTTGAGAGAGAAAGGACTCTACAGAGTGACTATGGAAACAGAAGCAGAGCCCAATGTAGCTGTAGATAAAATTAAATGGCACAACAGGAGGGATGAGGCCTATGGTCTCCTATGTCTGAGCATATCTAGAGACCTCCTTGTCCATCTTGATGGATTGAAATCACCAAATGAAGTATGGGAGAAGCTTGCTGAGATTTTTGGTAAAACATATGAGATGAGAGGACATCAAATAGAGAATGAATTTATCTCCTTGAGTCCCAGCAGCTTTGAATCCCTGCAACTCTATTTTTCCTAGTTTTAAGCCCTTGTTTTGCAGCTAAAACAGTGTGGAATCAAAAAGAAGGAGGAGAAACTAGTTTTGGCCATACTCTCAAAGCTTGGCCCTGACTATTCAGTGTTTTTTTGACCTCCCATGCCACCAAGTTGATAGCTCGAGCTTGGAAGATTCCTAAACTTGTAGAGTTCATGGAATCTCTCACACAAGAACAAGATAAAACTGGTGATGATGGGCACCATCAAACCTTCCAAAGAACAAGCTCTAGTTGCTAGAGATTCAAGGGTGGATTCAAAAGGAAAGAAGAAATATAAGAAGCCACTTGAGCAAAAGAGAGACAAGAACAAGTCTCTAGAGGAGCCCCAAGGTTCCAAGAAGAACCCCCAGAAGAAGAAGAACAAAGGAGAAATGAGCAAGTGTGCATACTGCAGTAAGGGAAATCATCCTGAAAGCTCCTGCATGAAGAAGCAAATTGACATGCTGACCCAACTCCTGGAGAATAATGGAATCTCCCTTCCTAATAGCTCAAAGAAGAGGGAAGGAGGATCAAATTTAGAAGACAGAGAGAAAGTTCATGCATTGGTTGCTGGCACATCAAGCTCACCTAGTTTCATCATTGATTCTGGAGAGTCAAGACATATGGTTTTGACCAAGGAGGAATTCACCTCACTTGACATGTCGAAAGGTCCACCAATAGTACTGGGAGATGACTCTCTCACTGAGAGTTTGGGCAAAGGGAGGATTGATCTTGACCATGGTAAGTTTAGAAATATATTGTATGTTCCAGGTCTTGCCTCTAACCTCTTATCAGTGTATCAGATGACCCACATAGGGTCTCCAAAGAAGGTCATATTCTCCCCTGATGAAGTTGAGATCACATATATCTCAAGTGGTAAAGTCATTGCAAAAGAAGTTGCAAATCACACTTCAAAGGTATACATGTTTTCACATTTTCTACCCTACTCAAACCCCTCTGCTCTTCTGATTCATGGTAATGAGGAAAACAAGCTTTGGAATGAAATATTTGTCCATATTAACTATAAGTATCTTTATGATCTTAGTGAAAAAGAAATGGTCATAGGGTTACCAAAGATTAAGTTTTCCAAAGGAGTCTATTAAGGTTGCATCTTAGGAAAACACCCAGAGCATAAATTTGAGAAATCTAGTCATGAGAGAACCTCTGCACCTCTTGAGTTGACCCACAGTGATGTTTCTGGACCATTTCCTCATATGTCAATGAGTCAGGACAAATATGCATTGACATTCATAGATGACCTTTCTAGGTTCTACTAGGTTTACTTCCTGAAACACAAGTCTGAAGTTTTTGGCCTCTTCAAAGTCTTTAAGGCTTTGGTTGAAAACCAGTCTGGGAGGAAACTCAAGGTCCTCAGATCTGACAATGGTGGTGAGTATGTCAATTCTAATTTCATTCAATATTGTGCAGATGCAACATTCTATCCCTTACACACCACAACAAAATGGTGTTGCTGAGAGGAAGAACATATCACTGAAAGAGATGGCAACCTCCATGATGGAGGCTAATAATTTGCCACCAAAGTTTTGGGCCAAAGCTATAAAATTTGCAGCCTATATCCAGAATAGCATTCCTCATAAACAACTTTATGGTATGACTCCTTTCGAAGCATGGAGTGGGCACAATCCAGATGTGACCCATTTCAGGATTTTTGGCTCAAGGGCTTGGGCTAGAATTCCAACAGAAAAGAGGAAGGATTTGCTGCCCCAAATCCAAGAGTGTCTATTTTTTGGGTACTCTAAAGATTCAAAAGGGTACAAGTTGATCAATTTGAGCATAAACAAATCCTTCATTGAAAGGAGTGTTTAGTTCCAAGAAGAGCCTTTAGCAGTAGTCGAAGTTGGAGAGTCTTCTTCACCACCAGAACCACTAAATGTAAGTGAAGAGATAAATGAGTTTTATGATTCCAATATGTCTGATAATGATGATTTAATTTCAGATCCTAACATTCCTACAATACCAAAATGGGCAGCAAATACCATTCATGCAGCTATGGAACTAGCTGGAAATCCTAGTGATTCTAGGAGGACTAGATCTCAGTTTGAGAGTGCCCTGTGTATGAAAGACCCCTTGTTTGTAGAGAAATGATATATGATGGTTGAATCAGACCCACATATATATGAATATTCATCACATGATACAATATGGAAAACAGCCATGAAAGAAGAATTCAGCTCACTCCAGAAAAACAACACTTGGGAGCTGGTTGATCTTCCCCCAGGGAGGAAGCTAGTTCAATGTAAGTGGGTTTTCAGAACCAATTTTTCTGCTGATGGTTCAACTTTCAAATATAATGAAATATTTGTAGCCAAGGGCTACTCATAGGTACATTTAATAGAATACAATGAGACCTTTGCACCAGTGGTAAAGATGGACTCCATCAGGCTAGCCTTAGCCATTGCAGCTTCGAAGCAGTGGGAGGTACATCACATGGATGTGAAGTGTGATTTCCTGAATGGAGATATTACTGAATATATTTACATGCAGCAGCATCAAGGCTTTGTTACTAATCCATCTCTTGTGTGCAGGCTAAAGAAATCATTGTATGGGCTTAAGCAAGCCCCTAGGGCTTGGTATGCCAAGATTGATGGCTTTCTGCTATCATTGAATTTTGTTCGATGAAAGTATGATACTAATGTTTATTTGAAGCTTATTCATGGTTATTTGATGATTATTGTCTTGTATGTAGATTACCTTCTCATTACAGGAAGCTCAAAGGATGAAATTGCCTCCTTGAAGGATGCAATGAACCATGCATTTTCTATGACTGATTTGGGGTTATTGAGCCATTTCTTGGGTCTCAAGATTTCTCAAACCAAACATGAAATAAAATTACATCAGTTCAACTATGCTTTGGATTTTCTGAACAAGTTCAACATGAAATATTGCAAGCCAAGCAAGACTCCCTTCCTTTCAAGAATTAAGCTTGAAGAAGCAGATTCTTCACCTATGGTAAATAATAAATTGTATAGGAAAATGATTGGGTGTTTGTTGTACCTTACACATACTCTACCTGATATTTATTATACAGTAAGTGTGGCTTCAAGATACATGGATCAGCCTCATGAGATCCATTGGAAAGCAGCCAAAAGGATCCTTAACTTTATTCAGGGAACAAGGACTCATGGGATCTTATACAAAGCTAAATATGATCTTGATTTGATTGGGTTTACTGACAGTGATTGGGAAGGTGACAACACAAATCGAAATTCAACATAAAGATATGTGTTCATGCTTGCTGAAGGACCAATCAGCTGGTCAAGTAAGAAACAGAGTGCCATTGCACTCTCATCTATAGAAGCAGAGTATAGAGGAGTTGTAAATGCACCAACTCAATGTTTATGATTGCAGGGGTTACTTGGTGAGTGTGGCTTCGAATAAAAATAATCAAATACTATCTATTGTGATAATTAGAGTACCATTCAAATATGCAATGATCTAGTTCAGAGACAGAGAACCAAACACATTGAGATCCATATGCACTACATCAGACAGCTTGTGCATGATGGCACCATTCACCTACTCTTCTGTTCATCTTCAAAACAAGTAGCAGACATCTTCACCAAAGTATTTTGTGAGAAGACATTCAGCAATCTCAAATCACTACTGGGGATTTTTGATCATGCTGTGAAGCATGATTGATGACAAGATTTTCAAATTTTGTTTTACCGTCCATGTTTAAGGGAGGATTTTTCCCATTGGGTATTTGCCTCTTTCCTTGGTTAAATGGACATGCAGTATGTAAAGGGTGACTAAGCCTTGTTACTAGGCCCTATTATTTCTGATATTTTACTCATAAGTCAGGCTTAAGGGGGGGTGTTAGAATAATCAACCTATAGTTAGCTACCTTAGACATTAATTATCTCCATTTTTGTCTTATTTTCCTAGTTTCCATATTCCACTCTATGCAAGTTGTCCTCCACATGTCCTAGATGGTAAAACTTGATAAAACTAAGTCATGGAGTGCTTTGGAAACCTCTTGGAATCATTTTTGCTTTATTCCTGGCCTTCCTAGCGCATATCTACTTTTTCTGCTTTATTGCTGCTTTTACTGAGTTTTAAGGCAATTGGGAAAGTTTGAATAGGTGAAGTTAACTTGTCTTTTGTTGCCATCATACTCCACTCTTTTCTCCTAATAAAAGCATGTATTATTTTTCCTTCCATCACCTATTAGCCTCCCTAATTGATTTTGCCAATTTGTGTGCTCCTAGACAGATTTTGAAGCTGCTTTATGCACCTATGGGGGATTTGCTTAGTTTTAGTAAGCCCGCTTTTGACTAATTCTAATGGCATCCCAATGCATTCAAATCCCTCATGTAATTATTTATTGTGGCAGCATATGACTTCATAAGGTTGGATATTGTACACTTATTCAATACAAATTAGTGTTCTGTTCCATATTCAGTCTCCTTTGTGTGTAATTTGCATGTGTAATTGGCAATTTTTGTGAGTGTAATTGTTCTAACACCTGGGTTCAATTTCCATAGAATTAATGAGACTATTACATATATTCCATAAATGTTTAGGATATTTTAGGAAAATATCATGTTTAATGTATTTTTTAAATCCACCCATATAATATTCAAGCAAATGTTGGTCACTGATGTTGCCAAACCTCATGAATAATACTTACAATTATGAATTCTAATATTCAAAATCAGCTAAGTGCTTGATTCTTGTTAATTAACTGAAGTAATATTGTTCTCAAACATTTCCATATTGTGCTTCTAGGTATCTTATAAATAGACCTTAAGTATAATGATAAGAAGGAGGATCCCTTTTTTAACTACCGATTGATGCGATTAATAGGGTTTTATCTCAAAATACAAAGTTGCTTAGAAAATATTTTACTTATCATCCATAATATTATGCAAATCAAGTTCTTTATCTATCCGGTTCACCTATATAAGGACATATGTACCATCAAAATTACTTAATTCAATCTTGGGGAAGTGAATACTCTTAGGAACCCATCCTCAACTATCTCCCATAGTAGGGATAAATCCTCTTGGAATATGTGTATTAATGGAATGTTTTACCACATGAATATTATATTTATTTTCATGAGTTCCTTGGGTTCCATTATCACTCTTAGGGAGATTCTCACCTAAGGTTTTTATTATCTTGTTCATCTTTTGATCCATCGTTTCCATGTTTTAATCCATTGTTTCCATAATTTGATCCATCTTTTTAATATTTTGTATATTTAGTTTCAAATTAATTTATATAGCATTTTATGTTTACGAATTGAAAAATTTCCACTAACTTATCACTTCATTACTTAATTTTTTCTTCTAAATTGGATAGTTGATTATACATCTATTCATTTTCTTCATGAGTCATGGTTGAGCTCTCTAGAGGTTTAATTGGTGTCAAATTTTTTATAGAGCCCTTTATCATGCGAGTTCAAAATAGCATGCATCTATAATTCTCCTCTTTTTATTTTTACTAAACCTTTTGAATCACCAAAAATAGATATTTCAATAAAAAATTTATGAAAGTTTCAAGTTATCATACCTTTAAAAACCCTAGCTTGTAAGTTGTCTTGATAGTTGACCTTTCACCTAAATTATCTCTAAAATTTTGGCCCTCCTAAGTCTAAAATTCCATCTTGCAGTATCTTGTTATGTATTCTCTGCAATAACATAGGTTTTACCAAATTCTAATGTTCCAAGATAAAGTTATGGTAGCTTCCCTGAAAGTTATTATTTTTGTCCCTTTAATGAGAATGAACTTGTATAACCTGTCACATGTCCATTTTTTTCGATATGATTTTGAAATTTATACCATAAAAACTATGTTCTATTTTATTTTTTATATAACTAGTGCACTCAATTCAGAACTTTAAATCTTTAAATACAATAGTATTACCCCAAAAACTTGCTTAAGACTAGTTTTTGAACTAGTAAAAAACCCTAACTTCCACAACTATAACTCTAGACTTATAGTGAACCAGTACATGAAATTTCTATCACATATAAATTGTTATGTCTCCTTATTCTCCACAAAATAAAATAGAAGAGTATCTGAAACATCCCAAAAAAACATTATAGAAAAAATGGCTCTAATCCCAAATGTTATGCACCAAATCCCCAAAATAACATAAAATTATAAAGTTAGAGTGTAGCTCAATACCTTGAGAATGAAATAAACAGATGAATAAGAAGCCTATTGGAAGAGGAAACCTCCTTTCACAAGGTATAGATGCATAATAAAATATTATAAGGTTATACAAATGAATATTATTTACTATAAATATGAGATGAAGTGATTACGACGTTGCCTACTAGTAAGACAACATAGCCATAACTAATATACTAATAATGAATAATAGTTAGTGCCTTAACATTCAACCAATTGGTTGTATCAACCAACGAATATACTTAAGATAGTGTTATATACCTCCATCCTATGAAATGTATAGATATATATGAACTTGATATTGTAACAATTGGTTGTAGAAAGACTCAATAATACAAATTACTTATTTTGGTTATGTAGTTACTCCTCTTCGCTACTTATCCTTGTTCTATGCGTTCATGCTTGTATATTAAACAAATTCCAAATTATACAATCAGATATTATGGCCAAAAAAATTAAGAATCTACTCAACTAGATTCCATATACTATTGCTAAAGATTTTTTAGTGAAATGGTTGTTGTTGGTATACTACAAAAAGATAGGGCACCTTTAAGGATGTGTGTTTGAGGATTATTCAGTCAACATGGACAAAGAACAAACTCCCTAGTTTGCATGGTTCTAGAAAAAAACAACACATAAACACACACTTCCCTATAAATTAATCAAATTGCTTGAATTCAAAACACATATCTTTACTGAAGGTTGTCCTTGTTGGTTTGAATCTTGTTACAGTCCTTATCCTTATCTTGAATATATAACCTTTAAAATATACAAAGAAAACAAGACCACGTGAAAGATACAATATAACTTGGTTAATCTAAGCAAGTATCCAACTATAAATCTATAAATGAAAATGAACATCATTTATGAAAAAGGAAATGTATTGATGTATTAATAATGAGGAAATAATTACAACCAAATAGCCTTGGTGTTGAATATTCCTTCCAATCAATCCTTTCCTTAATTGTCACCTTACTTCAAAGAAGTGGCTACCAAAGGTCTGAAACAATTCCTCCAACATCTAGCTACTATACATTCTACCCCCTCACCCATGGGAGTGAGCTTTTATTTATAGGACAAAATGGATAGAGGGGGGGTGAGAGATAAGGGGAGAAGTTTAGGGTGAGATCCCAATAGGTAAGGAATTCTTTTGAGATCCATCCTAATCATATGGGATAGGAATACATGAGGGATTTTTTCTAGAAGCTCCTTGAAGCTTCTCTTTTTTCCCTTCGAACAGACTGTGTCACACCTTGTCCAAGAGAAAATTGCGACAAATGGGGGTGTCCCATCCCATATAAAAGAAAACTGTGAAATTGTCTCAAACTTCCAGAAATAAACATGTGACAATAAATAATGTCACTAGTTGTTAGATATCAACCTATGACAATGCTTCCAACAAAACTATCTGGAGGGAAGAAGCTTCATAACTCTCATGATTCATCTTCCAAGTGAGTTTTATCAAAGGAACTTCAAGGATTATGGCAGGTGAAAAGGTACATGGTTCATTATCATGGTGATGACAAAATTTCGATGTAACAATGTGAGATATTAAATAATGTGAAGAAGCACTAAAGAAAGAACAAAAAATTAAAATCAATGAGGATTGGGTAACCTGATTGAAAATTATAGAAAATTGGAATTGACATAATGATCATTGAAAGAGATCACATTGATAAGACTAGATATATGGTGTACTAGATGCATGAATGGGGGTCACACATAATAAAATTATAGATGTAGAGAATCAATAACGTGTATCAATATGTTAAGAGAGTGGAAGTTTAATACTAATGTGAAATTTGTGAATCCATAATAAACCATATAACAAAAGGTTTTGCATCACAATTTGAAAATTGATACAAAAAATAGTGTTGCATCTTTGAAGATAAATCCCACAATATAGTCAAATGGAATCACAAAGTCATAAATAATTCTAATCATTAGATGGTGTACCATACACAAAAGATATCATAACTAGGGAAATCAAGGGGGAGGAGGAAGATGTGACAACAATTAACTAAGAAGAGGGGATGTGGCAGAAGATTAGGAGGGAAACGTCATTGGATTGGATATCAAGATGGATATACAAGTGATTTTGTTTTAAATGTTATAAATATTATCATTTTACATCTCGATTGTCTATTTAAAGATAGAGTTGTCTTGATATTAATTTGAAATAAAAATTATTGTTTGACATCCAAAGAGATTATATATTACTGTCATTGATCCAGAAAACAATAAACCATTATATTCAACCCAATAGGATTTTTCGCATGGTGTATTTGATGGTAACAATCTAGTAAGCAATGAAATGAGCTAAATCTTCTCCAATATTGGTGCAACAATTGATGTTTTTTTCACTAGGTGAATAAGAAGTGATATCCACAAGTGGTTTACTAAAACATGGTATATCTACAAGGTCGAACACCTTAAGAAACCACTCACACATACATATCATAGATCAACACACTAATGTTTTATGCGGTTAAAACCCTCAAAGAGGGAAACAATCTACGACCTTATCCAAACAGCTACTCGAGGCAACATATTAATTTTAACCAAATACAATTACATGTGAGTTTCTCATAATTGGCCATCAAGAAAATGCCCCTCCATTATATTTAATAGATATGATGGACCAATCGAGTGTTAAACCATGGATAATATCCATTAAGATAGAGGTGAAGATGAAGCTTTGGATTACTCAATGTATATAACATATCATGACCATCAACCTACATAAGTACAAATGCATACTAAACAAATACACTTTACCTAAAGACACATTCTACAAAATTAATCTTAACTAAATCCTAAGTGTTTAAATATCATAACATCCCCCCTTAAGAAAAACTTGGGATAGGATGAAGTATTTACAAAGGTGACACAATAGAAAAATGAAGGAAGTATTAGATCCTATCCCCCTTAATAAAAAAAATTAAACTCTTAACATAGATCAAATTTAAAAAAATTGCTTCTGTAAGGGACTTTGTTAAGATGACTACAACTTGATATTCTATAGAGAAAAAGAGAACAACAAGAAAATGAACCTGAATAAGATTTCTGATGAAGTGCACCTTTAGCTCAATATGTTTATTTTGTTGATATTGAATTGGATATCTAGAAAGCTCAAGGAACTTTGATTGTCACACTATAGGGTAGTTGGGTGCTTCTATGTGAATCCAAAATCTGAAAGTATCTATCAAATCCATGAATATTCTTGACTTGCATTAACTAATTAAGAAAGAGAAAGAGTTTTTTGTTTCTTACAAGTTCAAGCAACAGGTCCAAAACAAAGACAAAAAACATAACTTGTAGTAGAATTCTGATCATCAAGGACGCAAGCACAATCTAAAACCACCCAACAAAGGATTCCCCCTTATTGATAATGAATCACAAAATAAATTGTACCTAGAATATATCAAAGTATATTTTTTGTTGCTTTCTAATGAATTTCATGGGGTGTTTGCATATAATGAGAAACAAGACCAACGGAAAAAGAAATATCGAAACGGGTATGAGTCAAGTAAAAAAAGAGTTCCTGCAACCAAATGATGGTATAAGGTGGCATCCACTTTAGGTTTAGTGAAATTGGTAGAATGTTTGAGTCCATACTAGAAGGGAAAAGGGGCCATATTAGAATCTTCCATGTGAAAGTGACAAACAAGGTCACACACATACTTAGACTGAGAAAGAAAAAATTCTTCTTTGATTTGTGATACTTGGAGGTCATGAAAATTATGTAATTATCTTAAGTTGATCATTTCAAATATCTTCTTAAGGTTGTTTTTCACATGGGATTAAATTTAAGGTTGCTACCAATAAGAATAAGGTCATCAACATAAAGAACATAAATTATGACATGGGATCCTACCTTCTTGGTAGATACATTAGGGTCAAAATGACCTCTAGAAAAACCCATTGCAAGAATAAATATATCCATTTTGTAATACCAATATCAAGTAGATTACTTAAGTCCATAGAGATATTTCTTAAGAAGACAAACAAGTATGGAGTCATTTTGAACATAGTTGGGAGGTTATTCAATGTAAATTTATTCTAGAAAATCCCCGTGCAAGAAGGTGGATTTTGCATCCATTTGATGGACCTCCCATTTATGTAAAGTGACTAGGGAAAGAATAAGGTGAATGGAGTTCATTTTTGTGATAGGGTAAAAATTTTCATTTTAGTAAATTCCTTCAACTTAAGAAAATCATTGTACAACTAACCATTCCTTAAGTGTTTCAACACTTCCATCTAGTTTGATACACCCATTTACATATGGCAAGTTTTCTTACTTTTAGAAGAGGTAATAGATCCCAAGTGTTGTTTGTCATTAAGGAAAAATATTCTTCATTTGTAGTTTCATCCCACTCTGAATGTCTAGAAGCTTTTGCAAATGTCTATGGATCACGAGTCTATGAAACTTGAGCCAAAAGTGAATAGGCTCGCTTGATATCTAAACGTGTTCGACAATGATTGTTAACACCAAAAATGGTTCAACTAGCTCTCTATGGTCCAAACCATAATTATACGTCATTATTTTCTCCATTTTGACCTTCATAACTAAAATTCCACCAAATATGGTCCAAAACATTATTATTTATTCCCCCATAAATACAGGGAAGTTGAGAATTTGTTGTGGTTTATCCCCACTCTCTCCAAAAAGGACCAAAAAACCCTAAAATGAGAATGGGTCAAAATCCATAGGTAAATACCATGCACAATAAAATACCATGGATCAAAAAACCTTGGATCATCCTATAAATACATTGTGAAGGTCTCTGCACAAAAATTACATGACATTACTTTTCACCTTTCACCATTATTCCCATATTTTTCCATATCATTCCCACGGTGTATGTTGAGATTTCTCCATACCCACTTGGATCCATTCCCCCTATTTGACAACCATTAGTGGAGACGACTAGAGAACTAGACAATGGAGCCGATGGACCATTTCCTAGGACGGATGCAGTGGACCACATTGAGAAAGGTATGCCTAATGTTTATTTTTGTTAGTTAGGTAAAATATATATGAAAAACTATTGTTATTGTTGTTATTTGTTATTGGAAGATGAAGTTCATAGATCCTTCACACCTTGAACTCTACCCTATGATCCGGTTGATCTAGAGTAGTTTCTTGTGCACGTAGTAGGGGAGAAATCCATACTACATTTTTGGCATTGTAAGGCTGATACTATGACACATTTCCTTTTTAATGATGTTATCACTTATTTCAGTGTCCCCCAATAGTCAATCTAAGACTACGATTGTCATTTCAATGACACTGTTTGGACATAGATCTCCTCCATGTTGAAGTTTAAACACTAGTATTCCTCTTCTTATTACCCTTAGGGAAATGTCCAAGTTGAGGTTTTCAACAAGATCCTCAAAACCATGCTCCAATGAATGGTGGACAAACACAATCCCAACTGGAACCACTCTCTCTTTTCAGCCCTATAGGATTACCGGACATCGACTAAAACCACCACCGATTTTACCCCATTTCACTTGGTCCATGGTGTGGAATCAGTTCTTCAATTGAATGCCATATTCCATCGCTCTGCCTTGCCGTCGAACTTCTATCTGATACTTCACCGTTATAAAAATGCCTACTTATGCTTGAACAAACCAATGAGGACCGTCGTTCTGCTCTCCAAATGATTGAATCAGCTAATACCCAGTCGAAGTCCCATTACGACTTCTACACCCACCCACACACCTTTAGCAAGGGGGAACTAGTTCTCGTTTACAACCAAGACCATGATAAGACTGGAAAATGGAAGTTTGAATCCATGTGGTATGGCCCTTATTCCATCCATCGATGTCTCAACAAGGGGGCATATCTCCTCGTTGAATATGAAGGTCACCTCTTGAAGAATCCCTGCAATGATATCTACCTTAAGAGGTTCTATGCATGAAGTCACTCACCATGCATACCTTTGTATCATAGTTTTTATTTCTTGTTTTACATTGTTTTTACCATGAGTCTCACAGTTTGTTTCCTTGGTTGCTACAGATGGATCCTACCTCACCTTGCTATGTTGGTTTCACTGATGACACAAGTAAATGGTCTCCTAATATCGCCTCAGCTACATGGGTCATTTATTCCCTATCACATGAGTTGATCCATATTGACGGAATGTGTCTTGGTATTTATATCAACAACCAGGATGAGTACAACGATGTCACTGGTCTCCTGACCACCACCCTTCACTTGGGTATTTTCTGCCTTGATGTCTTCCTAGACTCTCAGTTTCTTGTCTCCTAGTTGAATAACTGATACCGGCTGCATGATCCTTGCCTCTTTAGAAATTTCCTACACACTAGACACTTGGCTAGACATTTCGAATCCATTTCATCCATGCATGTTCCAAGAAGTCTCAAGGGTGTAGCAGACCAAATGGCTACTAACGTTCTAGAGTGGCACATCAATCATTGCATACAAGAAATACACTACATCATGCATCATCATATAGTCATGCATACATATTTCATATACATCATATAGGAATAATCATAAAAAGAGACTCATAAAAACCCATAAAATTACAAAAAGTGCATCCACGTGCACAAATATCATAATAATGTTCAATACAAAATGAGAAGCTCCACAATATTTCTCATATGATGATATACATCATACAAATATACCCATTCTCAAATGCATTAGGGGCATCATCACAAGCTGCTAGTCTGAGTCATCGTCCTCTCACTCTGTGTCCTCCCCTATGTCCTTTGCCATTACTCCCATATTTTTCCATATAATTCACATGGTGTATATTGAGATTGCTCCATACCCACTTGGATCCATTCCCCCCATTTTGACAACCATTAGTGGAGATGACTGGAGAACCATACCATGGAGCCAGTAGCCCATTTCCTTAGACGGCTGTAGTGGCCCACAATACAGAAAGGTATGCATGTTGTTTCTTTATCTATATATATATATATATATATATATATATATATATAATATTGTTATTGTTGTTATTTGTTATTACAAGATGAAGTTGAGATATCCTTCGCACCATGAACTCTACCCTATGATCTCGATGATCTAGGGTAGGTGATTTTGCACGTAGCAGGGGAGAAATCCATACTATAATGATCTCTGGGATCACCAGCAAGATCATTAGTCACTTCTCATGTTAAATGGATACATATAGGAAGTGGTGGTGTTGGAGCGTATTCATGCTCAATAGACCTAACTTAAGGACTTTGAGAAGGTGGATTTGAATTTTCATGCTCATTATCATCACCTAAAGAATAAACTAGACTGGTATCATAAGCAAAGGAGTTGGGAAGAGAAGATGGCACAATCATTGAAGATGGTTCACAGGTCAAAGATGGCACATACACTAAATTAGGCTTGCATGCCAAGAGATTTTTATTAAAATTAGCATATCTTCTAATAATAATGTCAATTTTATTCTGGTTGAAGGAATATATAACCTTTTAAATATCCAGAATATCCAACAAAAATGTACTTATCACTCTTATTCCATAAGGATTTATGTTTTTCATCAAGAATGGGAACCCATGCTTTACTATTGGAAACACATGAAAGTGGCTTACATAATCTTAAATTTACTCCATACTTTTTCTGATGTTACACACACACACACACACACACACATATATCATTTATGTGAGAGTTATTAACAATGTAATTGGAAGAATTAATGGCTTCCACCCAAAAAGGAGGACTTAATTCCTTAAATTGGATCATAAAATTAGGCATTCCCTTTAACATGTGATTCTTTCTATCAATAACACAATTTTGTTGTGGTATATATGGAACAATAAATCACATTTGAATTCCCTATGTAGTGAAATAATTTGTAAATTTATTATTGATGTATTTTCCTCCATTATTTGTCTTAACTTTTGTATTTGATGTCCAAATTTTTTTTCTACAAGATCATTATAAGCCAAAAACATGTAAAAAACTTCACTCTTAATTTTTAATAAGTAAACCAAAGTGCATTTTATAATCCATCAATCAAAGTTAAGAATTATTTGAAAATAAATAAAGAAACAAAAGGAAGTGAACCACCAAAATTATTGTGAACAAGTTGCAAGAGGGCCAAGGTGTTCCAAGCGGCTTGTTTGTCAAACATATCCGATTATGTTTGTTAAGAATACACGTGATACAAACACCATATCTGCAAGGAATTACAGGAATACTTGGCACCATTTTCTAATTACATATCTACTACAATGTGCAATCATTTAAATGACCAAATCACCCATGCCAAATTTTTCTCAAGTCATCTCTATGAGCAATAAAAACTGAGGGAAATTTTGATGACCCAAAGTTGTTTAATCTGCACAACATGATAATATCATCAACAATTTTTGTTTTTAGTACATGATTAGGATTTATCCTTAGATATATTATAAGATTATCTAGAATCAATGAGCCACTCATTAGAAGAATATGCATTGAAGGAAAAAATAGAAGCAAAACGTGTGTTTCCATGAGAAGAAGAATCAAAAGAAGAGATAAGGTTGAATAATATTATTCTTCTCCATGGTTTCTTCCAAGGATTCAATCTTCTTGAAACACTTAGATTCCACATGGCCATATTTCCTACAAAATTTCAATGGTGCTCAGTCTTCTTACCTTTCTATTGGTTTCCCTTGTCATTATTGGAAGGATGAGTTAGCTTAGAGGTTTTGTGACCCTTGTTTTTTATTATTATTATGAGGATGTTGCTTCTTGGGATGCTTGGATGTATTATTATGTTGTTCCATTAAGGATTTTCTAGATGTATGGGTAGTTATATTTAATCCAATATGTAAGAGATAATATTTATCTATAATCAAGGCATCACAAAAAACTTCAAGATTGGGTTATTTATAATTATCCCCTGCATCTTCTTTGATGGAGTAAAAAATAGATTCAAAAAACAAACTTAGGACCAATATTAGCAATAATATGATAAATACATCACTTTTTTGTCTTAGATATATTGCACTCTTCAACTAAGATTCTAAGTGTTTTGACTAATATAAATAGTATTGAATGCAAGAGAAATCACTTGGATTTTAAGCAATCGACTAAATTTCAAGATGGTGACATTGTACCTCATTGTGTTAACCAAATACAATTTCCAACTTTTTCCAAGCTTCATCTAGTGTGTCAATTCCTTAAAAGCAGAATATTAACTCATTATATATGGGCATCATAATTAATCCTCGGGATTAATCATTTATATTATCCCATTTTACTTTCTTATTGACATCCATGGGGTGGTTTCTTTTCACAAGCTAATCTGGTAAATTCCCCTACTTCATAGGAGATATTCCATGCAGGATCTCCATTAGAAGTAGTCTGTCCTAGAAGGAAGAATATAAATTGGGCTATCCATATTAATATGAATTCAAAAAATTTAATTCATGGTTTAGAGGAAAATATCTTGAAAAATAGGCAGTTTAAAAAAACACTAAAAGCAGATTGTGGATGTCAAAGTTTTGTCTTTTTGAAGAAAGGATAAAATGGGACTAGGGAGCCACATGGATGGTATAATTTGAACCACGTGGTGATGTTTGAAAAAATATAGTAAATAATCCCCCCCATACTATATTTTCCTATAATATCACTTTTACAAATAAGGACTCACTTTTATAAGACAAGCCGAAAACAATTTTACAATGTAGTTACTTTATAAATTAAAGTTACATGAAATTTTGCTAAAAGTAACAAAAAGAAGGACTTGAATCCAATGCCTCTTACTTAATAAAGTAACTTTCCACCAAGTGAGTTAAATAAAAAAAATTAGTATCATCATGTGTTGGGTATGTGTTATATTCGTTGCATGTGGATTGTGTAACCTTATGATCCTCCTTGTCTAGTGCTTTGTCGTATGTGCATGGAACAATATCAAAGGGGGTCATAAGGGGAGGTATCTCACTAGATAAAACCCCCCCATATTGTAGTAAACTCTAGGGAGAATATGAGTTTTGGGAAGTTCTAATATTTATGTTCCTCACTTCCCATAAGAGAGTAAAGAGAATTAGATTCTTTTTACATACAAATAATCCCTATTATCTATATTTGTACTATCTTATACTTATTTAGAAGACTAATTATAAAGGATTTTATTCTATTTGAGAATAACCCAAACTCATATACTCTAATAAAGGATTTCATAAACTCCAATATGAGTTTATGAACTAGATTTTGGTGATACATGATAGCCCCAAACCATGCAATTTGAGGTAGAACCCCAAATAAATTGAGCTATCTTTCCAAAAAATATGTAATTAGTCATTATTAATAGATTGGGGTCTCAAAATAATATGGGTTAATGTATTAGGGGTTTGTGCACTGGAGAATACCTAAATATTGTATTGTTAATGGTTAATAAAAACACAATGAGAAAGATAGAGATGAAACTCCAAGTTTTGTGGGTTTTCCAAGTTAAGGGTTTATGATATCAATCTATATGTATTGTGTGTGTATCATTATTTAATCTATGTTTATAAGCTTAATAATATGTATGCTTTGTTTCACTCACTTGTTTAAAACTTACATTATGGAGGAGAATGGGATCATTGTTGTTGTTGTTATTGTTTTTGTTGCGGGAAAGTGTTCCTACCCAAAAATCCTTTCTTTTTGGCCTACAAGACACTTTACACAACCACACAAAAATAAAAAATAATACTTTGAAACCAAAATTTCTCAAATTCCAGGTTAGTGTTTGGTAAACTTACCCAAAAAATGTAAGTTTTCTCAAAATCTATGGTTTACCAAGTTCACACAAGGTGCATGGAAAACAACATATGCAGTCAAGAAAACCCTTTTTGTTATGTTGATAATTTAACGAGTTCACACAAAGAGCATAGGAAAATTGAAGACTTAAAAACCAAACTAAAATATACAATAATATGAAAAACATTTAAAAAAAATGTTAATGTAAATAGTGTACCTCTAGATCTGGTAAAATGGTTGTATATTGGGCAAACAAAAATATTTTTGATGGAAACAAAAAGTGTTTCCAATTTAAATTGATTCTCTGGATTCACTTGAACACCTCTCTTATCCCAAAAATACAAATAAACAATAGAATCTATAAATTCTTTGATGCACATGGCCACATTGGTTCAATATCTCAATCAACAACGTAAGTGGATCTTTATAAGTGCTTTGATACCATGTTCGATTAAAATATAGTATTTCCACAATATTTCCACCTTAAGAAACTAACCACACAAATATATCACAATAAACACATCAACGTTTTATGTGGTTGAAACCCTTAAAGAGGGAAATAGTCCACATCCCTATCCAAATAGTTACTTGAGGCAATATATTAATGTATATGAAAAAAATACAAATGATTTTCTCACAAATGATAATAAATAAAATGACTATCCATGCTCTCTAAATAGATATCATAGACCAATAAGGTGTTAATCCATGGATGAATCAATAAGCATTAAGATCGAGGTAAATATGAACCATCGGATCACTCTATGCCTAGAACATATCATGACCTTCACATTACATAACTAAAATTGCATACTAATGCATACTAAAGAAACACACTTTACCTATAGACACTACCTAGTTGATCTTAACTAACTCGTAAGTGTCTAGAGCATCAATTTGACGTAAGAAACACATTAAATAGGAAACTAGAGCATCAATTTGAAGTAAGAAATGGTGTGTTTCAACTCCCATGGAAAAATTTCATATGTGGAGTGATGCAGTAGAAACTTGAGGCAATAATTGATGTTTTTACCTCCTTATTCAAAAGTTTATTCTTTGATGGATTCTCAACTGCAAAGTAAGACACCAAATGATCCATTTACCCTTGGATGATTTATCATAAATCATCATCAACTAAAAAACACATGGAATGAATAAAAATTGTCTTGGGGAAGTCATAGCAATAAAGTAATCCTACCAATGGTTTATTTTTCACTTGGGGACTCCATTGGACCCCGTGGCAAGATGAAAAATACATCAAAACAAAATTTCACTAAAAGGGTAGCTAAATAAATGATGCAAAGAATCAAGTAGTGTATTTTCCCTTATGAAAATCCCATATAGCCCTGGGAAAGCTAAAATATGTGATGGAGTGTAACAACCCATTTTAGAATAGTAGATTTTAACCCTAATTAAATGCATATTTACTAATAAAACTTCATAAATAACTAATATGTCAAGTTGAATTTCATCAATTAGAAATAACTCCCTATTAACTAGCATAAATTAAAATTGTACCCCAATAAGAAAATTATCTACTTACCTAATCAATTACTAGCTTAACCAATTTCCATGCATACCCTATCTGTCTTTAGGCACCAACATCTCTATTCACAAAAAAATTTGGGGGGTTCCAACTCTCCACCCAGCCAACCCCCACAAAAATATGAGGCCCCCAAGCCCTCAACAATTACCACTATGTAACCCTTAACTCTTTTATTTATATCCTCTATTCCACCCTCTCTCCCTCCTTATCATCCCTCTTAATAGGTGCAAAAACAATAAAACACCAACACAACAAGAAACAACACCCCAAAAGCAATCAATAAGACTAAATCCCCTCTCTCTTGATCTTTCTCCCCTTTTATTACTAAATTTCCATATTTTACTCAATTACCTGATTTTGCATGAATGAAACACTTGTCACCCATGCTCTTCAATTGAGTTACAAGTGTAGATTTCTCTTTTTTTATCTTTACACATATTGCTTGAAATTTTTATATATACCATATTCTATTATAGTTATACTAATGTCTAAGATTGCAATGTTACACACTTCCCCCCTTCAGAAAAATTTGTGCCAAAGTTATAACCCCATATAAACAAATACAAAGACTTACTCAATCAGTCATGTAAAAAATAGGTAATATATATAGCTAGTACTATTGTGAAAATGGGATATTTATATGTGTGGACATCACACATAAATATTTCACCTTCACTATTACAATCAAGGTACCCTAAGTTACAACATGCCCTTGATTAATTTGCTAGGTGTCTAATATGAACTCAACCATAAAATTATGCATCAATCTCATTACACATTCAAGCATCACCATCTAACAAGGGAAAAATAAAAGTAAAAATTCATGAAACTTCCTCCTTCCTTACTCACCCTCTCCCAAAGAATCACAACATCCTCCACATCCATAAGCATCCTCTAAAATAATCCAAAGTGTCCCTCTTTCGATGGCACGAGCCCTCTACTGCACCATGTCTATGGATCATACAGTCATCATTGAAAGTTTCTTGGGAAGTTACTACATCTTATCCACCCACCCAACTTATGGTAAATAAGTGACCTCAACGAACTTAAAAGGAATCTAAGCCTCATCATTATTAATTGGAATCTAGTCATTGGTACCCTGATCCTAACATCAAAATCATTATATCCCAGAAATATTGAAAATCTAGTATGGAATTCTATGTATGCACCCTTAATGCACCATCCCCATGTATCAAAATACCTTCTCCATATTCCTCCTCCCTGGTGAGGATACCTTCAGTCATGGAATTCCAATGGAAGAGTTAAGAACCATTGACATATAGTTAATTGTTGAGTTTGTCCTCCATCCCATAAGGTGTTTGTAGTATCCATTATCATCTGTGTTATGGGGCCCTACAAAATACTATAATGATTAGCCTCACTAATCTCTTTGAGTGGATCAACAGAAACAAACTTCCACTCACCACAATGAATAATTATTAGCATGATTTCCCTCAAGATAATAAGATATTATTAATTCCATTGTGAATAATGAAGAACTACAACTAGTTATCATATGTGAGGAATGCCTCGTTGCAACTTATATTTTTCAATCATAGACTAATGTGGCTCATAAACTAAGTTTCACTTACCATGCAATACAAATATGAATTAATTAAGCATTTTACTAAATGAAATAACGGTCCATGATATCATCAAGCATCCTATGAAACTACTATGTCATGAATCAAAATTTATAAAATAAAGTGCCACATTGAATATCAACATGAAGTAACAACATATCATAAATTGTGTATCCCGAGTCATCGAATAGCATGATGAAGCAATAAAATACCATACTGAATATCAACTTGAAATAATAGCATGCATGCCATATATCATGTGTCATATATCTCTACATACCATGATAAAGAAATAAAATACCATACTGAATATCCACATGAAATATTAAGAATCAAACGAAGTGTGGCAAGCCCAAGTCAATAAATATATTAAAAAATATAGGAAAACTCATGATGCACAGTGTTTTCTTCATCCCGAGTAGTTGGATCTATACTATATTGCATAATTGCTCCCATTGTACTTTAATGTGTTCCAAGATGCAACTGTGCAGCCATCAAGTTCTCCTATCTAGTATGCAATATGGTTTGACTTGGATGACCCCTTCCTTGGAGAGCTACAATACATCCAAATTTAAAATGTAAGAGGGATCAAGAATGAAATATCTAAGCATAGAAATATGAAATACATTATTCATCCTTCCTAAGTGGGATGTAGATTCAAGTTGGTAAGAAACATGACCGATTCGCTCAAGGATCTTGAATGGATCGAAAAATATCAAAACTAGTTTGGCTCCCTTGCAAAATTTAAAGGGTATTGGTGGGAAATTATGCACAAAGGTGTGTATCCTCTCCCTTGTTGGGTGAAATAAATAAAATGACTATCCATGCTCTTTAAATAGATATCATAGACCTATCAGGTGTTAATCCATGGATGGATCAATAAGCATTAAGATTGAGGTAAATATGAACCATCAAATCACTCTATGCCTAGAACATATCATGACCTTTACATTACATAAGTAAAATTGCATACTAATGCATACTAAAGAAACACACTTTACCTAAAGACACTTTATACCTAGTTGATCTTAATTAGCTCCTAAGTGTCTAAATATTTTAACATCAAGGCCAAAATACACGTAACCTATAATTATAGAAGTACTCATAGGAAGCAACAATTTGTCTTACCTCCCAAGGACAAACACATTCCATAGGAAACTAGAGCATCAATTTGAAGTAAGAAATGGTGTGTTTCAACTCTCATGGACAAATATCATAAGTGGAGTGATGCAATAGAAAACTGAGGCAAGAAGTGATGCTTTTACCTCCTTATTAAAAAGTTTATTCTTTGAGGTATTTTCAATGGCAAAGTAAGACAACAAATGATCCATTTACCCTTGGATTCTTTGTCATACCTCATCATCAACTAAAAAACACATGGAATGAATAAAAATAGTCTTGGGGAAGTCATAGGAATAAAGTAATCGTACCTATGGTTTATTTTTCACTTAGGGACTCCATTGGACCCCATGGAAAGACAACAAATACATCAAAGACAAAAATTCACTAAATGGGTAGCTAAAGAAATGACGTAAAGAATCAAGTAGTGTATTTTCCCTTATGAAAATCCCATATAGCCCCGGGAAAGCTAAACAATGTGATGGAGTGTAACAACCCATTTTAGGATAGTAGATTTTAACCCTAATTAAATGCATATTTACTAATAAAACTTCAAAAATAACTAATCTATCAAGTTGAATTTCATCAATTAGAAATAGCTCCGTATTAACTAGTAGAAATTAAAACTGTACCCCAATAAGAAACTTACCTACTTACCTAATCAATTACTAGCTTAACCAATTTTCATGCAAATCCTATCCATCTTTAGGCACCGGCTTCTATATTCGCAACAACAATTGGGGGGGGTCCAAATCTCCACCCAACCAACCCCCAGCAAAATTTGAGGCCCCCAAGCCCTAAATAATTACCACTATGTAACACTTAACTCTTTTATTTATATCCTCTATTCCACCCTCTCTCCCTCCTTATAATCCCTCTTTATAGGTGCAAAAACAATAAAACACCAACACAACAAGAAACAACACCCCAAAAGAAACCAATAATACTAAATCCCGTCTCTCTTGATCTTGCTCCCCTTTTATTACTAAATTTCCATATTTTACTGAATTTCCTAATTTTGCATGAATGAAACACTTGTCACCCATGCTCTTCAATTGAGTTACAAGTGAACATTTCTCTTTTTTATCTTTACACATATTACTTGACATTTTTATCTATACCATATGTTATTATAGTTGTACTAATTTCTAAGATTGCGATGTTACACACTCCCTCCCTTCAGAAAACATTGTGCCAAAGGTATAACCCCATAGAAACAAATACAAAGACTTACTCAATCAGTCACGTAATTAATAGCTAATATATATATATATATATATATATATATATATCTAGTACTATTGTGAAGATGGGGTATTTATATGTGTGGACATCACACATAAATATTTCACCTTCATTATTATAGTGAAGGTACCCTAAGTTACAACACTCCCTTGATTAATTTCCTAGGTTTCTAATATGAAATCAATCATAAAATTATGCATCAATCTCATTACACATTCAAGCATCAATCCATATAATAAGGGAAAAATAAAATTAAAAATTCATGAAAATTCCTCCTTCCTTACTCACCCTCTCCTAGAGAATCAAAACATCCTCCACATCCATAAGCATCCTCTCCAATACTTAAAATGGTCCCTCTTTCCATGGCATGATCCCTCTACTGCGCCATGTCTGTGGATCATGCAGTCATCATTGAAATTTTCTTGGGAAGTTTCTACATCTTATCCACCCACCCAACTTATGGTAAATGTGTGACGTCAACGAAGTTAACAGGAATCTAGGCCTCATCATTATTAATTGGAATCTAGTCATTGGTACCCTGATCCTAACATTGAAATCATTATATCCCAGGAATATTGAAAAGCTAGTATGTAATCCTATGTATGTACCCTTAACACACCATCCCCATGCATCAAAATTCCTTCTCCATATTCCTCCCCCATGGTAAGCATACCTCAGTCATGGAATTCCAATGGAAGAGTTAAGAACCATTGACAAATAGTTAATTGTTGAGTTTTTATTCCATCCCATAAGGTGTTTGTAGTATCCATTATCATCTATGTTATGGGGCCCTACAAAATTCTATAATGATTAGCCTCACTAATATCTTTGATTGGATCACCACAAACAAACTTCCACTTACCAGAATGAATAATTATTATCATGCTTTCCCTCAATATAATAAGATATTATTAAATCCATTGTGAATAATGAAGCACTACAACTAGTTGTCATATGTGAAGAATACATCGTCGCAACTTATATTTTTCAATCATGGACTAATGTGGCTCATAAACTAAGATTCACTTACCATGAAATACAAATATGAATTAATTAATCATTTTACTAAATGAAATAACAGTCCATGATATCATCAAGCATCCTATGAAACTTTATGTCATGAATCAACTTTTATAAAATAAAGTTCACATTGCATATCAACATGAAGTAAAAAAGTATCATAAACTCGGTATCCTGAGTCATCGAATAACATGATGAAGCAATAAAATACCATATTGAATATCAACATGAAATAATAGCATGTCATATACAATGTGTCATATATCTCTACATACCATGATAAAGCAATAAAATACCATATTGAATATCCACATGAAATATTAAGAATCAAACGAAGTGTGACAAGCCCAAGTCAATAAATATCTTAAAAATATATGAAAACTCATGATGCATAGTGTTTTCTTCATCACGATTAGTTTCCTCTGGACTATATTGGTCCCATTGGACTTTAATGTGTTCGAAGATGCAACTGTGCATCCATGAAGTTCTCCTGTCTAGTATGTAATATGGTTCGACTTGGATGACCCCTTCCTTGGATAGCTACAATCCCTCCAAATTTAAAATGTAATTGGGATCAAGAATTAAATATCTAAGCATAGAAATATGAAATACATTATGCATCCTTCCTAATTGGGATGGAAACTCAAGTTGCTAAGAAACATGACCAATTCACTCAAGGATCTTGAATGGATCAACAAATATCAAAACTAGTTTGGCTCCCTTTCAAAATTTAAAGGGGATTGGTGGGAAATTATGCACAAAGGTGTGTATCCTCTCCCTTTTTTGGTGAAATAAGTTAAGGTTTTTAACTATTCCCAATATTTATAAATATAAAGAAAATTTGACAACCCCAAATTAGATCATACAATCTCTTGTTAGTAACAAAACAAGGTAGAAAGCAAATAGGATGAAATAAAAAATAAAAAGGACAAGGTGGTGCAAACCATTAAAAAGAGCTAATGCATGAACCACTTTATATTTACCAATGGTCAAGAAAATACATAAAGTGTCACCTAGGATATGTGAGATCCAAATGGAGGAAAACAATCCCCCTTAGGGAGGCATATTTTTCCCACGCTAGATGCTAGAAAGCTTGAAGAAAAAATGGGAGACATACCTTCCCACTAGAGGAAGGAGGCAAGGAATCTTGGATAATTATACTAGCTGTGGAAGATATGGCCTACAAGAGAGCTTCAATACAATTCCAAAAACATAACCTTCCTATAGATTTCTCTTACAATATGCATTCCCATGGATTCCTTTTATAGGCCAATAGGTGTCCAAGAAACAACTAGATCCACGTGTGAATGTCGTCACCTCATGAACTATGTTCAAGGTACACAATGGGGGATATTGAATGCCCATCCATCATGTTGAAAAGACAAGTTTGAATTTGTGTTTGTGAGGGACCTTCATTATCCTTAAATGTGTGGCTGGTGGTTTAGATCTCGTCTTTTTGACTGTCATGCATATATTGAAGAACAATCCACGCAGGTACTGTACAAATACAGAATTGGTAATATGTGCAGTAGCATACCTTAATAGAGGTTTAGCCACAAAACTTTATCATTTCACAGTATTTTAGCATTTCTAGAATCTTACTACTTATTGGATCTTGATGAGGATGTATTCAATGAAATGCATGGTATATGTTAATGACGCCTTACTATGTGAATTGAAAAAATGTCTCATGTGGGCAAGATTTGAGCATTAACAATGCTCCCGGATGTATGAGGTTTAGAGTGTACCGTAGGGATGATAATGCATCATTGTTTCTTTTGTGTTCTCCTATTTTCTTGAAAATATAAAGCATGTGTGGATTGATAAGTTTTTCCCATGGTGAAGCAATAATAAACAATGTTGTTTTATACAAACAATGTATGCATACCCATGCTTGTGAAGATATGCCAAAGTGACTACAAAATGAAAGGAGTGATGGGTCAACTCATTGTTTCAAGGAATTCTGCAACCAGTGCGGACACCACTTGTTCTTATACCCTATATGATACAAGCATAGAACAAAAAACCACAACAACATATCCTTTCCCTATATGGTTAATTTAATTAAATGAAAATCATTCTCATACCTCATATCTGAATGTTTTATCCCTTGTTCTAATGTTCTTCATGCAATCTCCAATACCTCAAAGAAAGATCAAAAGACAAGAAAACAAGATGAGAGTAACATGATAATTTAACAATCTATGCTACTGATTAAGGAATCTAACAATATTTAATTGATATTGACACAAATCAAGTATGGGAAATGGGAACACTTTTGTATTAATGAAATAAGAAGGTGAAGATACAACCAAAGCCTTGATGTTGCCATCTTTGTCTTCCACAATGTACTTACAACACTTCAAACTCACAAAAATCTCTCTTGCACACAAAACTCACTCAAACTTGCCTCTATACTAGACTTCAATCCAACAACATAAGGATTCTCTATTTGGTCTCCCCCCTCGCTCCCTCCATGAAGGCTTCATTTACAGGCCAAATGAGATGAGATTATTTAGGGAATGGATAGGAGATGATCCCTATAGGTGAGGAGGGCGAATGACACCTCTCCCTAGCTAATAGGAACTACTTCCACAAGGGATTTCACTGGAAGCTTCTCAAACTTTATTTTTTCTTCTACTAATTCCACCGGTGCTTTTTTCTCAAAGGGAAAAGGTGTCAACGTTTTTTTCTCAAAGGGAAAGAGCACCAATGACACCTAATTTCAATGGACAAAAGGCGTCGATGCTTTGTCATAGGAGGGTAAGTGTGTCGGTCTTCTCAAAGGTGGAAAGTCACCACGAGAATATATGACCATGCTCTCTGAAGGGTGTTCATGCAAGTGGATATTTTAGGTGCAACAGAGTGCCCCCCAAAGTATGAAGCTAGAAGGATGTGATAGGTAAAATAATTTTCTAGATATCAATCTGGTAATAGAGGCAATAAGAGATGAGCTCACAACTAACATAAGACCAGTAATTGACTAATCTGACTCAATCATGGTTGCAGACCAATACACTACAAATCCATGAAGATGACCATGTCAAGGCTACCAAAAATACATTGTAGATCCATGATAAATGATGTAGAAAGAGGAACATGGCTACAAAACATGCAAAGTAGATCCATGTTATCTGAACTCAATACTGAACACAGCCACCAAACATACAATGTGGATCTGTGTCATGACTCCAAATAATCTTCCATCGTAACCTAAGAATATGCAATTATGGAGGTAAGGACTAACTGCTCAGGGTCTTCATTCTATTCCCCAAAATGATGTGATTCTAACCATGTGAATAGAGGTCTTTACGTTAAAAATGGTAGAAACCACTTGATTACTAGTCATTGATGAAAATTGTTAACAAGTGTGAGGGAAATCATCATTGATGCCAATGATCCCCAAGGTATCTCAGTACATTCTTCCAAGTGTGAATAAAGGTTTTGAAGTCGAATAGTTGATATAATCTTTCAATCAGAGGTCCATTTTCGCAAAATTTAGTCCCTAGGGCATGAAAAAGTATAAAATAATACCCCATAGATCTCTTCTAGCTGATATAAACTAGAGCATTCATTTTTCATAGATAGTCCTAATCGGTCCAAAAAAGAGATGATCTACCACTGACTAGTCGATCGTTTGAATACTTTTACAAGCGTGAACGTATCAAGTTTGCTTGGCAATATTTTTGTGTTTTTAAGGAGACTGAAAAAGAGATTAAATATAAATCCATAAGGGGTTCTCTTTTTCATAAGCCAGTTTCAACGAGTCCAAAAAAGAAGGAAAAGTGCACTCAATACTATTTTACTAGGTTTTTAACGAGAGTGTGAAAAGTATGAATAATGCCCGGTACTTTTTCATTTTTACCCAAAGAATGAAAAAGACAAATACTTTGGACATAAACATAAACTTCGCAAATATAACCTGGAAACTTCGACAATCAAGTTAGAATTAATTTTCATCATAAAACTATATAAAACAAATAATAAAAACCCACAATATTAAAATATTTTGATTTAATATTAAAAATAAAAAATCAAAATTACTATAAATAGAGGCAAATAGTAAAAAGTTTACCATTGTGTGTTTTTACCAATAGGAGATAGTAAATTGATGAGAAGAAGCTGATATTGAAGTGTGGATTCTAGGAGCTACAACCCATCTTTTTTCGATCCATTTGGAGCAGGTAAGATTTAAACCTTTCCTCTTCACATTCGCAGTGCTATTTTTTTCAATTTTTGGCCGGTTTTTTAGGGTTTTTTGAGATTTTTTTTGAAGGGATACCGTGCGCTCGGGCTGAGGATTTTCCTTCTTTCAGGCTATGCGCTGATGAACTATTGAACTAGGACATAGGTTCCAAAGGCGCTCTGTCCAAACCCAGCAAATGTGTCAACACTCTGTCTGCATGGAGAAAAGGTGTCGACGACAAGGGAAAACAAAAAACTCCATCTTTTACTGTCGAAATTCAATTTTTATTACTTCCAGAGATCATGATGTGTGTCTAATGCATATTTAAAATGTTTTTGTAGGGGAAAAATCACCCACACTATGGTGATATGGAAATAACGTGAACATGAAACCGATGATTTCCAAGCGGTTAATGACCCACCAACTATGAGAGCTCTTCAAGACTGTGGGCTACTTAAGTACTTCAGAGTGCCCGAAATGAAGGCATATATATTCCTTCTATAACACATCATTGATATGGGGGAACCTGACTAAAACATTTCATGGTTGGGACCCACATGCTAAGCATAGAAATAGATGGCATATATTTCCTAACTGAGTTGTCTCGCAGAGGGAGACCAGTAGTTTTGTATTTCCCACGGGGAGGTGATTCTTCATTGGATGACCTGATTGACCGTTACTATTTATTGGGGACACTTTCCCAAGGGGGAAAACTCCCTATCAAATGAATAGTAGATTGACCTTTGAGAATAGTTTTTTACACTATTGGTAAGGTCGCAGGGACCGTATCATCCCATTTGACCACCAAGGAACACATATTATACACCATAGAATGTATGGCACCCAAAATATTCAACTGGTGTGAAGGTTTGCTGGTAATATTAAAGGACCAGTTAAACAAATGCAGATGAGGGAAACTCAAGCAGTTTGGCTATGGGGTTTTAGTAGTATATTTCTTCCTAGAGAGGGTACACCGATGAGGCCTCAGGTATCCTTGAGAAGGCTATATTCTGAATACCATAGGATGCTCAAGTGGGTACTCGTCATGGCCCGTCATGGTGGTGGAGATTAAAAGGTTACTTATGGATCGGTCTTCTTTCAATGGTTGCGAAACAAGTTACTGATGATAGAAGACTATGCTTATGAGGGAGCATATTTTCGTCATGAACCTGAACTTCCATTTCCAGAGGGAGAGGAGTGGGACAATTGAGGTAAGAAAGATGTTACTATTCATGTTTTTAATTTTTCAATTTTTATTTGGGTTTTATCTTGTATTGCTGAGATGTGTGAAAATGACTTGTGCAGACATTGGGACTTCTCATCTAGTTGGAGCATCACCTATCGTGAGGCGAGTAGTGGTAAGAGAGATGGAGATCCATCGTGAAGAGGCAGACAAGGAGCTCGGAGAGATCGAGGAGAACCTATAGTGATTGACTATAGGGATCCTAGATATCTCTACTGATGATTTACCTAGACGATACCAGCATCAGACTGCAGGAATTTCAGGATGCTTTTCTAGGCTACTCCGTAGAGTGGATCAAGACATGGTGTGTTATCATGAGCTTTACCACAAGGATTAGTCTACAGAGGCTTCCTAATGTTTGTATATTTATTTACACTGAAAGTTTTGAAGCTTCATTTTTTGCCCCATATATATGTTTTTTAAAACTATGACAGTTCTAAACTTTGGGTGATATGAAATCTTGATGCTTCAACACATTTTGTATCTCAGCTTTACCTTTCTATATATACATAAAAAAAGAATTATTTACAGACGTGTGTGCAAATGTTATGTGTGAATGTATTGCTACTTATGGATTCAAATGCATGCTTTTATGTTATAATGAACCTAACTATGAGCAATATACCAATTTATGACAAAGTTTTCCAGGGAATCTGCCACAACATTTAAATGTCTCGAAATGTGTTCATACGAAACTTGCTCAAAAGACATTTCTAGGATCCTAACCCTTCGGAATGTATGAAGGAGTAGGGGGTTTCATATAGTGTATACTCGATTTAACTGATGCGCAACTAATTCTGAGTCTAGGTAAACCCTAATCTCTCTTACAATATTAGATAGGGCTTCTGTCAACAATCCAATCAACACATGGTACTATGCGATATTTTTGGTGGAGGGACCCAGAAAAACACCCCCTGAACTCACCAGATCACCTATAGGAGAGTACAGTACCCAGGCCATTGATGCAAGATGCAAGGTGTAAATATTAGCACCATCCATGAAACTGATAAGTGTGGCATTATGTCCATTAAAAATAGGACTAACATAAGTAGGGTTTTTGAAAAAAAAATCTTATATCACACAAAAACCACACTTTTTAAAAGAAACACATAGCACTCTATAAACATTATCTACAAAGAATCTATGCTATATGACTTAGGCATTGTATCTTTTAAGGTATATCCCATTGCAGGGATCTCCAAAGGGTATCCCATCATAGTCCATTAACTCGTATGCACCTTTCTCCAAAACATTGATAACATAAGGCCCATGCCACATGGATTCTAGTTTCCCTGCCCCCAACTTATCATGTTTTGGGTCATAGGTCAAGACCAAATCTCCTTCATTAAAAGAGCGGGTCTGAATAGATCAATCATACTGAGCTTTCATTCATCATTTGTGTGCCTCATTTTCTAAGGCAGCATCACAACGAGTTTCATCAAGATTGTTCAAATATAGCAACCGTTCTTCTTCTAGGGTGGTGTTGGGAAATTTTTCTACAACGATCTTCAAAGAAGGAATCTCACACTCTATCGAAAGAGTGGCCTCTAGTCCATACACCAATTGGAATGTTGTGAAACCAGTGGAATTTTTTATGGTAGTCCTAAAGGCCCAAAGCGCAAAAAAAGTTGCAAATGCCAATTAGACTTGGCATGCCCTACCATCCTCTAAAGCATAGTTTTTAGGAATTTGTTGATTACTTCAACCTGGCCATTGGCCTGTGGATAGTAGGGTGTAGAGTTATCATGACAAAACCCTAATTTTTCACTAGTTATTCCATCATTTTTTTTTGGAAATGTGACCCATGGTCAGTCACGATGCCCCTAGGAATCTTGAATCTAGCAATGATATGGTTAAATATAAAGAGAGAAGTTGTTTTTATATATTTGGCATATGTGGGCATAGCCTCAGCCCATTTAGTGAAATAATCCATAGCCACAATAATGTATCCATGCCCCCCAGCTGAGGTAGGTCTATAGTGCACAAAGTCTATGCCCCATTTTGCAAAAGTGCCAACTGTTATGACAAGATGGAGGAGAGATGGATGGGTGCAATTTTTAGATGTAAATAGCTAACAAGGCGAGCATTTTTTGACAGTTTCTATACAATATTTGAAGATCGACGACCAAAAATACCCTATGAGTAAAATATTTTGGGCAATAGCCAACCCAGATAGGTCACCGCCATAATCTATAGAATGGAAATCATTTAAAACGATCTCAGCCTCATCATGATTGAGACATCGTCGCAATATAGAGTCAGCTCCACGACGATATGCTGTATCATCGATAATAAAAAAATACTTGGCTTGGTGGCAGATGCGACGACACTGATCGCGAGTGGCATCAAGATGATATTGTTGAGTATGGAGATAGAGAATGAGATCTACATACCAAGGATCAATCGTACTAATGAGGAATAAATATTCATCAGGTAATGAATTAATAGGCTCCATTTACTCAATAATATGGGGAAAAAAACACATCAGCTCAACGAAGACAAGGGATCTCTTAGAACTAGTTTTTGCGAATTCCAACTCAAACTCTTGGAGAATGACAATCCAGCGTGAGTATTTTCCCCCAAGTACTTGCCGAGTCAAGATATAATACATGGGGTTAGATTCCACATAAATAGTATTTGTATGGAGCAAGATGTAATAATGAAACTTCTGGACCGTGATGATTGTGGCGAGGGCAAGTTTCTCCACATGCAAATATCAAGTTTCAAAATCTAAAAGAATATTACTAGCATAGTAAATAATATGTTCTTGATCGTGTTCATCAGTATGGACTAAGACCATACTAATAGTTGAAAGAGATGTAGCCACATACAGAGAGTAATCCTTTATTTAATCTGGTGTTTGCAACACACCAGGCGTGTGTAAGCGCATGTTTGAGGTTGTTAAACACATGCTGCACCAAGTCATCCCAAAAAAATGGGGTATCCTTTTTCAACAATCACATGAAACCATGTATCTTTTCAGCATATTTGCAGAGGAAACGACATAAAAGCTTTGACTTCCCTTGCAAACTTTGGAGTTCTGTGATGTTGGTAGGGGAAGGTACAACCAGGATAGCTTCAATTTTCAGAGGGTCAATACAGATGCCATCCTTGGACACAATAAATCCAAGAAGTTGTCCAGTTTTGACATAGAAAACATATTTGTGTGGGTTCAAACGAATATTAAAATGGAGACACCGAAGAGAAATGGATCTCAGATGATCAACATGGTGATCTCGCTGCTTCGAATGAGCAGGTAGGTCATCAAGATAAGGTTCCACTATGTGCTTAATGTCATGGAATGCATATGACATGGCGCATTGAAATGTAGCACCAGCATTTTTCAAGCCAAAAGGGATTTTTCAATAGAAAAAGGTCCCCCAGGGGAAAATAAAGGTCGTTTTATGTTGATATGATGGGATAATTTCAATCTGATTATAGCCAAAGAATCCATCTATGAACGAAAAGATGAAACTCCCAGCATAGTTGTCGATTATTTGATCGATATACGGGGTGGGGAAGATGTCCTCTGCGTACAAGCCCGATTTAAATCCAGAAAATCAATGCAAAACATAATAGTACCATGCTTTTTGTTCACAGAAACTATGTTGGACACCCATTGAGTCAAGGGAACGAGGTAAATGAAACCAGCCCTGAGAATTTTTTCAACTTCTTCCTTGATGGTTGCTGCTTTTCATGGATGGACCTGGTGTAATTTCTGTCAAACTGGCTTGGCACCAGGGTAGGTTTTAATATCATGAATGATAATAGAGGGATCTATCCCTGACATTTATTCATAGGTCCAAGCAAAAAAATCTCTAAATTCCTTAAATAAGGCTGTATATGACTATACCTCTAAAGGTGAAGAGTTTTGGCCTATCTAAGTTTTCTCTAAAACACCAAGTTTCACTGATATATCCATCGTAATGCTTTTGGTAATATTACATAAATTTCCCTCAGATTCGACACCATGAGTAAGGATCGGAGATTGAGGATCTGTGACTATATTAGAAGAAACCGATGCTACAAATTATTCTTCTACCACATGGTAAGGGGGAAGGAAAGAAGATCGATGGTGATGATCTTTCCAAGGCATCTCATCTAGGGACATAAATTCAACGATGTATTCATCAGAGGGGAGTGTATGTGAAAGATAATATAGATATGGGGTGGGTTTCTCGCAAATATGGTAGGTGATAAGGGTTTGAAGCCACCAAAAAATGATCGTTGATGGTGGGGTCACTAGTGGTTTGAATAGCATTGTATAATTCCTCAAAATGACTCATTGATGTTGATTCAGGAATGGATTTTCCTTTGTCTATAATTGAAGTAGAAATCATATTTATGGCTGCGGGCTACGAAACAGGAGGAGGATTGGATATCAGAAAGATTCCCATGAGTGAAGAATATTTAATAAGGCCTACTCCAATGTTTTGATATTACAAGGTTGTCAGAAGCGAAACACTGTTCACGGTATTCGAGATAGCATTTGGTGAAATGAAATCTAACTGATCTATCGTAACAATCTTCCCTTGGAATGGGAACTGAACTATCCAAAAAATGGATGAAGCAACAGCTTGCATAGCATAAAACCAGTTGTGACCTGGGATAATATTGTAATCTAAAGGAGCGTCAACAACTTCAACATGAATGGAAATTGATTTGACCCCAGTTCTACCTAGAGAGAGGGTAGTAATCCATAATGTTGAAATCCACGACCATCAAAGGCCTTGAGTGTTGTGGGTGAATGATTAATTTCAGGAGAACCAATGGCACTCCAACAAGACAAATACATGATTGAGGTAGAGGCTCCCTCTTCCAATATAGTATGATGGATGTTCTTGCCAATAACCTTTATGGAAAACTTAAAATCTAACTGATGTGAGAGCCTGGTTTCAAAATCATCCAACTTGAAAATGTTAATGTTGCTATTTTCAGGATCCATAGATCCAAGGGCTGTCAACAAATTCTTTCAGTCTGTAGGACATGTTTGAAGTACCTCGAGGGATGACATAACACATGGTGTTTGTTCCATATTTTCTACTATATTATAGTATTTGGCAGCACGTGCGTTGGGATTAAGGATGGACTTTCAAAGTTTACTCTTTGGTGAGTGAAGAATTGTATCAGGAATAGGTCTTTTAATCTAAAGAACGCTACTTGGAGGAGGGGTGGAAGTTGAAGGTTTATTGGATAGAACATCGTCAGTTTTTTTTTCTGGAGGGGGTGATAAATTTGGGATCTTGTATTAAGGTGAATCATTTCACTCGACATCATTTTGACTTCATCAATGTTAGATGAAGAAGGCCCATGCAAGGATTTATGATCAATCAATTGATGTTGGGTGGGGAAAGGGTCTGTAAGAACTGCTGGGGTGGTTGAGATTTTCAAAAAATTGCTAAATTCCTCTCGACGAGGACACTCTTTAGTGAAATGATCACCTCCACAAATCAAGCAGGGAAATTTTTCCTTTCTCTTGTTCTTAAAATCAGTATCATGATTTTGTGCTTTATTGCCTTCTTGTTGGTTATTGTATTTCTTAGATTTGTTTTTACCTTTCTTTTTTCCTCTTGAATATTCAGTGGATTGAACCGCATTTACTTCATAGGGGACAACAAGAGGGGATGCAATTTTAGGTGGTGGTACTGGTTGACTGGTTGGTGTGGCAGCTTGATTTTTCTTTTTGGTAAATTTTTCCATCGATTGAGTTTGAACTGAACCAAGAATTCCATCGGCAGGTGGTTTAGTTGCACGTCTTGAAGGATCTGATGTGGGATGAGGAGCATGAGGAATTAATTCATACAAAGTGCCTGACTAGGAATAAACCAAGTCTAGGCACTGAGCACGACTAATTTTCTACTCCTCAATAACAACACATCGCATGGATACATATCTAGCAATGGGGGAAGTAAATGTTTCGTAACCCAATCAAGAAGTAACTGATCAGGAATGGGATCCTTAATCAACCTATGTCTATGTCTCCACTCATGTATATTATCAGAGATATGGGTGGAGGTAGTTTGGTGAAGCCAGGTTAACAGGTCTGTACCTGTCTCATATCGAATTGGTAACTGAAAGTGAGTTAAAAATGCCATTGCTAAGGCATTGAAGTCCCAAAAGGAATGTTGGGGAAGTTTGATTTACCATTTCACAGCTACTTCGGTGAGGGTTCTCTAAAACAAACGCATATGGATTGAACCATCCATCAGAGAATTTGATGAGAACCATAGATGAAAGGTCATCACATGGTTTTTGGGATCCTCACCAAGTTTGTTGTCGAACTTAGGTATGTATGAGGATAACTTAACTGGGATTTCCTACCATGAAGGGTCATTATGTATTGGGTCTTTGATCAACCTAGACAAATATGGAATATATAACGTAGCTAGAAATGGAATTTGTTGATTGGGTTGAGGATACCGGTAATACTGGTGTGGCATTTGTGAAATAATATGACCATATACAGATTGATAAATGGGCATTGATGATGTCCCCATGACTGGTTGATTGGGTGGTTGATTTCCAAAAGATCCGCTAGAAGGTCTGCCAAGCGAGGGGCCACCCGAGGGAGGTGGTCCTCCATGGGGTGGGCCTCCTCTAGGAGGCGATGGTGTTGTTGGTCCTCCATAAGGTGGTCCATATGGCAGTCCTCTATATGGTGGTGCTCCATAAGGTGGTCCTCTAGATGGTGGTCCTCCATATGGTCCACCAGGTCCTTCATACCCTCCAGGTCCTTCAGGTCCTCTAGGTGGACCTCCAAATCCTCCAACAGTGTTTACAAAATTTTCCTCTGTAGAATGGGACATTAGACTAATTGGGTTTCCCCCAAGGGACATAAGCATTCATGGGGTAGGGGATTCCATGATAAACAAACCATGATGGTGTTGGTTTATAAGCTTGATAAACTATAGGTGGTTGGTTTCCAGGATAGGTATATCCCCAAGAAAGAGGACTAACGATAGGTTGGACCCATGAAGGTCCTCGCTAACCGAAAGAGGGTGCAACTGTGTTGGTATTTGTGGGAGGAGTGTTTACTACTAGTGGTGTTGTCGTTAAATTATGCCCCATACTAGAAATGGTTTCTCCGGTAGGTAAAGCAAATTGAGCTGGGGAATTCCCCTCAGGTGTAGAAACTATCAGAGAAGGAGGAACTGATGGATATTTTTCTTTCCTTAGAGGGGTAAGTACGGATGGCTCCAGTTCAGTGGTAGTAGTTCCATATTCAGAAATGGACTAGTTAGGATATTTAAACACTTAGGAGTTAGTTAAGATCAACTTATGTAATATATCTGTTAGGTAAAAGTGTGTTTCTTTAGTATGCATTATTATGCATTTGTAAATATTCTAATCTGACAGTCACGATATGTTCTAGACATAGAGTGATCCAACGGTTCAACTTCTCTTAGATCATACCTACCATTGATCCGTTGCTTAACACCCAATTGGTCTATGGTCTCTATTTAAAGAGCATAGAGGGTCCTTGGCTAGTTGATCGATTATGAGAAGCTCATGTAACTTTCTTTCTTTTGCATAATAAATTGCTCCAAGTAGCTATTTGGCTGGGGCCGTGGACTGTTTCCCTCTCGAGGGTTTTAACCACATGAAAAACATCAGTGTGTTGATCTATGATATATTTGTGTGAAGTTGTAGCTGAAGGTGTTCAGTATTTTGGGAGTACCCTGTGTACCCGAACATGGTATCAGAGCTTTTACAAAGAGCCACTTTCGGTTTTGATCTAGATCTGGAACTAGTGTTGCCGAAAATTTGAAAGGGTTTCTGGTTTTAGATTTTTTGTGCATTTTTGGCTTGTAGGATCTGTTCCATTGTGTTCGGAGCACCGTTTCTATTGGAAAATAGTTTTCATTTCATCGAAAACTGTCTTCGTTTGTTCCATAAACACCCATTTCGACAAATCTGAAGGTATAATGTTACAGTGACGGATTTGATTTTTTTAAATCTCTCATATCTTATCCATTTTATTATTAGATCTTTTTTGTTTTAGTCTTGGATTGTTGCCTTCCCTGACTGTGTATGCTCTTTTCCGTGCACCTTGCGTGATTGCGGTGAATTAGAAATAGTAAGGGAAAGTTTTTTTTTATTGTCTTCTCGGCTGCGTATGCTCTTTTCCATGCACCTTGTGCGATCACGGCAAATAAAAAACGGCGAGAAAACTTGAAAACGTAGACTTTCCGGATAAGCTAACCATGATCTAACTCCATTGCGTGGAAAAGGTTTTTTTGTTTTTGTTTTTCATTATTTTTTGTGATTTGCAGGAAAAAAGGCGAGCACAGAGAATGAGAGAGAAGAGTAAAAAAAAAAAAAACCCTTCATCTTTCCATTCTTTTACGTACCTTTTAAACTTAGCTCACTTGGTCCAAAGTTGCTTTATTCCTTAATAGGTCTTGAGTTCAAATCTTATTAAGCTACTTTTTAGTGCATGCGATTTCTATTTTCAAGTTACTTTATTGTAAAAGTGCATCTCACATAAATAAAATAAAATAAAATAAAAAGTGAGTCACTTAAGTCTCTTAATTTATTGCCGCACTATTTAAAAGTAACATTATTGTAAAAGTGAACATCACTTATTCTACAAAAGTGATTCACTTAAAAACAAATTTATTGTAAAGTGATTGTCAAAGGTTGATCTTGGGAAGAGGGGGGTTCCTTTTCTTAGTTGGTCAAGTTAATATCTGCCACGTCAGTATTGGGGACATCGTCAACATTTTCTTTGATCAAGCATAACTTCATAATTTAGAATCAGTTTTCAGTGTCGTTTTTTTTTTAAACCGCATATTTTTTTGAGCTCTTTGCATCAAGGCAGTTAGTTTCTATTATTTCAGCCATTATTTTACAGTATGGCCACCCCTCATGATATTATACTTAGAAGTTCTAACTATTTCTGATGGAAATCTCGTATGGAGGATGTTCTACGAAGTAGGGGACTTTTCAGCATAACCTCAGGGAAAGAAACAAAACCCATTGATGATGAGAAGAAAATTAAATGGGAAAATAGATGTGATGAAGCTCGTGGATTGATTGGGATGTCAATCTCTACTGATTTGTGATTCCACATATCTGGAATTGATGAACCTGATAAATCTTGGGAAAAGTTGGAATCTGTGTTTGGTAAACACAATTAAATTCAAGGTCATCAACTTGAGAATGAGTTGATTTCCTTGAATCCAAATGATTTTTCATGCATTCAAGACTATTTATCTAAGTATAAAACTCTTAGACTCTTATGTGCAGAATGCAAGATTAAGAAACAAGACAAACAATGTATTTATCATATTCTGTCCAAACTTGGACCTGCATATTTTGTTTTTGTATCTACATTCTACTCCATGAAAGAATCCTTGACTGTAGCTAGCTATCAAGAGCCTAGTCTTGAATCCTTTTGTGATTCCTTAATTAGAGAGCAAGATAAGCTCATTTATCTTTGAATAATTAACAATGCAGATACATCTAGGAAATCCTTATTGTCCCAACAAAAAGAAAAGTCCAAGCCTCCCAAGAAATAGAATTCTCGCAATAATAAGCCAAACAACAAGGGTCTCAAACCCTCTCAGTCAGCTCCTTCCTTAAAACATGACAAAGGATCCAAGCCAAAGGGAAAGAAGACTGAGCGTCATTGCAATTTTTGTGGGAAAGATAATCATGATGAATCTAAGTGTTTTAAGAAGATGACAACCTTGGAAGCAGCAATGAAGAAGCACCACAATAGCCTAGGTTCATCTTTAGAATATAACTCTCATGGACATGCACTTTGTGCTTCTGGTTACTCTTATACTGCATCTTCTTCTTCTACTTCAAATGAATGGCTCATTGATTCTGGAGCATCTTATCATATGGCTAAGGATCAAGCCATATTTTCTACTATGCATGAATGTAACACCAAACAAATATTTGTTGGTGATGATAGATCTCTAAGTGTTGTAAGATCTAGAACAGTTCCAATAGAAAATGGTCATTTCAGTGATGTACTATGTGTTCCAAAAATTTCCTGCAATCTGTTATCAGTCTATCAAATTTCTCATTCGAGTGAAGGTAAAATTGTGACGTTTACACCTCACCAAGTTGCAATCAAGGATTTTAAAAATCCTCAAAATGTCCTTGCTACTGGAACTGTTGATGATATTACCAAGTTGTACAAATTTAACAACTTTGGGTCATCACCTTTTCCTTCAGTTTTTGTTGCTCATAGTGATAACTTTAGCAAACTTTGGCATGAGCGATTTGGTCACTTAAATTATCGCTCATTGCAACAACTATGTAAAGACAATATGGTGACTGGTCTTCCAATGGTATCTTGCAAGGATGGTGTTTGTTCTGGTTGTGTACTTGAAAAACATCATTGAGACAATTTTGACAAACGTGCCTCTTGGCACACCTCGATTCCTTTGGAGCCTGTGTATAGTGACTTGTGTGGTCCTCTTACATCTACTTCATTTTCTAGTTTCAAATATTTCTTAACCTTCATTGATGACTACTCCAGACGCACTTGGGTTTACTTCCTAAAACTTAAGAGCGAAGTATTTAACATGTTCTTAGCCTACAAGGCTCTTATTGAAAAACAATCTGGTCATCAAATTATTAAGTTAAGATCTAACAATGGAGGAGAATATGTTAACAACAAGTTCACTACTTTTTGCACTGAACAAGGAATCCAACAATAGCACACTGTTCCATATACACCACAACAAAATGGTGTAGCTGAAAGGAAGAACCGCACTTTAAAAGAAATGGTGTTGTCATTAAATTATTCCCCATACTAGAAATGGTTTCTTCGGTAGGTAAAGAAAATTGAGCTGGGGAATGCTCCTCAAGTGTAGAAACTATCAGAGAAGTAGGAACTGATGGAGAGTTTTCTTTCCTTAGAGGGGAAAGTTCGGATGGCTCCGGTTCAGTGGTAGTAGTTCCATATTCATAAATGGACTGATCTAGGGAGGTTCTCCAAAAAGGAACATTTGAGCCAAATTATGCTCCTGCGGTGTTATTAGATGAGGGATTGAACACCCAATCCGATGAACCAGGTCGACCTTCCATTGGAAAATGGAAGGTTGTATCAGCCATAGGAGGCTATTGGACCAAAGGATTATCATAAGTAGAGAATCCTTCCCTAGTTCCAGTGACTAAAAAATCTTCTATATGAGCATCAGCAGAATCTGGCTGTTCAGTGGCTTCACATCTGTTTCCTTCCATGATGGGAGGAGAACTGGGTAGTAAACCCTACAACCTATGAGAAAATCTCGCAATTTGGTCATCTAGGATGATGGCTGAGACCTTCTACTCTAGCTTTCAAAAAATAAGAAACACACACAAAAAAACCTACATAAGATAAGGCTACAAGCAAACTTAAATGAAAGGATGGGCTGATAAAAGTGAGTTCCTCACTAGGATTGTCAAGTTGGCGCAACTCTTGATACACCATAGGGTCCAACAGTGAAACATGGTAAGGAGGATTAGGGCCATACCCTTTCCTGAACACCTAATTACCTGGATGACATGTTCAGATTAGCTTCCTGAGTGTTGTTCTCGGTGTATTGCTCCAAAAATACAGCCAAAAGGATTTTCTCATATGGTTAAGGACTACTAGAAGGGTCTCCCGATATACACAAGGTACGTGGGAGTTCAAATTTTTCTAATGCACAACCATTCAAAAGGGGCCCTCTGATATACAATTAAGTATGTGAAGTACCTTTCTATATACCTCAAGGGTACATGAAAGGCCTTTCTATATAGTGATGGTACATGGAGGAACCACACAGTCCCCAGGATGCAGTGTAGGAATGAAACGACAGCTACTATGTTTTAAAATGTTGGAACATGTCTCTATCCTATCACTCAAACTGCCATAAAATTTTAACCTAATCTAGCTTTTATTTTATCTTGATGGTTAGTTAATGTTTGTGAGGTGTATATCAATTTTCAATATTTAAAAGCAATTCTCCAAACAAAAAATCCTTTTTCACCAACAAGAATTTTTCACAAATATCTGAAAGGAGGAAGAAGAGAGAACTTCTAATGCCTAACAAAAATCACACTTTCTCAATCATATATATAAAGATTCACTTTCCTAAGAATTAATACTAATCATGAGTAATTTTTCCCTAAGAATTCATGCAAACAAAATCAATCTCTCTAACGTCGTTTTTGTCTTTTTTAATATAATACCATGAAGAGAAATAAATTTAAAGAAATGAGATTAAATGTAAGGAAGTCACATATTTTCTTGTCTCATCAATCTATGGTCACTTTGAGAGAATGAACCACACCAATAACACATCCAAAACTGTAATTTCACACCCAACTTTTCACTACAAATCCTTTACTGAGAGGGAAATTTTTGAATCTGAACTCAAATGCTGAGAATCAGACTATAAAAACATCAAGCTCAGTAATCAAACACTAAGATATCCCACAAAAAATTCATAGAAAACAAAAAATAATAAAAATAATACTTTCCGGCAGTATGAAACCTACCTCGACACACTATAGGAGGCTACACCAGAGCAGTGGCAGAAGGTCAGCGCTTTATCTCCACTGAGAAAAGGAACCTACAACACTCTTTGTATGCTTATTAAAGGTTCTGAAGGTGCTCACTATCAGGAGGTGAAAGGCACTTGTAGCAGAAGGATGCTCTGTCAGATTGGTCTAAGTGTGTCGACAGATCTATAAGTGGAAAAATCTAGAGATCTGCACAAGGAACCAAAAATTGGATTGAGATGGACTTGTTGCTGCCGCAACTGTTTTTCCCCCCAAATCAATGTTTTAATTTCTGGGCCCCTCCTCATTATTTTGTATGGCTTGATCGTTGAAATTTTGAGCTTCTTGAGCGTGTTTTCTTCCGTGTCTCTGAAGGTGGATGTCAGTAATTTATGTAGGCCTTGTTCATTTTGGTTTGAGTCATGAATGTGTGGTTGAAGAGAAGAAAATTTGCTGTTCTTCAGTGCATCCTTGGTGAAAAGAAGTGATTTTGGTTACAGTCGATCCTTAGCACTGCTCAAATACTTCAGTTTCCCTATAAGCGGGCCTCTTTTACTGCTGGATCGGGGGCTGTGAATTTTCAACCATTTCGCCGTTGCGGCTCCTAGACTTTTCTTTCGTCCAATTTCCTGAACCGTCCGACGCCCGATTCATTTAGTTTAAATCGCTTGTCCATAAGTTCCCACTCGCCCGCCGTTGCGGCCGGGAGGAGATAATTGGCTTCCGATTCAAGTATCATCCAACGTCTGACCTTGTCTTCCCTGCCCGAACTAAGTTTTTTTTTTACCTCGTCACCTGTCCCCGGCCATTGTTCCGTCCACCGTTGCGGCCCCTGAAGTCTTGTCCCATCCAATGCATAAGCAGTGCCGACCGCTGATTATAATTTTGCCTACCCAAATCTTAATCGATACCTTGTCCGGATGACCCTGACTATTCTCTTGCGGATTTACAATGCTGGGCAGAGAAGGTTTAATGTTTAAAAACTCCCCTTTGCAGCGAATAATGCATTGTAGTTATTTGCAGAAGGGATTCGGTGCTACTAAAGCGACCATGGGCTAAGACTTAGCTTGGTCAGACCGGAACCGGCACGATCACAAGGAAGGCGAAACGCAGAAAAGGACAAAGCAAGCAAACGAAGGAGGCACCGACGAGGAAGACTCATCAGTTACTGGTTAGAAGATAAACACTCATAGAGAATGATTGGGAAAGCGTAGCGGCCAAAAGAGGAAGCTGAAACGTTGAAGATGCTGGAGAGTCACACGCTGAGAGGCAGCCCAAGGGGAAAGAGTTGTAGTTTAAATATTTGGGAAGTAGGACTGAAATGGGGCTTTTTCCCCTGGAAAATTTTGTACATGTTTGCTTGTAAGAGGAACTACTTCGTTTTGCAAAGGAAACTGCAATTTTGTCTATCGGAGAGAGTGTAAAGTGGAATGTATCTATGCAACTCAATGAATAACGTTGAAGAGGAACTATTTCATTTTCAGCTGCGTTTCATTTACTGTAAGAGTATTTAATGTTCTGAACCTATGTTCTGGTTAAACGTTCTTCAGTATGTTTTCTGGGATTTTTTTCACTGTGAGCAATAAATGTTGTTATAAAATGATCGGCTATCTGGTTATTTAAATATCTGTAAGCGTTCATGTAATTTAGAAGAAGTATCAGCTATCTGTGTTTCTTTTAATGTATGTGAAAATGTATTGCTCATTTGAAATGATAAATCTGGCTCCCTAGGGATAGTTTAGATAGTTAGTTTATTTCTTTTTGTATCTGGTTTGGTTGCTTGCGAGCAAAAGACGAGAGGTAAGAACCTGCGCATCACTTTGTGACCGCTCCCTGCATCTTGATCACCCCCTACATTTAGTTAGGCACTTGTATATCATTTCTTTAAGTCAAAATACAAAAAAACTTGGTGGGCCAGGCCGCAACCGGTAAAACCTTAGTTTTGTTTCTTGACCTATGGTAGCTGGACCGCAAACCGGACGAATTCCCTATTCCAAACAGTCAACGGGATAGTTGGGAACATTGATTGGGGAGAATCCCTTACTGTTTCTGCCTGTGAATTTCCAAGCATCAATAGTTTTGGCGCTAGAAGGAGGGCCGCCAGTGCATGGCTGGCCGAGGAAACCCATTTTACTGATATTATTCCGCTGGTTAGAATTCTGAAAGTAGTGGACTGCGTAATCCAATTCCGGAAGAAGACAACATAGAACATTTATTTCCTGTTCGCAACGAGATTGTAAATGATCTAAGGAGACACACCCGTGCTTATATAAAGAAAATTGGAGGGTTGCCAATTATTCACGAATTACCTAGAAGAGAATACAAGAAGAAAGACCGTCCCATAGTAGAAGATTCGGTATTGGTTGGAGACTGGGAAGAACTTGTAGAAACTGCTCTACAAGAAGTTGAGCTGCCTCTGAATCAAGAAGGCCCGGAGACCCCTTACATTTCTCCTATTCATACCCCTGTTGGTTCACCTCCACAGCCACCACCTTTACTCATGGCCGGCGTTACGCAAACATACCTCCGACCCCACCACCAAATCCACCGCCAACTTGGAAAGCTAGATCACCTCTAAATCTGACCCCACCTTTGCATGACCTACCTCAAGCCTTTGAGAAGCTACTGCCCAAATTTGATCCAAATGATAAAATCCTAGTGGATGACCACCTACAGATTTTCTACTTGGCAATAGAAGGTCTAAGGGCTGGGGAACATGAAGATGTAGTGTGTAGACTATTCCCGCACACCCTCAAAGGAGTTGCGGCATCGTGGTATTTTGGATTGCCCGCTAACTCTATCCCAGACTAGGATACCTTCGAGAGAATGTTCAGGAGTAAGTACGCAGTCCAAAAGACTCACGTTGTCCTCATGAAAGGACCGTGTGCATTAAAGAAAGAGAAAAAGGAAAAAGTGCACAGCTTCACACAAAGGTTTGCAGCATATCTTAAAAATTTCTCTGAAACAGATAAGCCTTCAGACAAAGTACTGATCGAATACTATACTTCAGCTTTGGGTCCCGATTTAGCCATGTTTGCAAAAGGTAGGTCCAAGCCTACCTTAACAGAGACCTATGAAGAGGCAGAAGTGGTGGAAGCAGAAAGAGAAAGTGTGGAGGACTATCTGGAACAATCAAGAGAGAAAGGTGTGGGAAGAAAAACTTTATTGTTCACTAAGCCGAAAGAAGAAAATACACCAGACTATGAGAGCATGGCTAAAATGATGCAAAAGATGTCCAATAAGATCATAGACTTAGAAAAGGAAAAAGAAGTACAGAAGTTCTTCAGGCCATATTATAAGAAAAGAGAGGACAACAATCAGCCCCAAACTCCTCAAAAAACTGCATCCATGAATCTGACAGAGATAGGGATGGAAAATTTCTGTACTTTCCATCAACAACCTCATTCCGAAAAGAACTGTCCACAATGGATAAATTCGATGGCATTAGTCATGAATCAGATGTTGGATTCGAGATTAACGGAAGAGGATGAGGATGAAAAGAAAGAAAGTGCTGCTTCTATTTCTACAAAAGAACGGGAAGAAGATACCATGGCATTATGGAATTCTGTCTCCTTGTTAGATGCAGAAGAGGAAAATACTCAAGGACACAGGGACATCAAGGAAGCTAACGTAACAACTAGAAGCAATGGTGTGGTTAGTGATGACATTCTTCTGCTCCCAAATATCCGAAGGTTGCAAAGAAATATCAAAAAGAAGTTTTAAGATAAATCCTTGGCTGATAAGATTTCGGAATTTACCATTACCAGCCAGGATCCTAAACAAAACAGAACACTGCCTAAGCCAAATGAGGAGAAGGTGAGCGCTGATAAATCGCTGTCCATTAAAACACAAATTGAATATGACATTGTTGAAGATTTAAATAAGATAAAGGCAAATGTCCCGCTGTTCGAAATGTGCAAAGTACCCCAGCAGAAAGAAAAGTTGTTGAAGGCACTTGAAATGTCAGAAGAAAAGTTGCCCGCTGATAATAAGCCCCGAGATGAAGAATAAATTGGAGAGGCTAGCATTGGAGGTATGTCTAAAACTAAACATCCACCTTTCCTCCTGACTTTTGAAATCTTTAATCATAACGTGCACAATTGTCTAGTAGACTCAGGAGCGTCAATTAATGTCATGCCCATATCAGTATGTAAGAAAATAAACGGACAGCCTAAGCCATCCACGTGGAGGGTGGTGCAATTGGATAGGACAGCCGTTAAGGTGATCGGTGAGATGGAAGACATCCTAATTCGCCTAGCATCTGATAACAGAGTATGCCAAGTTATTAATATCATGGTGGCTGATATACCAGACGCTTACGGCCTGGTTCTGAGCAGAAATTGGTCAGCTAAGTTGAATGGATATTTCGCCTCAGATTGGTCACATCTTTGGCTGCCATACAAAGGGAGTCCCAATCAAATTAAGGTTCTAGGAGAACCTCAAATGAAGCACAATGTTACTCAATTGGATGAAAAGAACATACCAGTCGAATCTATGTTGGGAAACTACTTTCTTGAATTGGAACCAGGGAATTATCAAGCGGAAGAAGCCAGCGACACTTCTGACACCCAGCCTGATCTCCTTCGTTTTTCTCAGGCTGATGAGCTTGACTGTAAAATAGTAGAATTAGCTGTAGGAGTAGATTCTTTTTCAATAGATAGTGTTGTTTGGACTTTATATTTTGATGGCTCGAAGACATTAGAAGGGTCAGGGGCCGGCTGCGTCCTTATTGATCCACAAAAGAATAAACACTTCCTGTCTTGTAGATTAGAGTTTGAATGTACTAACAATACAGCTGAGTATGAAGCACTGCTGCAGGGACTCAAGAAGGCGATTGAGCTCAAGGTTAGTAATTTAAAATTTTTTGGGGACTCAGAAATAGTTGTGAAACAAATAAGGAATCAAATACATTGTGTTTCCCCTCATTTGAAAGCTTACCAAAACGAGGTATGGGATTTGCTTAAAAATTTTCATGCATTTAACATTATTTCAATTCCAAGAATAAAAAATGCAGCCGATGATCTTCTAGCTACATCAGCCGCCAGATTGGTTCCCACTAATAACAAATGCTCCATTGAATTACTTTTCAAGCCATCAGTTCCTGACATGATCACCAACTTGCGAGTATTTGACGATGATCAGCAAATAATTGAATGCTTGACAAACGAGGAGGTTTTTAAAGGAGCCATTATCGACGATGAGGAACATCAGGCTGAAATGAAATATGACAATTTCATTACCAAAGGGGTCAGGACGTTAGAGAAGATGTTTGACTTGAGTGAGAAATTTAGAAGACCCGCTAATGTGAAGACACACAGCTCAACTCTATAGTTCGAGCTAATAAATTTAGGGACTGAAACAGAGCCTAAGTTCGTGAACCTCAGCAAGTGTTGCTCACCAGCAGAAAGAGACAAGTTCCTCAGTTTGTTTAAGCAGTACAAAGATGTCTTTGCATGGACGTATGCAGATTTAAAAACCTATGACACTAATATCATCAAACATATCATTCCTATTAAAGCAGGTGTCAAACCATATCAGCAGCCGATGAGGAAGATGCACCCAAAGCTGGAACCACTAATCCAGAGCGAAGTGAAGAAATTGTTAGATGCTAGGATTATTTTTAAAGTCCGGCATTCATAATGGGTGTCAAATTTGGTGCCGGTCAGAAAGAAGTCGGGAGAAATCAGACTGTGTGTGGACTTCAGAAACTTAAACCACGCATCAGACAAGGACAATTATCCAGTGCCTCCCATGGAGCAACTTCTACAAATGGTTTCTGGTTCTAAATTGTTTTCATTGTTAGACGGATTCTCTGGCTACAACCAAGTGTTAGTGGCTAAGGACGATAGATTGAAAACAACATTCAGAACTAAATGGGGAACTTTCGCATATAGAAGAATGCCTTTTGTCCTAATTAATGCTGGCGTGACATTTCAGAGAGCTATGGACATAGCTTTCCAAGGACTGATTGGGAAAAGTGTGGTGGTTTACCTTGATGACATAACAATATTTTCAAAGAAAAGAGGGGAGCACACGTTCCACCTAAAGCAAATTTTCGAGCGCTATCGGAAGTATGGCATTTCCCTAAATCCTAAGAAGTGCGTATTCGTAGTCACAGAAGGCAAGTTACTGGGGCATATAGTTTCAAAAAGAGGTATATCTATAGACCCAGAAAGAATCAAAGCCATTGAGCAAATTCCCATGCCCCATAATAAAAAAGGAATGCAATCCTTCATGGGAACAATAAACTTCGTACGTAGATTTGTGCCTGATTTTTCCCAGACTGTTAAACCATTACAGCAGATGGTCAAGCAAAATGCACAGTTTAAGTGGACTGAGACTAAAAAGAATGCTTTCAGTAAAATCAAGACTGCTGTTGCACATGCGCCCTCTCTTAAAAGCCCAGACTTTGACAAGGACTTTATTATGTATACATTTGCGTCCGATGATTCATTAGCAGTAGTACTCACGCAAAAGGAAGAAGGGGGTGATGAATTCCCAATCTCATTTATGAGCACTGGGCTACAAGGAGCTGAGTTAAACTACCCAGCCATTGATAAGCATGCATACGCAGTATTTAAGGCAGTAAAGCAATTCATGCCTTATATACTAAAAAATCGTACCAAGGTAATAGTCCCTTACCCAGCTGTAAGATCCCTTCTCATTCAAAAAGAATTAGGAGAAAGAAGGGGCAACTGGGTAACAGCGCTTCAAGAATACGATCTTCAATTCAAGCCAGCTACTATAGTAAAAGGTCAAGGGTTATGCAAACTGATGACTGGGAAGACAAACAATGAGGAACAAGCATGGGAAGATGAAGTTGATTTGCATGTAACGGATGTTTTCCCTTTATTCACAGCTTTTGAGTCGTGGTATAGAGATCTTGTGCATTACTTGCGATCAGGGGTGTTACCGGAACATTGGAGGTCCAAACAAAGAAGAGCTCTGCGTCTGAAATCAGCTTCCTATCAAATCATAGAAGGCGTATTTTTCAGGAAAAACTATGATGGAGTCCTCCTGAGATGCTTAGAGAAAGAGGATGCTGAGAAAGTAATGTCTGAATTGCACGATGGCCCGGCCAGGGGACATTACTAAGGGGATACTACAGCCCACAAGATTCTCAGAGCCGGTTATTACTGGCCAACACTTTTCAAGGATGCACATGCACATGTTAGAAAATGTGATACTTGCCAAAGGTGTGGTGGAAGACAGCCCAGGGCAGCAGCACCCCTAAAGCCTGTCATGATTACAGAACCATTTGAACAATGGGGGCTGGACATTATTGGAGAAATAAAACCGAATTCTTCTATGCTACACAAGTACATTCTTAATGCGACTGATTACTTCACTCGCTGGGTCGAAGCTATCCCATTACGCAAGATAAACGAAGACGAAGTCATCAGCTTCCTACAAGATCATATCATGACCAGGTTTGGAGTTCCAATTTCAGTAGTTTTTGATAATGCTAAATACTTTTCATCCATTAAATTCATTGCTTTTGCTCATGAGAAAGGGATAAAATTACATTATTCTGCTAACTACTATCCGCAAGGGAATGGCCTGGCTGAATCCTCCAATAAAAACCTCATTAGAATCCTGAAGAAGACTATCATAGAAAACCAGCGAAGTTGGCACTCAGCCTTACCAAAATCCCTATGGGATGACAGAGTTACCCCCAAGTCTGCAGTAGGAGTGTCACCTTATACCCTTGTGTACAGAAAGGAAGCCATCCTACCTCCCAATATTCTGCTACCATCTTCCATACTAGCTCAAGAGTCTAGGGGATCGGATGATGAGGTTCTGCAAATAAGAATATATAATCTCCTAAAAGCAGAAGAAGCCAGATCCAAGGCTAGAGAACGTTTCAAGCAACAGCAGGAGGTAATCAAAAGATGGTTTGACAAGCATAAAGCTGGGAAAAAGGACTTTGAAGTAGGAGACTTAGTTCTCAAGTGGGACCACCCCCATGATGAAAAAGGAAAGCATACCAAATTCCAGCAGTTATGGGTAGGCCCCTTTCAGATTGTAGCCAAACTTGGCCCTGCCACTTATAAGCTACAAGATTTACAAGGATGGGAGGAGAACTTTCTAGTTAATGGTTTGGTTCTCAAGCCTTACTTTTCTTAGTTTCTTTGATTTGTTCTGCCTTGTACATAAATAAGCTGTTTGGTTTTTTTCATTTGATTTAATTTTAAGTTTTGATTTTCAATAAGGGAAACAAACTTGCGTTTGTCTGGAGGATATTGAGGTATTTTGGGAATAGAAAATATGTTGAGTATCAGCCTATGTATTGCTTAAAGAATTCTTCTAGCCTAGCAGTTTTCTTGAAGAAAATGTTGTGTGCATTGATGTCCAGCTTAACCCCTGTGAATTAAACCGGATTCAAAGAGTCTAGAGTACTATGTCGGGGCTCCATCCACGTCACATTCAAAATGTTCTAAGGAACAAGGTGAACAGCGTATTAAATATAAATGATCCCATGCCAAGAAACAAATTCCAAAAGGCAGATAAAGAGCCAAACTTCTATAAAAGCATCATAAATCAAAGCAAGTGCTAAAGCATAAATACTAAATTGCCAAAAGATCCTCTCCATCCATGAGCTGAGACCTAAAGTACACCACTCACACAAAAGGGCACTATGGGATAGAGGATCCTGAATTAAAATTCAGTAAGAAAGGCGTACAGAAGGACTCAGATGAAAGGACAAAAGTCCAAAGAACCAAAGTGTTAAAAATGGCATGGGAACGAGGAACAAACGGATACTGTTGTTTACTATATGCTGCAATCCTGTGGTGTCCACACTGTTAGCTACCTGAAAATAGAGGTAATAATGAAAATCATACTCTGGCCTCAACACAGTGGTCTGGACTTGAAGGTTTCGGTTGCCCCTCTCCCCAAATGGGACTAGCATAAATGATTAAGGAACACACTTCGGTCATGGGAGAAATTCGGGCAGCTGGAAGATTTCTTTTAATGCATTTTGGTTAGGAAACAGTCTGCTACTCAAAGAAAAGTCACCCAAAGATCTAGGTTCACCAGGTAATCACCCGTTGTTGCTGCCGCAACTGTTTTCCCCCCCAAATCAATGTTTTAATTTCTAGGCCCCTCCTTATTGTTTTGTATGGCTTGATCGTTGAACTTTTGAGCTCCTTGAGTGTGTTTTCTTCCGTGTCTCTGAAGGTGGATGTCAGTAATTTATGTAGGCCTTGTTCATTTTGGTTTGAGTCGTGAATGTGTGGTCGAAGAGAAGAAAATTTGTTGTTCTTCAGCGCATCCTTGGTGAAAAGAAGCGATTTTGGTTACAGCCGATCCTTAGCACTGCTCAAATACTTCAGTTTCCCTATAAGCGGGCCTCTTTTACTGCTGGATCGGGAGCTGTGAAGTTTCAACCCTTCCGCCGTTGCGGCTCCTAGACTTTTCTTTCGTCTGATTTCCTAAACCGTCCGACGCCCGATTCGTTTAGTTTAAATCGCTTGTCCATAAGTTCCCACTGGCCCGCCGTTGCGGCCGGGAGGAGATAATTGGCTTCCGATTCAAGTATCATCCGACGTTTGACCTTGTCTTCCCTGCCTAAACTAAGTTTTTTTTTTACCTTGTCGCCTGTCCCTGGCCATTGTTCCATCCACCGTTGCGGATGAGCCACCCCTCCTGGTTCCGAAGCACTCTTCCCCCCGACTTCCGATTCTCATCTTTCGCCCGTATTTTCAAGCACCCGGTCCTTGTTCTCCTCCGTCGTTGTGGCCCCTGAAGTCTTGTCCCGTCCAATGCATAAGCAGTGCCGACTGCCGATTATAATTTTTCCCACCCAAAGCTTAATCGATACCTTGTCCGGATGACCCTGACTATTCTCTTGCGGATTTACAATGCTGGGCAAAGAAGGTTTAATGTTTAAAAACTCCCCTTTGCAGTGAATAATGCATTGTAGTTGTTTGTAGAAGGGATTCGATGCTACTAAAGCGACCATGGGCTAAGACTTAGCTTGGTCGGACCGGAACCGACACGATCACAAGGAAGGCGAAACGCAGAAAAGGACAAAGCAAGCAAATGAAGGAGGCACCGACGAGGAAGACTCATCAGTTACTGGTCAGAAGATAAACGCTCATAGAGAATGATTGGGAAAGCGCAGCAACCAGAAGAGGAAGCTGAAACGTTGAAGATGCTGGAGAGTCACACGCTAAGAGGCATCCCAAGGGGCAAGAGTTGTAGTTTAAATATTTGGGAAGTAGGACTGAAATGGGGCTTTTTCCCCTGGAAAATTTTGTACATGTTTGCTTGTAAGAGGAACTACTTCATTTTGCAAAGGAAACTGCAATTTTGTCTATCGAAGAGAGTGTAAAGTGGAATGTATCTATGCAACTCAATGAATAACGTTGAAGAGGAGCTATTTCGTTTTCAGCTGCGTTTCATTTACTGTAAGAGTATTTAATTTTCTGAACCTATGTTCTGGTTAAACGTTCTTCAGTATGTTTTCCAGGATATTTTTTCACTGTGAGCAATAAATGTTGTTATAAAATGATTGGCTATCTGGTTATTTAAATATCTGTAAGTGTTCATGTACTTTAGAAGAAGTATCAGCTATCTGTGTTTCTTTTAATGTATGTGAAAATGTATTGCTCATTCGAAATGATAAATCTGGCTCCCTAGGGATAGTTTAGATAGTTAGTTTATTTCTTTTTGTATCTGGTTTGGTTGCTTGCGAGAAAAAGACAAGAGGTAAGAACCTGCGCATCACTTTGTGACCGCTCCCTGCATCTTGATTACCCCTTGCATTTAGTTAGGCACTTGCATATCATTTCTTTAAATCAAAATACAAAAAAACTCGGTGGGCCGGGCCGCAACCGATAAAACCTTAGTTTTGTTTCTTGACCTACGGTAGCCAGACCGCAAACCGGATGGATTCCCTATTCCAAACAGTCAACGGGCTAGTTGGGAACGTTGATGGGGGAGAATCCCTTACTGTTGCCTCCTGCGAATTTCCAGGCATCAACAGGACTGTTCAAGAAGGAAATTAAACTTCACAAGAGACAATTGATAGAATAACAAGGTGGATCACTCACCTTAATAATACAAATGAGTGGAAAAAGAGAATGAAAATTTTATAGGTGAGAATGTTACCAACAGTTGTAGATCTAACTGGATCTACTCCAGATCTGACTGGATCTGCCTGAGATCTAACTGGATTGACCCCAGATCTGACTGGATCAAGTTATTCCCAGTATGGTCACCAATTTTGTTTCAAATAATTCTACAACTGGTGCAAACACCTCTTGTTCCTCTACCCTGTATGATACAAACATAGAACAAAAAATGACAACGTCATATCCTTTCCCTAGATGGTTAATTTACTTAAATGAAAATCATTCTCATACCTCAGATATGAATGTTTTAGCCCATGTTCTATTGTTCTTCATGAAATATCCAATACCTTCAAATAAATATTAAAAGACAAGACAAAAATATGAGAGTAACATGATAAATTAACAATCCATGCTAGTGATTAAGGAATCTAACAATAACTAATTGATATTAACACAAATCAAGTATGGGAAAGGGGAACAGTTTTTTATTAATGAAATAAGAAGGTGAAGCTACAACCAAAGCCTTGATTTTTCCATCTTTGTCTTCCACAATGGACTTACAACACTCCAAACTCACACAAAAATCTCTTGCACACAAAACTCACTCAAACATGCCTCTATACCAGACTTCAATCCAACAACATAAGGATGCTCTATCTAGTCTCCCCCCTCACTCCCTCCATGAAGGCTTCATTTATAGGACAAATGAGATGATATTATTTAGGGAATGGGTAGGATATGATCCCTACAAGTGAGGAGGGTGAATGCCACATCTCCCTAGCTAATAGGAACCACTTCAATGAGGGATTTCCCTGGAAGTTTCTTGAAATTTATTTTTTCTTCTTTTAACTCCACCAACACTTTTTTATCAAAGGAAAAGAGCACCAATGGTTCCTAATGTCAATGGAAAAAAGGAGTTGATGCTCTGTCATAGGAGGGTAAGTGCGCTGGTCTTCTCAAAAGTGGAAAAAAGTCACCACATGAATCTCTGACCATGCTCTCTGAAGGGTGCTCAGGAAAGTGGATATATTAGGTGCAACACTCATAAAAATTCTAAGACATAGATGAAGTTGACTTCAATCCATGTGAGAGTACATTGTCATCCAAATGATGTCACTGTTGCTAAATAAGTTGAACTATTGAATATTATGGAGAGTCTATAGGGGTGGGGGACTGAAATACTAGTCAAATTGTTGAATGGGAAACTTCACTATTCTAGATGTACTACTTCCATGATTATTCAAATGTGAACACTTCTACCTCTAAAATATGTACCAATCCCCCTAATGTGTTGAATGGTTTGTCGTCGATTCTAGGGGAGACCACTAAGTTAGGGAGCACTAATGACTCTCCCTACTTAGTTCAAGGTTATCCTTTATATTGATTGAAAGGGATCCCAAGGTATAACTGTAACTACTGCAACTCTTAAAATATTGTAATATGCTATTGATAAGAGCTTAAGTATATGATAAGAAGAGGACCCTATCATACGAACCAACATCATGATATAGCCAATGGTAGGACTAATGGACTTGACACAAAGCCGGTTGATAAGCATGGGGATCATGAATTCCTTTGATCGATATAAAATTGGGGATTAACTGATGGAAACATTCTTCAAAATTGTTGACACAGATTCATCGATAGGGGATCAGTCATTGTCGACACCCATAACACAGTGATCTCCCTGAGCACCGACCCAGACAAGTTTTATCCTATCCAGCAACACCTGCACAACAGATGAGGTCTCACCCAAGATGTTCAAGGGAGAAATGTCAGAACCAAGTTTCTGTAGTAAGAGGGAGGATTGTGCATCTATTGTCAACTTATCGTGGCATTAATTAGAAGATCCAAGCATTGGTTTTTACATTAACATATTCATATTCAATAGATTAGATCAACATACTTAGATCATCATTCATATTCAATAGATCATATCAACATAATTTAATCGATGCATAAACAAATCTATCAATATATCATCATTCATGACAGGAAAACATCACATTATACTCATTCACATTCAGATCACAGAATATAGGAAAACAGGAAGATGCAAAAAGACACAATGTTTCTATCCAATCTTCATCATGTCATATTAATCTTTGCATCAAAACTACAGGTTCAAAAAATAGTTCTTCACTTCAGATCTCACATCATAGATAGATTGCATATAAGTTTAAGATCAAAATCAAGGTCACATCCACAATATCTCTGAATAATCCAAGAAGAAGACTTATCATTTACAATCCTATATCTATTTATAGGCTTGTGCCTTTACATTGGTGGTCCACTTAAGTCAACTTCCTTGCTACTTAAACCAAAATCTATAAGACAATGACCAAAAACTACAAAACATAACCAAAATATACAAAATATGGTCATTCTTCCTTGAGCTCCATCTTCCTCCTTGTGCAACATCTTTGACTTTGCGCAGCATCCTCGATGCTGCACAACTACTTACCCTCAAAACTATGTTCCAACTATCCCCAACACAATCTTGTGTCTTTTCTTTGAGCCACATCATCTGGAAATGGTGTAACTATTGATCTTTATCTTGAAATATTCATACTATTCGGTGACCTCTTTGATCTATTCTTTCATCTTCTCACTGTTTTCTATGCATTCTTTCACTTTGCGCTCCAAGGGATGCTAAAAAATATTGGTAGAGACATCTTGTCAATCATCCTGGACAACTTGTAGCACTAAAACTGCTTTCATTGAGAGATGCGCTCCAATGTACTTAAATTCATCCAACGGTGCTATGCGTCTCTACTAATGATCCCTTACCTTTGTGACCCGCTGTTATAAATCATTCATATCTGATGCGTTCATGATATGCAAAACTAGAGGCATCACTTTAAGTGATGTCCTCAATGTGGCTAGTTGACCCCCTACTTCTTGCAACTCCGTGGTGAGTTGCTCCAACTTCCCATATTGGACTACACTTCTCCAAAACTATGTAGTCACATCCGTAACTTTCTTTCCTTCCTTATCCATCTCTTCAAGTTGTATCTCTAAGGCCCTAATAGTGTTTTTCTATTTTGTAGCCTGCTCTGGTGGTGTTCTTGGATCCACTAGTACATGAATATATTCATTTTCATGCTTAAGTTGCACAATTATGGCTCCAAGCTGCCTTTCACCTCTGCATCCACGTCAGCAGTGATTTCTAGAACCTCTTGGTAGGAAATAGAAACTGCATGTTCGAAGTGCACCCCGCGGTCCCATAGTTGCGCTTCTTCCACCATCAATCAATCTTGTTCCTTCTTGAGGTCCTCAAACTCCTTTCTTGCCTCCGCCTCTTTCTCTTGTGACCTTAAAAGGTGTTCACCAATAACATGCTCTCTATCTACCAATTCCTGATTTGCAATCCTCTACAACTGAACCAATGTCTACATTGATAGTTCATTGATATCTGGTGAGAGGCCCTAAATTTGTTGGAGTGAGGTGTTGACATCCTCATGGTTGGTATCGATCGCATGCAGAGGAATTTCAATATTCTTGATTCACTTCCCAGTGTTGATCTCACCAACCTTTTGGGACATACTTTCCTCTGACACCTTGTTCAAAACTGCATCAATCAAAGAATTGAGGCGATTTTTTATTTCACCAAACCCATCATTCATCTACTTTTGCATCTGCTCCTTTGACACGACAGTTTTTGTTGTGATCACCACAATAATACAACCTACTTGTTCCTCTATTACTACAGCATGTTGATGAGTCCAAATAGCCTCAACCTTTCAAATCCCCGCACCCAGTCATGTGGAAGGTGCACTACTGGGTCATTGCCTGCTTCTGTCACCGTCACAAATGGGCCTACCATGATCTCAGTCAACACTAGCATGTCATGATCATCATACTTCATTCGCATGATGGAGGGAATGATTTCCATGGTGCATAGCATGCCCTATGGTATCATCGACATCCTCACCAAATACCTCTAGTTCTTCGTGATTTTTTGTGGCTTCGCATTAGGTCGACACAGAGGAACATAGCTAGGGATGTCTGGAGTGGAAACCCTAGCCTGGGCCGTGGAGTTCTCATCCCCGGATTTTGATGGTCCCATATGCTGGACCACCTCTTCTAGTGCCCTTGCAGAATTTCTAGTCAACCGCTTCTTCTACACTGGTGATTTGGGCCACTGTGCCCCTCTCTTCTTCTTAGGAATTGATGATAAACCCACCAGAATGCTAAATATTTGTTGCACAATGAGAACTCCAATAATTGGTGAGTCTCTCCCACTCTAACTTTCTATCAGTATCATCTCACTCAACATTCCTCACAAATTCCCACAAGTTTGTAATGCGGCACCTCAACCTTACTCCGCTCTGTAATTCAACTACACAACGTAACACAACACACTACAATCACTCCTGCAACAACTCATCAGTTCAATATTTGCAATGGTGACTTTATACCATGACTTTCCCCTTCTTACAGCGTGAAGTCGACCGTGTGAACAATATCTGAATCATTATGAACAAAATACTCATTAATCACTTGAATCCTCCTGCCGATCCTCCCAATATAACTATTGGATTCACCATTAATTCCCGTCCTATCTAGGAGCGTCGTCAGTTAACTATTTTAACTATTGTATTTATTTCTAACTTGACTCTGTCGCAGCCATTGCAACATGACTCTCTAACTACGATTGTGACTCCTCTACTTGCGCAACCCCTTTCTCATGGCTCGTCATCCTCCTATTGACCATCTTATGCAAAATGAAGAGATTTTTTTTCATGCGCAATTCCTCAAGCATCACGCACCACTGAGCCCATCCTGTAGGGTTTCGACCTGCTTGCATTTACAAGCTTAGGAAACATCGCACCATCTAACTATTGCAGTTGTACTGCACCTCCTGTAGTAATGTAATTGATAACATATGAACCTAACCAATGCATCTACAACTTACCTGGATGCTTGGTGAACTTGTTTTCATACATCAACAGTAGGTGCCCTTGCTGAAAGGGTTTTTTTTATATGTCAATCATGCCAAGATATATGTTGATCCTTATCAACTCACTGGTGAACCTGCAACAAAGCAATCCTCCTCTAGTTGTACCAACTAATCCAGACATTAATTTAATTCTCCTTCATCATCTATTCCCATCGTTGTTGCAATGCGCAAACTTGGAACAATGTCCTCCATTAGCATGACTGCCTCCTGTCCATACACTAACTTGAATGGTGTCTATCATGACAATATTTTTCACATGGTGCAATATGCCCACAAGACTACTGGAATCTCCAAATCCCATTCATCATGATTTTCATTACAAAACTTTATGAGTGCATGCTCCAACACCTTGTTGAACACCTCAACTATCCCATTTTCTTGTGGATGATAAGGGGTACTCTTCTTTTGTTGTATCTAAAGCTCCTCTGTTAACACACTGATAGTGCAATTGATGAAGTGACTCCCTTGATCTCTCATTAATATATTTGGACAACCAAACCGAGTAACAATGTTGTTAAATAGGAATCATGTTGTTGTCGCAGCAATGCAATATACAACTAGTGCAGCCTCTACCCATCTTTATATATAATATGTCATTGTGATGATGTACCATGCACCAGTTCTCTTAACAGGTGGGTTGATTGGTCCCACAAAGTCCACTACCCATTTTTCAAATGGTTGTAGCGTCATCTGACGTACTAGAGGCATCTCGTCCCTCCTTGACAGTTTTCTTGCTCTTTGACAAATGTTGCAAGTCTGTGCATAGTCTGTTACATCCTCGTTGAGAGTTTTCCACCAAAGGTCTGCATGGAGCACCTTCCTAGTAGTAGCACGATCTCCATAATGTCCACCTGCAATGCTCGCATGTGCTTCTGCCAATACTTGCCCATGTTCATGAGGTAGGACACATCGCCTTAGGATCTCATCTGGTCCCAACTTATAGAGTTGTCCAACAATCAACTGGAAATTCATAGCTTGACCAACCAACTGATTCTTTTCACTTTTAGTAAGCCCTTTTGGTGTTGTTCCCATCGCCAAAAACTAAAATATTTGCTCATAGTAGTCGTCAACCATCTCAACTCTGAATAACTTCGCATCAGGTAACCCATATTTCATGTCCATCAATTCTTCACCTGTCTCAATCCGTGATAAGTGGTCTGGGTCGGCATTCAAGCGACTCGGTTTCACAATTATCTCAAAATCAAACTCTTGAAAGAGAAGTATCCACCGATATATATTTATCCCAAACACAGGATTATTCACCAGGTATTTCAAATCAAAGTGATCCATGAACATATTGAAATGACCTCCCAATAGGTAGTGTCGAAACTTCTGCAATGTATATACCATTTCCAACCCTTCCCTCTATGTCGTAGTATAATTCTTCTCTGCAAATGATAGCTTCCGACTAGTGAAAGAGATCGGGTGATCAATATCACCTTCACTTGGTTGTGCTAACACCACTCCCAGCGTAGTTGATGACGCATCAACATGAACATGGAACTCCTTCATCCAATCAAGAAAAACCAGTATTGGTGCGGAATCCATCTTTTCCTTTAATGTGTGAAAACTTCCTTGACACTCCTAAATCCATATAAATACTACATCCTTCTTGAGAAACTTCTCCATAGGGGTTGTGATCACGGCATAACCTCTGATGAACTTGCGATAGTATCATGTATGGCCTGATGGCATTCTAAGTTGCTTCACATTTGTAGGTGGTGGCTAGCTCAAAATCAACACAATCTTGGCTGGGTCAACCAACAGTCCTTCCTTGCAAACAATATGCCCTAACAACATCCCAAGAAGTGCATAGAAAATGCACTTCTTTGAGTTTAGCATGATCTTATTCTATCGACATCACTCCAGCATGAGTCACAGGTTTACAAGATGATCATTTATCATTTTGAAAACCGTCCAGTCATCCATGTAAATTTCCAGAAACTTCTGAATAAAATCCTTGAAAGAAATGACAACAATCCTGGAGAATATCGGAGGCGCATTATTTAGTCCAAATGGCATCATAGTGTACTAAAAACATCCCCATTTAGAAACAAAAGTTTTCTTATGTCGATCCTCTTTTCCAATCTTAATTTCATGATAGCCATAATATCCATCTATGAATGAATAAATTTCTTGACCCCCACTCCTTCTAATACCTCATCAGTAAATGGTGTTGGAAACGGATCATGCAGACATGCATCATTCAGTTTTTTGAGGTCAACACAAATCCAAGCCTCACATGTCTTCTTATCTTGTACCACCATGGGCTTGATCCATTATGATTCCACAATTGGTTCTATTATCCCAGCATCCAACATTCTATCAAGCCCAGCCTTGACCCTCTCTTTGTATCGTGGATTCGGGCGATATGGTCGTTGCTTCACTAGCTTCACATCTGGATTTAGTGGGATCTTCATCTCTCCCAAATCTCCCAATATCCCCTTCATCTCAGAAAACTTTGTAGGAAACAAATATTGAAATTCATGCAACAGATATGTGATCTTCACGATGGTTTCTTCATCCCAGTAGTCCCGAACATTCACGAAATTTGGTTGCTCCTCTATCCCAATGTTGACCTTATGAATTTTTAATGGTCGATTCATTGGATCCGTTGGTATGTCAGGTGTTGATCCTGACTTCCTTATGTCTCTGGAATATTGATGTTCCATGGATCATCACCATCATCTGGTCCTCCTGTCACATTGTAGCACTCCATCATCAATTGCATCGGACATGTCTTATGCAAATCCACTGGATATGAAACTAGAACTACCTTTAGAACAATGTCATGGATGTGCTACAATGCACTATGAATAGCTGGATTGGTATCTACGAAACCGAAGGTGTGATTGAAGCAAATCGACAACTCTTCCCAGGTAGTGATCTCTCTACACAATGTAGCTGATACATACCACAATCGTGGAATTTCATACAATGTGTGGACAAAAGCATGTACCCACTCATCCTTGTGTTGTGATACCCACATGGTATGGCATTCAAGCAAATGAGCACTGTGATCATTTCTCCCATCATACCTCTCTGCATGGTACTTTTTTGCTTCACTAAAGTGAAGTGTCATCAACCTACGACACTGCAAACACCCATTGATTGAATTCTCCCACTAGCGTTCGGGGTTAGCCTTCAATGCTTCATCCAACGCGAAAAATCTCTACGGTTCTGACACATTATCCTCAAATTCAACTAGAAACTCAGACAACTTAGACAGTCCTTCATATACTATCAATTTGACAGTCTCGGTTGCAACTTGGCACTACGCTTGAGTAATTAGGCCACATTTTCTAATCAATACTTCATGCATCCAATTCTGTCAATTATCCAAAGCATCATCAGATTTTGAGGATGCAGAGCTAGAGCCACACCAACTGATATCACCATCGATAGTTGGATGGATGTAATCCTCTTAGATGTTATATGTGTGATCCCATCCTCCTGCATCTTATTCCTTAACCAGTTCAACATATATTCTTCCTTCATTTGGGTCCATCGGAGCTATGAATCTGATGTCACAGTTTTCAAATGTCATCATAGACTTCTTGTAATTAATCACCACTAATATTTCATTGGCCCATCCAATCCTTGACAATGTGGGATATGAGTCATCGCCATCAACAACTTCAATAACACTAAAATTGGCATAAGTCTTCATCCCTTCAACTTCCACTGTGAGACATGGAACTCACCCAATGGGTGTTACTCTAGCCTTGTTAGCGAGTCGCAGTTACACCGGGGACCAAACCAACTATGGTTTCCCATATTTCTCTCATGTGTGCTTTTTTATAATGTTGGTATCTAAGCCTAGATCCAAAATAATTGAATCTACCTCGTAATCCCCAATCTGAATATTCATTCTCATCTCTTTCCTCATCTTTTTCTTGTGCAAAGAGTTCACCACGGACTCCGTCCATCCCTTCTCCTTTCCATGCAACATATTCACAATCTCATCGAGCACATTGGAATATCTTTCCAGCAATAAACAACTTTCAAACAAGTTATGCAAGGTACCATGTTGTTTTGATGGTCCTCCTACCAAAGTTGAATCAAAAGCAGGTGGCATTTCATAAAAAAAAAACTTACCCATATCTCTTCTTATCGCATCGCGTGCTTCAAAGAATGTGTCCCTCTCAGGGTTGACATTGAACTGCACTTTCTTCTTACCAGCCAACCGAATTTGTGGAAACATACTATCATCCCCTGTCATCGCACCTTCGCGAGTAATGACAACAACATCAACATCCTACATTCTAGCATATGCTGAGATCTTCGCAACTGGAAATCCTTGGTTCTAGTTCAATGACAGATTCACTGGTTAGTTCACATTCCAATTTGTATTTTGGTTCTGATTCTAAATATGGTTCTAGTTCTAGTTCTGATTTTGGTTCTATAACTATGGAATGTTCCTTTCCTGCCACTTCACAATCAACTAGGGATAGTTCTCAACAGTGTGGCCAGCAACAATACAATAAGTACACTATGATTGCAAGTTCAAGAAGTATCATTGATAATGTTTCAGTACTCCACAATTATAACATTGTATAGGCATACGACCTCATCCTCCTCCTTGACCAAATCCTCCACCTCATCCTCCTCGAAATCCTCCACAGAATCGTCCTTGTTATTGATATTGCACTTGATTAAATTTATGCTACTGTAGGGGATTTGACTATAATTCAGCATAATGTGGTTGATTATACTATGGCTATTGTGAAGCAACCTACATCTGGTTGTACTGTGGAGGTGGCAAGGAAAATGGTGGTTGTGGCACAAATTGAGGTTGTGGTTGCGGCTGCAGTACAAATTGTGGCTGTGGGTGAGGCTATGGTACAAACTGTGGCTATGATTGTACCACCTGTGGCTACTGATGTGGTTGTTGCATCATTTGATGGTCTTCTCCCTTCACGTTGTACATTTCCATTATTCTTTCCTAGAGCAAATCATATGCATGACAATCATGGTATTTTTTAAGGATTCTAATATTATACTTAAGTATAGTATTCTAGACGATTGTCTTGGATTGAAAAAAACATGTTTATAGATAGGTAGGTGAATATTAAATATGAAACATAAAATTAACACTTAAATGTGTAAATTTTGGAAAATATTATAATAAAAAACATATTTTATGTAAATATAAATCCTATAAGACACTAAAAATCACCAAATAGCGAATTTATTTTTTGAAAAAAAAAACAAAAATAACCAATTGGCAAAATTTCGCCCCTAAAAATTATCCTGGCGACAATCCTTATCTTCATGCCCAAAAAACCAACAGAACATGCAATATAAATTCATCAGCTTCATGACCATCTTCTACATGTGCCCACAATCTTCATGTCAATTCCCACAGACTTGGTAGATGTGGCACCATGGCACACCGCCATAAATTAATGCATTTTGTGCTCCCAACAATAGGTAATTTAAAAAATTCGAGCACTAATATTTACGATGTCCTTCTGCATGACATTGAGTACACCATATTTATTCGCGCTGCTCTTTCTCCTTCTTGATTTCCTAAAACTGGATCGTCAAGTTTTCTAGTTGAGACTGAATCTGATTCATACCAACTCCATTCTCACCAATAGGTGAAGCCTCCAACTTCATCATGATCTCCAAAGCCTCACTCTGTGTCACGATATTTTGTTGCATCAAAGGCATTCTGATATGTGGTACCATTGCCATGATGAACTATTCCTTATGTTGAAAATCACTCATGTCAAAGCTGAATCTCACCATCAACATCTTGAATCGCTAATCAAAATCCAAAAAAAAAACATTTGTATATTGCTTAATCTCCTTCAGTTATGTAATGTATTGCGCCTTAGATTTCGGTTTTCTAAACTCTTCAATCAATCCTTTTCTGATTTCATCCAAAGTATTCATTGGAGTCCCTAGGGTAACTTGTATAAATTTCATGTACCAATCCAGTGCATGACCCTGAAGGGTCGTGGCCAACTGGCCTTTCTTAACGTCATCATCCTGAGCTTGCTTGACCATCCAAGTTGCTTCACACAAAAACCAGTATTGCTCGAGATCCTTAGTCCCATTCCCATGGAATAGGGGTAAATTCACATCATCGTTCACCATCCTAGGCCTTCTTCCTACAGTTGTTGACACGTCAGACAAGTCGGCGTCGAGCTAGTGTTTCTTCTTGAGTGCAGTATGGTGCACAGAGGTGTGGATACTTTGTTTCTCTGGGTCAGTCTTTCCTTGGGCTTGAGCGTAGCCTAGTCATCTCCTTCATTGTTGTAGGGTTGCTTCTTCCTGTGTGGTCTTCTCTCATGGCCACGCATTTTGGTTGCAATAGGACTATCTCTTGTCCTCTTCCTCTCTCTTACCGAAACCTTGCTCCTCCTTGCATAATACCACTACCTTCTTCATCTTCCCTTACAGTCCCATCGTAACTTCCATACATCTACCCTATATCATTCAATCCAACCCTCATCTCTGTGATACTCGCAGCATCCACACACCAGGGATCTACTCTTCAGATTTCATATTCAATATTCCTTTTTTTGTTGATAAGCATCTTAATAGAAAATTACAAAGACAAAAGAAACATATCTCTTGGTCCATTAAAGAACTCCCTTTCTGCATCGCTATAATATTTAACAGTATCGACCATGAACTTAGTGATGTTGCCCTCCAATATGCTATTGATACAAACTTCAACATCCCTTGACACTCTATTATCTACCTCCTGCAACTTCTAGATCAGTTCTCATGTCCATCTAGTTGGTTTTCCTCCTTGGAAATTTGTCTTTCGATAGGTCAATCATGCCAACCACTCATACAAAATGATCAGAAACTCAGGTGCCTCTCCAGCCACTTCTAGGTTGTTACTCCAGGGTTCTGATTCTCTTTATCAGCAAATTCTCGTGCCTTATGGTCAAACCAATATTGTATTTCTAGTCTCGTCGAGTACCACAACATGTCCTCCTTCTCCTTCGCACTATGGTCCCGGCAACAAAACCATTTGTTGACACAGATCCATTGACATGGGTTCAGTCACTGTCGACTCCCATAACATAGTGATCTCCCTGAGAAATGGCCTAGACAGGTTTTATCGTGTCGAGTAACACCTACAAAGTAGATGAGGTCTCACCCTAGATGTTCTAGGGATAACTATTGGGACCAAGTTTCCATAGTAAGAAGGAGGATTGCGCATCTACTGTCAACTTATCGTGACATTACATAGCAGATTCCAGCATTGGTTTATACATTAACATATTCATATTCAATAGATCAAATCAACATACTTATATCACATCAAAAATATCGATGCATAAACAGATCTATCAATATATCATCATTCATGATAGGAAAACATCGCATCATACAGAAATAAACATTGCACTGCAGTATTCATTCACATTCATATTGCAGAAAATAGGAGAATAAGGAGATGCAAAAAGACACAATGTTTATGTCCAAACTCTATCATGTCATATTAATCTTCACATCAAAACTGCAGGTTCAAAAAACAGTTCTTCAATTCAGATCTAGCATCACAGATAGATCGCAGATAAGTTCAAGATCAAACTCAAGATCACATCCACAATATCTCTGAATAATCCAAGAAGAAGACTTATCATTTACAATCCTATATCTATTTATAGGCTTGAGCCTTTACATTGGTGGTCCATGTTATCAGGAATTCTCAATTAGTGTGGACATTGTTTGTTCCTCTGCACTGTAAGTCACAAGCACAGAATAAAAAGACACAACAACAAATCCTTTCCTTAAATAATCAAATTAAATGACATGAAACACAATATACCTCAACCCTAGATCTCTTTGTCTTTTCTCCAAAATCCCTTGAAATGGTTCAATACTTGTAGAACAAATCAAAAGACAAACAAACAAGGTGAGAGCATCATGATAAATTGATTATTTATATCAGTGATCAAGGAATCTAATAATATCTAATTAAAAGCAATACATCAAATATAGGAAAGGTGTAGTGTATTTATATTAATTATGAAAGAGATACAAGTACAACCAAAAAGACTTGATGTCAATGGCTTCGATCTCTACAAGAACATCAACAATCCTCTATGACTGTGAAGATCTAAGTTCGCACACAAGCTAGCTCTACTTTGCCTCTAAATCAGACTTCAATCCAACAGCATAAGGGTACTTTTCTTGGCCTCCCTCACATCATGAAGGCTTCATTTATAGGCCCAAAACCATGAGATTGAATTGCGGGAATGGATAGAATGTGATCCCTATAGGTGAGGGAAGCGAATGCAACCTCTCTCAAGCATGTAAGAACTGACTCTACGGGGGCTTCCACATGGAAGCTTCTGCATGGATGATGCCATGTTCAAAGGTGGACTGTAGATAGGATTTCCATAAATACAAATGAAAACCATTCCCCTTTCCTTTGATTTCCCCATCTCGAAAGATGAGTGCCTCTTTTCATTTTTATGAGTTCAAAGAGGGTAACAAACACTCATTGTAGCTCATCAAGTGATGAGTCCATTCTCACATGTTTTACGAACCTGAGAAAGGAGGGGTTCGTTCCCAGGTAGGGTCTTTCATCTTTTTATTTTACGAGTCCAACGAAAGAAAACTCATTTGTTGTTTCATATTTAGAGAGTCTGAAATGACTAAGAAGACTCCAAGAAGTCATTTTTCGTAAATAATACTAGTTAGTCCAAAAAAGAGATAACCTACCCTTGACTAGTCGACTGTTCAAATTCTTTTACAAGCGTTAATGTAACAAGTTCACTTGGCAATATTTTTTTGTTTTTAAGGAGACTAAAAAGAGCTTAAATATAACTCCGTGATGGGGTTCCTTTTTCATAATCCACTTTTAACGAGTCTAAAAAAGCGAAAAAGTATACTCGACACTCTTATACTGGGTTTTTAACGAGCATGTGAAAAGTGTTTAACGATTCTCGGTACTTTTTCATTTCAACTCCAAGCTTGAAAAAGACTAAAATAGCTTATATCATAGCCATAACTCAATTTTGCCCTAAAAAACTCCAAAAAGCACATTAAAATCCAACTTACCAAAACTATACAAAATAAAAATTAAAAACCCACTTTTAATGAAATAATTTGGACTTCAAATTAAATAAATTATAGAAAACTTTTGAAAATTCCCAAACTATCTATAAATAGAAGGGCATGGTAAGAATTCTTTACCATTTGTTTTTAATATTGTGGAAGTTTGGTGGTTGGAGTGAGAGTGAGGAGCTTCTATTGGTGGTTTGTAAAGTGTCTTCCATCCATTTGTTCCTTCAATATTTCTTGGAAGAGATAAGGATCTTGTCTTTTCCTATCTCTTATTCAAAAAATAGTTTTTTGTTTCTCTTTCCATTGTTTAAGTCATGCCCAAAAAATGATTTTAATTTGTTTTAAATCCAAAGCAAAGGGTAAAATAGGAAAATTTGTTTAATAGGATGATTTTGACCATCCTATAAGGCTTATAGATTAGATTAAGGCCAAAAAAACCAAACAGTGAGGCATTTTTGGGTTTGGGTAGAGCGCGAGACGACGTTTTGTTAGGCTGGGACAGAGGCGTCGTAGGCGCTCTGTCCATAGCCAACATGAGCATCGGCCATCGACACTTTGCATGCCAAAATGAGCAGTGACATAGGCACTCCATGGGAAAAACACAAAGGCGTTGTAGTCACTTAATGTGGAAAAACAAAACCCTAATCCAACAAAACATCAAAATTTTACCCTATACATTGTTCAATTTCATCTTTTAAATGCTTTTTCTTTATCATGCATGATGTGATTTCTGACATGAATTTTGTTTGTTGTAGGTGCAATAAAATATTAGAATCATGGTAATTTGGAAAGAGAGGGAACATGAAGTCCCATACTTCCAGGCTGTCAGCGACCCAGCCACCGTGGAGGCTCTACGGAACTACAGGATCCTAAAGTACTTTTGGGTACCAGGTATGAAAGCCTATGTCCATCTGGTGGAATATATCATAGGGATGTGGGATCCTGATCACGAGCACTTCATGGTGGGGATACACATCCTATCCATAGAGATTGAGGACATCTATTTTCTCACTGGATTATCCAGGAGAGGAAATCCAGTAGTTCTATCTAGGGCACGAAGAGGAGAGATCTCTTTAGATGACTTGATCGACCAGTACTGTGCACTAGGTACAGAGTCCTAGTCCAGGAAGCTATGTATTTAGTCCATAGTGGATGGAACTTTGAGGACAATGGTATATATGATTAGGAAGGTGGAAGGACCTAGTTCTACCCACCTCACCACTAGATCACATATGTTATATGCTTTGTAGTGCATGGAGCCCACTGTCTTCAACTGGTGTGAAGGCATGCTGGTATGTCTAAAATATCAGCTAAAAAAATGAAAGAGAGGAATACTAAAGCAGTTTGGCTATGGATATGTGATAGTATCCTTTATCTTATAGTAGATACCCCATATGAGACCACAGGTGACCATTATCAAGTTTGACCCCGAGGATCCCAGGATGCTTGCATGGGTTTTGGTCATGCCCCTCCATGGTGGTGGGGGACCGAGAGTCAGTTACGGATCTGGTTTATTTTGCTGGTTGAGAAACCAGTTACTCATGATCGAGGAATACGCCTACGAGGGAGAATATTTCCGTGACGACCTAGAGCTTGCATTTCCCGAGGGATAAGTGTGGGATGACCAAGGTAAGAAAAGACACTATCCACTGTGTTTTTAGTTTTTGTATTTTATTTCATTTTTATTTCCATAGTACTAAGATAAGTGAAAATGTTTCCATGCAAATATTGGACTTGTACGTTCGGTAGCGATGTTGCCTATTGCTAGGCGAGCAGGTACCAGGGACATGATGTTATATTGCTTAGAAGCTTATGAAGAGCTTGGATATCTTGAGGAGAACCTATGCATTTGACTATCGGTATTCCTAACATGACTACTAACAATGTCCCTAGATGTTATCAGTGCCATACTAAGGTGTCTCTGGACAAGTTTCTAGGCTACTCTACAGAGTGGCTCAAGATATTACGTGCTACCATGAGCAGCATTAGGATGAGGATTAGTATTCTTTGATATTCACTTTTTGTATATGTACTACTGAAAGCTTCGAAGCTTCAGATTTTTCTCTCTGTATATGTGTATTCTGAACCTTTTTCAGTCTTGAACTATGAGGACACTGAAAGCTATATGCTTCAGCCCATTTTTGTATCTCGGTACTACAGACTTTATATATGAAAAAACTCTTATATTTACAGTGGTGTGTGTGGAAAATTTGTTGTGTGAGATGATTATATAATTATGAATTTACATTTTGTTGTTTATGTTTCAAATGGACCTTTTAAATATGAGCAATGTACCAGTCTAAGACATAATTAGCTAGGGAATCTGCCACAACGTTTAGATGTCTCGGAATGTGTTTATATGTAACCTGCTCAAAATACCTTTCTAACAACCTTACTCTTTGGAATGTACTAATAAGTAGGGGATTTTAGATGGTGTAGACCTAATTAAGCTATTGAACAACTAGTTCGGAGTCTAGGTAAACCCTAATCTCCCTTACATCATAAGCTAGGGCCTCTGTCAACAATACAATCACGACTTGGTATTCTACTAGATTGTTGGTGGAGGGACCTAAAAGAACCCCCTAAACTCACTAGATCACTTGTAGGAGAGTACAGTACCTAGGCTACTGATGTAAGGTTAAGTGTATATCAATTAGCACCGTCAACAAAACCAGTAAAAGTAGTCATTTGTACATCAGAAAAAAATACATACATAAGTAGGGTTTTATGAACACACATTTAAAATCACACAAAAGACACACTTTTCAAACCTAAGACACACAACAAACCATAAACAATATTTACAAAGACCCTATGCTAGATGAACTAGGCATAGTATCTTTTGAGGTATATCCCATTTTGGGGCTCTCCCAAAGGTATCCCATTGTAATCGACCAACTCATATGCCCACTTCTCTAAAACACGACTGACAATATAAGGCCCATGCCACATAGACTCAAATTTTCCTACCCCCAGCTTGTCATGCATTTGGTCATAAGTCAAGACTAGGTCTCCTTCATTGAAGGAACGGGGTTGGATAGTCCTGTCATATTGAATTTTCATTCATCGTTTGTGTGCCTCATTGGCTAAGGAAGCATTGCATTGAGTTTTGTCAAATTTTTTTAGATACAGGAATCTTTCTTCGTCTATATTAGTGTTGGGTAATAGTTCTACAACAAGTTTTAAAGAGGGGATCTCACATTCTATTGGGAGGATTGCTTCCAATCTGTGTACTAGTTGGAATGGTGTAAAACTGGTGGAAGTTTTAACAGTAGTCTTATAGGCCCAGAGTGCAGAGAATAGATGCAAATTCCAGTTTGACTTGGCTTTCCCTACCATCCGCTGAAGCATTGTTTTTAGTACTTTGTTTATAGCTTCAAATTGGCCATTGGCCTGAGGATAGTAGGGTGTAGATTTATCATGACAAAACCCTAATTTAGTGTTCATTTCTTCCATCATTTTGTTTTGAAAATGTGATCTGTGATCAATCACGATGGCCCTAGGGATCCTAAATCTAGAAATGATATCGTTGAATAATAATAGTGCAACTGTTTTTCTATCTTCAGCATATGTGGGCATAGCCTCAACCCATTTTGTAAAATAGTCCACAGCCACAATTATGTAGCCATGCCCCCCGGCTGAGGTAGGTGTATAGTGCATGAAGTCTATGCCCCATTTTTCAAACAGGCCTACAGCTACAATGGGATGGAGTGGAGCTGGATGGGTGCGTTTCCTTGTGGTTAACATTTGACATGGCGGGCATTTATTGACTATTTCAATGCAATCTTTGAAAATAGAGGACCAAAAATACCCTACACGCAAAATTTTCTGGGAAATAGCCAACCCAGATAGGTGACCACCACAAGCTCTAGCATGGAAATTGTTTAAAACGACCTTAGCCTCCTCATGTGTAAGACAATGTCGTAATATGGAATCAACACCATGGTGGTATAGGGTATCACTTAGGATAAGATAGCTTTTGTCCTGGTGGTGAATGCAACGACGTTCATTGTGAGAAGTAGTGGGCTGATATCGTGAAGTCTGGAGATACAAAATGATGTCTGCATACCAAGGGTCAATCGTACTAATGAGAAACCACTCAGGATAAGATAGATTTTGGCTTGGTGGCGAATGCAACAAAGTTCATCGCGAGAAGTAGTGGGATGATATCGTAAAGTTTGGAGATACAAAATGATGTCTACATACCAAGGGTCAGTCGTACTAATGAGAAACAATGATTCATCAGGTAATGAATCAATGGGCTCTGTATTCTTCGTATATGGAAAAGGTCACATATGAGCTCTGCAAAAACAAGAGACTTCTTGGAAGTACTCTTCACAAACTCCAACTCAAATTCTTGGAGAATTACAAATCCATCGTGATTATTTTCCCCCAAGCACTTCACGTGTCAATATGTAGTACATGGGGTTAGAGTCGGCGTAGACAGTGGTGGTGCAGAGCAAGATATATATGAGCAAGTTTCTCCACATGTGAATATCAGGTTTCAAACTCTAGGAGGCTCTTACTGGCATAGTATATCACATGTTCCTGATCATGTTCATCTATTTGGACAAGGACCATGCCTATGGTAGACAAGGAAGAGGCCACATATAGGGAATAATCCTTAGTATAATTGGGTGGTTGCAACAATGGTGCATGGGTAAGTGCATGCTTGAGATTGTCAAATGCTCATTGTGCAAAATCATCAAAGACAAAAGGTGTATCCTTTTTAAGAAACCTCATAAAACTATGTGTCCTTTCTGCATAATTGCAGACGAAACGACGTAAAAAATTTTCCTTCCCTTGCAAAATATGGAGTTTAGTTATGTTCATTGGGGAAAGTAGGGAAAGAATAGATTCAATCTTCAAGGGATCAATACAGATTCCATCTTTAGAAACAATGAATCTGAGCAGTCGGTTAGTTTCTACACAAAAAACAAATTTATAGGGATTTAGACGAATATTGAAATGATGACACCTGAGAAAAATAGTTCTCAAATGATCGACATGGATATCCCACTGCTTGGAATGGGTAGGAAGGTTGTCAAGATAAGGTTCCACAACATGTTTGGTGTCATGAAAAACATACAACATGACACGTTGGAATGTCGTGCCAGCGTTTTTCAAACCAAAAGGAAATTTGTGGTAGGAAAAGGTTCCCCATGGGAAAATAAATTCTGTCTTATGTCGGTCGGATGGGAGAATCCCAATCTGATTGTAGCCGGAGAAGCCATCCATGAAGGAAAAAATGATGCTTCCGACACAATTGTCGATTATCTGATCGATGTAGGGAGTAGGGACATTGCCTTTTGGACAAGCCCTATTTAGATATTTGAAGTCGATAGAGACCCTAATAGTGCCCTTCTTTTTGTTCACAGGGAGTATGTTGGACACCCATTCAGTTAAAGGTACGGGGTAAATGAAACCAGCCTTTAGACGTTTTTCAACTTCTTCCTTAATGGCTGCTGCTTTTCATGGATTAAATTGTCGTAGTTTCTGGTGGACAGGATTGGCATCAGGATAGGTTTTGATCTTGTGAAAAACAATGGAGGGATCAATACTTGGAATTTCCTTGTATGTCCATGCAAAAACATCTCAAAATTATTTAAACAAGGCTGTATATGATTGAACCTCGGAAGGTGAAGAGTTCTGGCCTATATAAATGTTCTATAAAATGCCTGGTTTGACTTATATGTCCACAAGCATGGTTTTTGTAATATTACATAGATTTCCTTCAAACTCGACAGCTTGAGTGAGGATGGGAGACTGAGGATCCATAGTTATATCAGATGAAATGGATAAGGAAAAGTGTTCTTCTACCATATGGAAAGGGGGAAGGAAAGAAGATCGATGATAATGGTATTTCCAGGGCATCTAGTCTATTGACATGACTTCCATAATGGATTCATCTACGAGAAGTGTATGTGAAAGATAATCTAGAGATGGGGGGAGGGGGGTTTCAAACCAATATGGAAGGTGATACATTAGAAGAATTTTGGGGTCTAAAATGGGCCTCCTAAGGAAAATAATAAAATAATAGTTAAAATAATAAAATAATAGTTAAAATAATAAAATAATATTGATNGTAGAATTTGATTCCACATCCAACGAGTACCCACACTGCATACTTTTGACGGACCCCACTACCCCAAAAACAAGAAATACCTGAAAAACTATGATGATGATGTCATCATCATGTTTTTTCAGGTATTTCTTGTTTTTGGGGTAGCGTGGTCCATCAAAAGTATGCAGTGTGGGTACTCGTTGGATGCAGAATCAAATTCTGCATCCAACGAGCTCTCTCGATTGAAATTTGAGTAAAAACACAATGAGATATGTCGAAAATACGAACAAAAAAAGTAGTTTTTTTTAATGACAAATATGTCAATTCAACCATTATGGTTGACTTATTTTATTGAAATTCTATTGGTTCTTGAATTCCAACTCACAAAAACTTATTTTGGCACGTTTTCTTATAAGGCCCATTTTAGACCCCAAATTTCCTCTAATGACAATTTGAGGACACCAACAAATGGTCATTAATGGCAGAATCACTGGTGGATTGGATAACATTATAAACTTCTTCAAAAGGAGTGAGAGATGTTGATTCATCAGCAATCGATTTTCCTTTGTCTATAAAAGTTCTAGAAATCATATTGATAGATGCAGTTTGTGAATCAGGAGGAGGATTAGATAATGGAAAGACTCCCATGAGAGATGAGTCTTTGATAAGTCCTACTCCTATGTCCTAATACTATGGGGTATTTAGAAGTGGAACACTACTTGCATCATTGGTGATAGTAGCTGGTGTGATGAAATCTAACTGATCTATAGTGACAATCCTTCCTTGGAATGGGAACTGGATGATCTGAAAAATGGTTGATGCTACAACTTGCTTAGCATAAAACCAGTTATGAACTAGGAGTAGGTTATAGTCCAAAGGAGTATCAACAACTTCAATGTGAATGGAAACTGACTCTCCCCTTAGTTCAACATGGATTTTAGGAGAACCGATGGCTCTCCAACAAGATAAAGACATGATTGATGTAGAGGTTCCCTCATCCAAAATAGTACGATGAATGGTCTTTCCAGTAATTTTGGTGGATATCTGAAAACCAATTGGTGTGAGAGCCATGTTTTAAAATCATCCAGTTTGAAAGTGATGAAGTTACCATTTTCAGGATCCATAACTCCAAGTGCAGTAAGAAAGTTTTCCATTGGGTGAGACAGGTTTGGATTACTTCTAACATCGACATAGCGCAAGGTTATTGAGCCAAATATTCTACTATGTTATAATATTCAGCAACACGTGCGTTAGGGTTGATAATGGTATTACGAAGAGTACCCTTGGGTGGGAGGAAAATTGCTTCTGGAATGGGTTTTTCAATGTGAAGACCGTTACTAGGAGGAGGTGTGGAGGCTGAAGTATTTTCAGGTGGAACTTCATCAAACTTCTTTTTCAGAGGAGGGTCACAGCTATGTGATCTTGTGTTTAAGTCAACTGTTTCGCTAGACATCATTATAACTTCATCAGTAGACGAAGATGACCCATGCAAGGATTAATGATCAATTAATTGTTGTTGGCTAGGGAAAGGATATTTAAGAACTACATGGGTGGGTGAAGTTTTCAAAAATTTATTGACTTCCTCGCGATGAGGGCATTCCTTAGTGAAATGATCCCCCCCACATATTAAACAAGGATATTTTACCTTTCTTTTATTTTTTGAATCGGCATCTGAATTTTGTGGTTTATTACCCTCCTGTTGGTTATTAGGTTTTTTCAATTTATTTTTCCCTTTATTCTTTCCACCGAAAGATTCAGTGGATTGAATCGCATTTACTTCAGAAGAAGCAATAGGAGAGGGTGCAGTTTTGGAAGGTGGACTTGCTGATGAGGTAGTTTGATTTTGTTTCTTAGAATATTTTGTTGTTATTTGTGTCTGGACTGAACCAAGTATGCCATCAACGGGTGGTTTAGTTGTGGGTCTTGATGGATCAGTTGTGGGCCAAGGAGCATGATGAATAAAATCATACAAAGTCCCTAATTGGGAATACACCAAATCAAGGTACTGAGCATGACTAATAGCCTTCTCCTCAGTAACAGTGACTCCCATGGAGACATCTCTAGCAATGGGTGGAAGTAAATATTTTGTAAACTAATTATCCAGTAGCTGATCAGGAATGGGATCCTTTATTAACCTACGTCTTCCTCTCCATTCATGGATATGATCAGAGATGTGAGTTGATGTGGTATGTAGAAGTGAGGTCAATGGGTATGTACCTGCTTCGTATGAGATGGGTAACTAAAAGTGCATGAAGAAATACATATCTAGAACATTAAAATCCTAAAAAGAGTGTTGTGGTAGCTCTATATACCATTTGGCAGCAATTCCTGTGAGGGTTCTTTGGAATAGTCGAAGACGAATTGAACCATCCATCAAAAAATTGGATGAACACCATAGATGAAAATTCATCACATGGTTCTTTGGATCTTCACCAAGTTTACCATCAAATTTAGGTATATCTTAAGGTAATTTGAACAGAATAGCAAGCCAAGAGGGGTCATGATGAATCGGATCATTGATCAATCTGGAAAAATATGGAAAATCTAATGTTGCCAAAAATGGCAATTGTTGATTGGGTTGTGGGTACTAGTAGTATTGATATGGCATTTGTTGACCAGTAGGACCGTAGGAATATTGATAAATAGGTATGGATGATGACCCTAAGGCTTGTTGATTAGGATGTTGGTTATTCAAAAATCCCCCAAATGAAGGGTTAACTAAAGGAGGTGGTCCTCCAAATCCTACGGACCCTCTGGATCAACCGGGTCCTCCAAGTCCACCAGGTGGTGGTCCACTGGATCCTTTGAGCCCACTAGGTGGTGTTCCACCAGATACTCCAGATTCTTCAGGTCCACTAGGTCCTCTAGGAGGTCCTCCAGATCCTCCAGATCCACTACGTCTTCCAGGTCCTCCAGGTCCTCTAGGTCCTCTAGGGGGTCATCCAAGTGGAGGCCCATATCCTCGAGTATTAGGGACATAAGCTCCTCTGTAAGATGGAACATTGGACTAATTCATTTGTCCCCATGGCACAAAGGCATTTCCAAGGTAGGGAACTTCGGGATAGGATCCCCCTAGGGGAATAGGTTGATAAGATGATTGAATCGGGGGAGGGCGTTGATTCTTGGGAGATGTATATCCCCAAGAAAGCAAATTAATGGTATTTTGGACCCATGACATCCCTCCTTAACCGAAAGGAAGAAAAACCATAGTGAAACTAGGAGGAGGGTGGTTTTATGTTGGTGGTCCAGTAGGTAAGTTTTTCCCCATGCTAGAAATAGTCCCTCCAGTAGGCAATGAAGTTTGAACCAGGGGTTGCCCCCCAGGTGTAGAAGCTTTTGGAGTGTTTGGAATAGATGGGGAATTCTAGTTGGGAGAGGGTGTCTGAATCAGATTATGACTAGGAGATGGGGTGGAAACCAGGTTCTACGTAACCAGACTTTGAATTGGTAATTCCAGAAATTGAGTTACATGAGGTGATGAAAGGGCATGATATCTAGGTGGGGTGGTTCTTGAAATTTTGGGATGAGGAGAAGTATCTCTCTTTTTAATTTCTTCAGCCTATGTGCGCTGCCAATGCATACGCTCAAAAGATTCTTAGGAAATTTCTTTGTTTGACGGAGCATTTTGAAATCTCATTATCAAAGGAGCAAGTATATCAGGCTCCGATTCAATGGTAGCAATTATGTATCCAGGAATAGTTTTTCCTAGGGATGTTCTCTAGAAAGGAGCATTTGGGCTAGTTCTTCCCCTATAGTTTCATTAGGAGGATGATTTCCAATCCAGTCGGATGAGCCAAGTCGACCCTCCATTGGAAAGTGAAAGGATGTGTTAGCTTCAGGAGTTAGCTAGACCAAAGGGTTGTTATAAACTGAGAAATATTCTCTAGGTTCAATAGCTGCAGTGGTTTCCATACAAGCTTCAGCCAAAGCTATCTGTTCCATGGTTACCCCTTCTTGTCCTTCCATGGCTGAAGGAGAGTCAAGAGGTAAACCCTACAACCTATGGGATTGATGCCTCGCAAGTTGTTCATCCATGATGGTGGACGAAATTCTTCTAATCTAGGTCAAAAAAGGAGGAAAATCACACAAACAAACCTACATAGATTAAAAGGTCACAAGCAGTCTTAAGTGATAGGACGAGTTCAGAATAGTCGGTCTCTCACCAAGATTTTCAAGAAGGTGCAACTCATGATATACCTCAAGGGAACATGTGTAGTAATCTCCCCGAATGTTGTTTTTGGTGTTTTGCTCCAAACAAGAAGACCAAAGGGTTTTTCTCGGTTGGATAAGAAATCCTAGTGGGGTCTCCCGATATATGCAAGGTACATGGGGGCTCAAATCAATAGTAGTTCTATCTAATGCAGAACCATTCACAAGGGGCCTTCTGATAAACAATCAAGTACGTGAAGTACCTTTCTATATACGTCAAGGGTACATGAAAATTCGTTCAATATACCAACGGTACGTGGAAGAACCGTGCGAGTCCCGAGTTGTGGTGCAGGCAAATTAACGACAGCTGCTACATTTTACGATGCCTGAACACATCACTAACCCATCACTCAAATTTCTATACAATTTTAAACTAAAGCTACAGTTACTTTTATCTGAATGATTAGGTGAATGTTAGTGAGTTGTTGTCTCCAATAATGCAAATTAAATCTATATGTAAAAGCACTTCTTTGACTTCGATGAGACCTTATTAGGGTAAGGAAGAGACATTTTCTTTTCTTTCTAAAAACACACCAAAAAATGCCACTTTCACCAATCAAAACAATATCTTAATAAAGAGATGCAAAAAAGAATTCTTTCAAACACAAATCTTTTTCAAACAAGCACTCAAAAATTCTTTGAAATGTAGGAAAGAAAACTGAGCCTCTAACATGCATGCAAAGTTAATTTTTGCTACAATGTCAAAACGACCTATTCTTCTAAATCACTCATGCAAATGAAAATGAAATTTTCTTAAGCATAACCAAGAGGAAAATAACATGATTCTTTTTGTATTTTCCTGGAAAATATGGGGCACACAAAGTATTTTTTAAAAGAAAACTAACTCTAGAAGGAGGCTATAGGTTTTCTTTTCAAAGCAGAACTTTTCAGACACTTTCTCAAAAAATCCAAAACTGAACTATTTTCCACTTTCCTTTATGAAAACAAATAAGATAACGGTTTTGGAACTGAGCTCAAAAGAGAGAATCAGATTCACAAAAACCAGTAACTCAGACATCAAGCAAACAAGAAAAACACAGGAAACTTTTTAGAGAAACAAGCAGTCCAAACAAGTTTGAAAAATAACTTTTTCAAGCAAAATCTAAAAAATTTTACAAACAGTTTTTGAAGGCCTACCTTGGCGCACTGAAGAGGTTTGCACCAGAGCATCGTAACCTAAATTGGCGCTTTCTACCTTCTATACACTGGTGTCATCGGCACTCTGATAAGGAACTATCGCTACACTTGGGAAAAATATGAAAGGCACCCTTAGGAGATCGGATCTCTGTCAGCCAATGAGAGGTGTGCCGCCCGAACAGTAGAATGAAAGGCCAAAGGTCTACAGAAGAAACCAAAAAATAATAAGTTGGACTGAAAAAGGGTGAAAACTTACTCAAAAAAGGCAATAATCATTAAATTAAGATTAATGGCTTACCTTGTTAACTGAAATGAATAAAAGGAGAGAGAATAACCTTCATAGATGGAATGGTTACCGAAGTTTGTAGATCTAATTGGATCTGCACTAGATCTGACTGGATCTTCCCCACATCTGACCGTATTACGATCCCCAGCTGAGTCACCAATTTTTTTATAGGGAATTCTTAGTTAGTGTAGAGACTGCTTGTTCCTCTGCAATGTAAGTCACAAGCATGGAACACAAAGACACAACAACAATCCCTTTCCTTAAATAATTGAATTAAATGACATGAAACACAATATACTTAAACCCTAGATCTCTTTGTCTTTTCTCTAAAATCCCTTGGAATGGTTCAATACCTGTAAAACAGATCAAAAGACAAACAAACAAGATGAGATCATCATGATAAATTGATTATTTATATAAGTGATCACGGAATCTAATAATATCTAATTAAAATAAATACATCAAATATAGGAAAGGGGAATGTCTTTGTATTAATTATGAAAGAGATAGAATTACAACTTAAAATCCCTGATGTCGATGGCTTTGATCTCTACAAGAACATCTACAATCCTCTATGACTATGAAGATCTCTCCACACACAAGCTAGCTCTACTTTACCTCTAATTCAGACTTCAATCCAACAGCATAAGGGTACTTTTCTTAGCCTTCCTCACTTACATCATGAAGGATTGATTTATAGGCCCAAAACCATGAGATTGACTTGGGGGAATGGATAGAATGTGATCCCTATAGGTGAGGGAATCGAATTCCACCTCTCCCAAGCATGCAAGAACTAACTCTTCAGGGGCTTCCGCATGGAAGCTTCCAGAAACTTCTTTTTTCCTATTTTTTGACCATTAGTGCTCTTGGTAAAAAGGACAGGTGCACCGAACTAGGGTTTTATCAAGGTAAAAGGGAAACAATGCTCTTTACTCCAGTGTGAGAGGCACTGTCGACGCTCTGTGCAAAAAGAGGAAAGGCGCTGACCCTTTAAGATATGGGAAAAAAGACATCCAAGGTATCTCAGGTCAGGTTTCTCAGAAGGCAAATGATCAATGAGGAATTTCCAAAAAGGCTGATGGACAGTGTGGAATTTCCTAGTGCAATAGTCCGCTTAAGTCAACTTCCTAACTAGTTGGACAAAAATCTACAAGACAATGACCAAAAGCTACAAAACATGACCAAAATATACAAAATATGACCAAAATATACAAAACATGGTCATTCCTCCTTATGCACCATCTTCTGCCTTGCGCAACGTCCTCGATGCTGCGCAACTACTTACCCTCAAAACTACCTGCCAACAAAAATATAAGGACAAAGTGTAATGTAGGGAGACAAACAGCAAATGAAGGGCTTTGTTGGAGAAAAAATACTGAGGAAATGGTACCCGACAAAATTGATACTGATGGGGATAGTAAGAATCAATGACATCGATAAAAAAAGACCAGATTGTTTCTGCCAAAAGAATGTGGTGGTTCCCAAGGTTTTGAGTGAATTGGGGAACTATTTGTACATAAAAAATAATTGGTGGTGTCCCCACATTTTTTGAGTGTGTTGAGGGACAAATTTGATGGTGGATGGGGTTCTCATTATTTGTGGTGAGTCGGCAAATCAATTTGATGATGGATGAGGATCCTGAGGATTCGAGTGATTTGAGAAATTTTTTCCATGATGGTGTGATGGTTGTTTGCAAATGTGAATATGTGTTCCCCATGAATCAATACCATGCAAATTGTCCATGTGGGAATTAAAAAATTAACTTAGTATATTCAAAGGGAGGGGGCCACATTGTTGTCGTCATGAGGGTGATGATACCAGAGAAATTTCAAGAAGGTGAATTTCTCATGGGGGTATGAGTTATCAACTGTGTATTTATATCATAACATGTGCTAAGTAATTTGATGGCATCAACTTCTACAAGTGAGAGAGTAAATGTGAAACTATGTAAATGATGAGTTATGGGTTGATATGTTCAAAGTGGGTCAAATTCCTCATAATTGTGTGGGTTCGACATCATGGGTTTCAAATTGTGATGGGATTTTGTAATCATGCACAGGCCCATAGGGGTAACATGATATCCAAAAAAATGATGTTGATGGCACATCATCACTAGTAATTAGGACCCTATGGTTATCAACGAGAGTACTAGTAAATGCAATGTAAACAAAGGGATGATTTTTCCTATATGCAAGTTTTAGGATGATGTATGTGACAAGATCCCTGCACCATGAAAAATATTGATGTTCAGGTTGCGATTATGCACACATAACACTGATATCCAATTTTAGTAGAGGACATGACAAAGTGATTGACAATGAAAAAATAAGAACCAAAACATGGTGCACTTGTGGAGTGCACAAAAAATAGGCACCAAATGAAATTTTTGGATTAAAGAGAGAGAAGTGTCACTTTATATATCTGAATGCATTGATCATGGTGGTCTGGATGGTTTTGCAAATGGATTTACAGTTTGTTCATGGTGAAGGTTTGAAAATGGGTCCCAATATCTATAAATAAGGGTCAGGCCCCCTTTTCAAAATCATTTGTATCATTTGATTTTCAAGATTTAGAGAGTGTTTTTGGTTATTCTAGGAAATTTGTGTATCCTTTTTCTAAGAAACGAGATATAGTAAAGACTAAACCTTATCCTCTGTATTTTCATTCGGCTAGTTTTAGGATTATGGGAACTAATTACCCGTACGATTGGTTTTTATGCTTAAAAATTTACCACGTAGCAGGTGTTTGTTTGTTGATGTGGAATTTAGTAGTGGCATGACATGTGGCACAAGGGGTATAGGGAATACAACATCCTCCTAATAGGTAGAGGCCATTTCCAAGACCAACACCATCTCAGGGAATAGATATAGGAGTTGCAGGAAGAGTGTGGGGCAAGGCCATGTGGTCGTTAGCTATCTTAGGTCCCCATGATCTAGTTATTGATGGAGCTTCCTAAGTGCTAGGAACTCTTTGTATTTTGTATTGAGATAGGGCACAGAGCCCCATTTTGTACATGTATTTGATGGATCCTATGGGAGGTGTTGTTACGATGTATGCCCCATAGGTTGATGATTCATTTTGTATATGTCTCAATGGTGACCCATTTTATACATGACACATATTTTTTATTATATATATATATATATATATACCATTTTAGCGACATGTTCCATGTTTCTCATGTATGTGTGATGTATGTATGTTTAATTGTATGTTTGTGTATGTGTTGATGATTACCATGTATGGTTATAGTTGATTACATGATTTGTATGATGCTCAACATAAAGAAATATATCTACTTTGTTTTTTTTTGTAGTCTAAGGTAGACAGTTGATGTATTAAGTGTTAATTCAACACCTCATTGGCAACAGAGTCATAAAATTTATTGGCATTCCTCGGGACATGCACGAAGGTAATGCTTTCAAACTATCACATGAGAAGTCGTTCTAGCAATAAATTTTGGAAGAGGAGTGGATTGAGGACACATAATACATTATCTAGATGCGAGACAATTAGTTGGGAATCTAAGTGAACATGTACATGGACTATGACCAGATAGATTGCATTGATTAAGCAACCAAGAACGACACAATATTTTTCTTGATTATTAGTGAAAACCCTTAGGAAAAATATACCTATATGGAATGAATTTTGGTGGGGTGTATAAATGTACCAAGCATCCAATTCAATATTCTTTTACCAGATACTTATTCCATATGTGAATCCAATGTAGTTGTTAGGGCGATTTTTAATTTGCATGGTAAACAAAGGATATTTTTAGTTTTCCACCGATGGGATTGAAAGCATAAGATGTGGCATTGCTCTTTTTAAAAGTGAAAATGGACAATGTGATTTATTTATAAAGCTAGTAGGGTCTTTATTATGTTGGGATTATGATCCATATCTAGGTAGTATAGGAATTGGATGTAGGGACATGCACCCAATCTAGTTTTGTGGGACCCCTTGGTGACAAATTATGTAATGGATGTGGCACATACTGGTCCTCATTGGAGGATGATGAATTGTCACTCATGAGTAGACCGACCAAGGAGGATAAACTCTTGATGGTAACTACTAAAGAGGGTTTTAGTCCTAGAGGTAGACTAGGTTAAAATTTTAATATCCCCAAGAAAGATAGAGGCTCAAACTTTATAGATGTTAGAGTTAAATATTGAAGTAAATTGAATTTTTATTTATTCTTTTCATTATGTCGTAACTAAAATGTAATGAACAAACTATACACATGTAGAATGAATTTGCAAAGGAATTTTACAGAGTGTAGCAGAGTATATGAAGGAAATTGTATTTGAATTTAGCGAATGTAAGCTAAAACGAATTCAAGAAGATCCTGTAAGGAGATTTTCTTGAATAAAGAAAAAGAGCATGAATGTACTGAGCTTTGTAAAATATATTTCAACAATTCTTTACAAAATGAAAGATGAAACATGAGTATATATGTATATTTTCAGTGAACAAGAAATTTAAGGGTACAATAATGGAAGAAATATTCATACACTACTACATAACCATAAAAACTCATAACTATGACAGAGGAAAACATACATTTGAAATATCCTTCAGTAGTTCCAACATTCAACCACATAAAATCATCATCGATACTTAAATGAAATTGAATCCATTGCATCAAATTTATTTATTATATCATGGAATCTCTCAAGGACATGGAAACAATATAACAATGGAATTAAATAGAGGGAACAAATTATCTATAATACTTTGTATCATTAATATCAAGCAAAAAAATAGTACAAGACAAAATGGTTCATTGACTCAACAAAATAGACAACGCACCTCTAGATCTAAAATTGCCATCCTTGAGCTTATAGCTTGTATTACAATATATAGCCTTTGAGTACAACTAAATACAGTTGGTCTTATTGTGATTTCTAAGTCAATTTCAATTTATCACCTTTTACAGTCTAACTTTTTACATGTAACCCTTTACAGTAGTTTTCCTTTAACTCTTATTTTGGATGCGCTTTTCATTTTTCCCTTTTCAGGTGATTTTGACCCCTCATGCATACCTGTGTTGGCCCAATTTATTGGATTGCAAGAGACATAGTTTTCTTCATTTGAGGTGGCACTTGTGGATTCATTTGACCAACAGGTAGTATGAATGTCAAAGGTGTTGGATGGCCTATGAATTTACCTAGTACCATAGGATATTTTTTTCCACAGAATGTAACTTGTGGTGTGATAGAAGCTTGAATTGGAGCTTGTTGATTTGGAGGTGCATCCAATTGGGCATACTTTTCCACTACTTACCTACTAGCATCCAATGGGATTTTAGAGATTCTAATGGAATCTCAACATAAGTAATCTTTGCATAAAAAATAGGATCAATATCTTTTAATAATATTTTTAAGATTATCCATATATGAAACTGGGGTTTGATTCTAACAATCATTTGTTCACATGTTATGACACCGTCTAGTCCTTCTATGGTAGGTACTTCATTTCACTTTAGTGCCATCTTATCTTTAAATTCATCCTTGGGAATTATTTCTTCTCCATTTCCATCCCATGGAGGTTTCCTAGCTTGATCACCTTATCAAATATACCTTTAAAACTGCTTATATCTTCATTAAGTACCCCCATCTTGATATGTGCTCTTTTCAACAGAGTTTGCTTTAGTATCATTTTATTTTCCATCTTTATCAGTTAAGTTATGATTGATATTTTTAATTCCTCCAACTTAATTGTACTTCTTCCATTAATATAGTCTATTATTTGTTAGACCTTCCTTTTCATCTGTCCTAATTTTGTTTCCACCCTTTTAGATTTTTCCTTGATGGATTTATAAGTCTCAATATCTTCTTAGATAACATCAAAATGATCCTAGTCATTTGTCAATAATTGGGCTATATTTACCCAAAGGTTTTTATTAGTTCTTCTAATCATTTCTATCCTATGTCTATCTCTAGCTTAGTTACTTCATTTTTAGCTCATATATTTCTTTCTTTAAGTCATGAATTCCATCCTCCTTTTTGGAGACATCTCCTTCTAGCTCTTTAATCTTGTTTTATTTATCAATATGTCCTTTATCTACTTATTTATTAGTGGTATCTTCATCCATCTCATCTACATCAACCACTTCCCTTTGTGCATCTAGATCTTCAGTCTCTCTTGTGGCAGGCTCTACTCTTGCTGACTGATTTTACTCCTGAACATTAGAGGATATGATTGGAGTGATTTTTTCATATGAAATTTTTGGTTTTCTACATTTTTAGTGAAGCAATCTATATTATGATTTCATCTATCTCATCTCCTCTATCCTCATTTAATTTCTTGAATCGTATCATACTCGTATATATCTCTTCTCTCTCCTCTTGTGTCTACCTCAACTCTAGAGTTTGCACTGGTTGTACCATTGGGATCTTTAAATGATTTTTTAAATGGTATATTTCATTGTATTTTTCTTTCTAGATGACCATGGCATGTGACCCATCAGTGGATTTTCACTTAATGCCATGCTTTTAATTTCCAGTATTTTAATGATTACATGCTTATCTTTTATTGTAACCTTTTTTTTCCATATATCTTAAAATATCTTTAGAGAAGCTCTTGAATTCCTTTATAATTTGATGGATTACACCACTTCATTTCAAATCATGTCACTTGTTTGTTTGAATAAATCCACTTTATTTTTCTTTTTAAACTTCTTGGAATCAACTTGGTACTCATCAGTACTGTAGTCACTCATGCTAGTAGTATTTGAAATATTAGGTTGCACTATTGACCATATTAATATGTCATTTTTATTATTAGTTGTTGCAATTAAACTTTTCCTGATGGTCCTATTTGTTTCTTTTCATCCTTGGTTATCTTTACATTCCTTTCCCTTACGTCTTTGTACTTGGTATGCAAGCCTGTTTTCACTTTCACTAAACCTATTGAGGGAGACTCTAAAGGTTATATTTGTAGCATTTTGGGCTCTTTGAAACTCAGAAAAGGATAATGAGTAAATTTGATTTCTAGCCCTACTCCTCTGTAAGTAAAAGGTGATATTAATTCAATCATTTCTTTGGGCAACATCACATTTGTTCATCTTCAACTTCTTTTGCTTCAATTTTTGTTGTCCTCGCTGGGTGGCCCTGGTCAATATAATCTATTTCCATGTCTAAGGAAATATCTACTATATTTTTAATGGTTGTACAATATCTAAAAAAATTAGCATCATAATATCATCACCATAAGCAAAAGGATCACTAAAAGAAAGACAAGTACACCAACACAAGAGAACAAAAATATTTTCCTCAGGGAAACCACAAAGGAGAAAATGCTGCAAAACTTCCTCAGTATAGAATTTGACCAAGTACAATGTAAAGACTCATAAACAAGAATAGTTTCTCATATTCCATAGTAGACTCTCTCTCTCTCTCTCTCTCTCTCTCTCTCTCTCTCNTAAAATGTGTTTAAATGAGAGAGGCACCTCACCAATTTATATTCATTAGGTGAGTGCCTCAAATAACTAACTAGTTCAAACAAGTTCCCTAATTAGGGCCGACCTACCTTGGGAGACTCAAAATACATTTTATATATTACTTTTGTGGGTATTATTGCCCCGACTTACAATGGAAGGTTTCCCTCATAAATTTTACATGATCAATTACATCAAGGACATATCTGAATGGAGGAATAACATCTCTGAAGGAGAATACAACAAAAGTACAATAGAATATATTCTAAAGTTACAATACTTTAACACTCCCTCTTGACTAGGAAGGTATTCTACATCAACAACAACCATCATCAGAACTGTACAACTAACTAGTGAATCTCCATATCTCATAGGAAGTTTTAGAACACCATCATACATATTCATCATCGATCTTAGTTGTATCATGTTCTGCAATATCAGTATGTAAATATTGAATCATCTTATGTACATGTTGAATCATCTTCTATCAGCATATGAATACTGAATCATCTTATGTAATATAAGTATGTGGATATTGAATCATCTTCTACCACATCAATATGTGAATACTGAATCATCTTCTGAACCTTCTTTTGTAGCATCAATATGTTAATACCGAATCTTGTTATGCCACATCAGTATGTGAATACTAAATATTTTTCTTCAACATCAGTATGTGAATACTAAATATTTTTCTTCAACATCAGTATGTGAATACTGAAACATCATCTGCAACATCATTATGTAAATACTGAAACATCATCATCTGCATCATCAGTATGTAAATATTGAAACATCAAAATCTACATTATCAACATGTAAATAGTGAAACATCAACACATGCATGTAAATAATAAAACATCATCATCTGACAACATCATTAGCATGTTAGTGCTAAAGTAACATCATCAACAAATTCTATGTCATCATCTACATTATCAGCATAGAGATGTTGGATCATCATCATCATCATCATCAACATAAAAATGTTGAAATGACATCATCATCATCAACACAAAGTCAACCACATCAACATTATTAGCACGGGGTGATGGGACCAAAACCACATCAATATCATCAACACAAGGTGTTGGGACCATAACCAAGTCATCAACATCAACATACAAATGTTGAAGCAACATTATTATCAACATTAGTATAGAAATACTGAAACTACCTCATCAACATCAGTATGAAAATATTGAGCTTGCCACATCAATATCAGTATGAAAAATATTGAACTTACCACATCAATATTAGTATGAAAAATAATGAATCTTTTATATCAGTATGGGAATACTGAAACTATCTCAACAATCATCTAAACAATATCAGTATGAAAATATTGATCCTGCTACATTAGTGTAGGAATATTGAAACTATCGCAATAATCAACAATCATCAGTATAGTAATACTGAAGCACACATCTCAGCAATCATCAATATAACAATACTGAAGAAAACATCTCAGTAATCATTAGTATAACAATACTGAAGCAAACATCTTAGCAATAATCAGTATAACAATATTGAAGTAATCATCTCAGCAATCATCAGTATAACAACACTGAAGAAAACATCTCAGCAATCATCAGTATAACGATACCAAAACCACTTACAACAAAATCTTGTCTGACTTACTAACCCCTTTGGGCTAACAAGTCTAGTGAGATAGATTGATCTCCTTGGGGACCAAACAAGTCGTGTCTAGATTACTAACCCTTTTGGGCCAACCAATCCTAGCCAAACATACTAACCACTTCTTTCCATCTAAATATCTTGGAGCAGCATCACGGTGAGTTATCTGGTAGATCCATTTGGGCATTATGTCTAACTTACTAACCCTTTTGAGCCAATAAGCCTAGTTATACAGATGGATCTTCCTATGGACCAAACAAGCCTTATCTATCTTACTAACCCTTTCAGGCCAAACAAGCCTAGCCAAACATACTAATCCCCTAGGATCAATAGGCCTCGTCTGACTTACTTACCCTTTTGGGCCAAACAATCCTATCCAGACTTACTCTCCTCTAGACTAACCTACCCACCACTGCATCCATCTTCCATCTATTGTCACTCCTTCTTTCGAGAGAGGTCCTTTCGGACTACACCAAGCTTGTCTTGAAAGTATCCAAACTTGGTACGATACAGAGGCTTAGTCAACACATATCCTACTTGTTCCTTTGTAGGAACATGATTGATATTTGCAGCTCCCTTCTGCAACTTGTTATTTAACATTCTCTTATTGTACATCCGCAACTACATCGTACATTTACAACTTGCATCATTCTTCTTTTTTGCATCTGTAACTGCATCATTATTCTCTTGTACATCTGCAACTGTGTCATGCATCCACAACTTGCATCATTTATTCTCTTGTAGGTGATTGCATACAATCCTTCCTACAAGTCAAATATGGTTGTATGATTATAAAAATTTCGTAACATATTCGAAATGAAAATTTCTCATGCATAAAGATATATATAATCATGCAACTATTCAAGCTAATGCAACAATCATCTATATCCCGTATACATACGATAACTTTCTATATTCCTTCCATCTTTCCAAGACATTATTTCAGCAAGGAGGTTTCATAAGTAGCAATGAAATGTTGTACAACAACATAAGTCACTTACCCATCACCTGCATATTAGTAGTAAACTACAAATATTGTAATGTGCATAATACATTTCCTGAATCTAGAAACATATCTATGTAGACATATTGAACAACTAGATATATAGGAAATGACAATTCAAATACTTATCTTTTTTTGTTTGGTATAATCCATCTTGATCTCTTTCTTCTTGAATTACTGGAGTATTTTCCAATGTGTTGAAATTCACCGTCTGATTCAGAGGACCTGTTCCTATCTTTCTCATGATCAGAACTACTGAGCAAGTACTATTACACCATAGATCACATAGGATTGTGTATGTTTGTCCTACCAGTTCATATCTTCTTATCAATGATGAAATGGATAAGAGTAGAATCTTCATATTCATAGGTATAATTCTTCTGGATCATATCCATTGATATAATTCTTTTGGATCATATTCATCATTACTTTGATGAATCTTTACTTTCTTTCTTCTCAGCTACAATATATTCATACTTGGTTGCATTGAGAGAAACACTCTTCTTTCTGTAATGTGTTGGAGTAGCACTATCAAATCAAACAAATTCATCATATCTCTACAGTACCCTTAACGTACCACACCATTTTCTCTGCATATTTTACTTGGATAAGTAAAATGTCCTCTAGATTTCATCATACCTCTAATCCCAAGAATCGTGTAAAGATTCTCGAGCTTTGAGATCTACCATAGTCACTCCCTCTAAGGTAGAGCACCATCCTCCTTTTGAATCTATATTAGGACATTGGATTGACAGGTAGCCTCCTCTGCTACTAGTCTTCTTTGTATCCATCTATGTCACCTGTAGAGGTCACTAGATATCAAGATCCTTCATCTCGAACTTTGTTCCAAGTTTTTCTCTTGCACCCATCTATGAGATTTTCATCCTTTATAGGATTCTATATTCAACCTTGTAGTAAAGGTTAGGATATGCATCCCTTTAGCCGATCCTTAAGCTCTTCATGTAACTATATGTGCTATCCCATAGGTGCCTACTGAGCTTGTACCAATCCTTATATGCATAGGTGGTTCTCTGTAGAGAGTATTAAACCATATAGGTATCTCAATATCTTCTTCTACTTGATTACACCAATTTTCTAGTGTAATATATACTACTGAAGAGGTGTTTCTAGCCACTAGAACAGTGTCTTGTCGACTCTCCCTTTCTGATAGAAACCACGAGCCTTGCTTCGTATATTTTGATACTTTGATTTGTAGTATACTTGATATTGTATATCTACTTAGAATACTTCATAAAACTTCCCTTCATGTCTTGAACTCATAACGAAATATCATTATGTATTATCAACTGGTACTTCTAGATCATATCATTATTTCATTCATCACAACTGAACTATTGAGTTGTGAGATGTCCTTCTATTCTTGGAGGGAATGGTATTCCTTCTTGTTCTTTCTCTGCTTGGCATGAGTTGATAGGGCTTGATTTTCATCTCTTCTTTTTTTTCCATGAATCAATCGTGCATTCCTCCATATGTGATCTTCCTACAAGAACAAATAACTTGACTTAATTTGGAAGGACATTCAAAATTGTAATTTATGCTTATGCTTCTTTGACATTTCCTTCAACAACTTCTAATTTCTCCTTGAGATGAGATCTTCTTGTGAAGCAATCATTGAATGTTTTCTAACATTGCACCTTCAAATCCTTGAGTTGAGTTCTTAAGGTCATCTCTGTACATGTTGTTCATTGAATTGAAATTATCCTTGGGAGTCTTCAAGGATGATACATGTGAGATCCAATGGAAATGGAAATACTCATCTTTTTTTTTACTAGGTCATTCTTTTGCTTTGCTTCGACTTCATCTCCATCTGGATCTGCAGCTTCTTCTTTGAACTAGTTCTTCATGGAATGCTTCTTCAAGTATGAAAAGAAATCTATAATTTCATTCTTATAAGTTCTCAAATCCTTAAATCTTGTCCTCAATATTGTTACTGTTTGTCATCGTGATAAAAATGAGAACCTCAAATGGAAATAGAGAGGATGGAACTTACCAGTGAGATTGCTTCAACTTGAAGCTTGCTTGAAGGATCTTTTGGAAGACTGCTTCTAGTGGACCTAGGGTTTGACATAGAAACATTAATTTTCAACTTAGTTATCTTTCATATCTGATTAGATAAAAATATGCACCTCCTCAAGGTGAGCTGAGCAACATACTTATTTTCCCAAAACTGTGGACAAAATTGCAAAATATCGGATGCCCTAGTTTTCTCCAGCAGCAATGTTAGGTCAAAAATTAAAAGTAAAAAAAATGAGAAACCTCTTACATAGAGAGATGTGACCTCCTAGGGATAATTTTGTGGTCCTCCTTATTCAACTGATTGGTGGAGGGAAGTGCCCAAAACAAGAAGCCCTAGTATTTCTCTGGTTTCTTCTGCGTAATTGATTGATCATTTTTTTGCTATAGCTATGAATTTTCGACTCCTCAATGTCTGAAACTTCATCCAGAGATATCCTGGTCTGTGTTATTTCCAAACCCATAGGTTATAGCTTAATTGGATTCTCTAAGTGGGACTTATGTGAAGTTTCCCAAGGTGACTTATTTCAGGATTGTTCAGCATAGATAACTTGTAAGGATTCCACGTGTGACTGTTTTACCTTCTAGGTCTAAAAATTTTACCAAAGAAAATAAATTCCATGCACTATATGCCACATCTTGCTAAATTTCATTTTGATCTTCCTAGCCTGAGATATAGCGATTCTCCCTAGGTCACCTGTTTAATGTTGAATTCTGGGAGAGGCTGGAACCCTAAGTTGGAGGAATCATTTTGTCCTATATTATATCGAATCTGATGCTAAAAATTTTACACAAGGTAGAGTACAATTTTATCTTCATCTTGTCAAATTTTCAGCTCCTTACCCTTCTCCAATATCGATTTATATTGAAATTACCAACATGACTAGTTTTATCTTATAGGGTTTTCAAGCATGAAACCCTAATCTTCAGTAGCTGTAGCTGTAGGAGTGTTTCGGTTGCACAAATACTTATTTTAGGGTGGCTCTGATACCATGTTATATTTTTAATGGTTATACAATATCTAAAACATTTAACATCATAATATCATAACCATAAGAAAAAGGATCACTGAAAGAAAGGCAAGTACAACAACACAAAGATTTTCCTCAAGGAAACCACAAGGGAGAAAACCCTGCAAAACTTCCCCAGAATAGAATTTTACCAAGTATAGTGTAAGGCCCAATAAAAAAGAATATTTTCTCATATTCCACAGTAGAATATCTCTCTCTCTCTCTCTCTCTCCAGCGTAATACTTGAGTGTAAGATGTGTATAAATGAGAGAGGTACCTCACCTATTTATATTCATTAGGTGAGTGCCTCAAATAACTTACTAGGTTGGTCAAGTTCCCTAATTAGGGACGACCTACCTTGGGAGACTCAATATACATTTTATATATTACTTTTTTGGGTACTATTTCCCCTACTTACAATGGAGGCTTTACCTCATGACTTTTACATGACCAATTACATCGAGGACATATCTGAATGGAGTAATAACATCTCCGAAGGAGAATACAACAAAAGTACAATATAATATATTTCAAAGTTACAATAATTTAACAATATCTTCAACTCCCCTATTTTGTCTAGACTGATTCTCCTTATCTCTTTCCTCTTCCATGCACTTTTGAACCCTTTGGACCTCTTCACAACTTTCCAAATTTGCAATGCTTTTGCCTCAGCTTATATTGGCCTTGAATTATGGTTTTATATTATTTTATTAGAAATAGCACCATGGATATCATAGGATAAGGCTTATTATTTCAAATTTACTTGGATCAGGAAGTCTTCTAGATACTGCACTACTTTTATACCTTTTACCTGGAAAATACCAATCTCTTGAGGAAGGGTAAATGTCCTATGATGCATGTAATGTATGAAATGATTCTAATCAATATTGAACCTTTGTCTAGTATATTGTAAATAAAATAATTTGGGAGTAAGAAAGGATGGAAGCTAATAGGGTTCTTCCTCAAAGTCATAAACCCTAATTACTATATACTCTTCAAAAAGAAACCAAACTCTTGTTCTGGTTTCAAATGTGAACTTGAGCCATTTGATGTTTTTAGAAACATTCTTGGAGGCTCGGAACTAGATATAATGGTGTATGTTATCCTCATGGATTTATTAATGAACTTGGAATAGTTTTCATTGTCGTCTCTTCTCAAGAACAATTCATTCCATTTGAATATTGGGATAGGGCTTCCATATCCATAAACCATATTCATATTTAGGCATTTAAAATGTTCAAAATTTTGATATACAAAAAAACAAAATAGATATGAAGGGTATATGAAGAGGGCTATGGCATGGAATTCCTCTAATTGCTCCTAAATTATTTGGGTTAGGTAACTACAGAGATCATATCTTGGGAATGTTCTTGAAGACATAGGTGTTAGGATTAACAAAAACCCTACATCTAGGTCATCTATCTGTTTGTGATTTTCATAACCAAGGATTGTGTTGATTAGGGATAATGCTTTATTTGAAAATTCAAAAAAAACATAGACCAATAAGGTCGAGGGGTATCAATGAGAACATATCCTTTATCTATATGCTGAAGTAGGAATAGGTTTTGGTTAGAAGGAGTGATATTTTGATACGAGGATGGCAAGACTCTCTCATCTAGGGCTTGCATCTTCTGGAAATTTGGGATGCCAAACATTTTATACCTAATTGTGGCATATATACTGCAGAGGGTGGCAGATAGGTCTGACGAAAGGATTTCTTTTTTTTTCTGGGGGAGTATTGATTAGAAAACTAGGTGGTAAATTTTGGAAAATATACAAAACTAGTATATACCGCTTGGGAAATATTTGATTTCCATAGGTGATACGGGTCTTGCTCTGTAATGGCTAGTGATTTATATTCTTGTAATGTTTTACTTAGGTCAGAACTAGTTATGATTGCGTTGAAAATTTTATCTTGTTTATCCACAAAGTGTTATCACTGATGAACAAAGGATTTAGGAAATTTAGCTTTGTATTATTTATCCATTGGGTAAAAAAGTTTTACAGGTCAATTGAATTGGACTAGTTCAACTCAATAGTATGAATTAGGGCACAAAACTTGTTTTATTAATCAATTTAAATGATTGGTAGGGATATGGATAGTATTTGAATTACCCGATGTTTATGGTCAGAAGCTCTTGGTTACAGGTGTGTTCTTGGATAGGAATAATGTCTCAAATGTTTGCCTTCTTCTCCTTCAGGGGAATGGTAATGATAAAAACATGCCACAATCCCTTTAAACAAAAAAATTCAAAAATATAGATAGTTGGATTAATTTGGTTTGGTGCCAGTTGGTATGTCATCATTCAAGGAATGCGGGCCCCATAGACATGTGTTCCCTTCTAAATGGTATAAAATGAGACTCACGATGGATTTGGGTGGATTGGAGTTTTTCACTAACATTGGAATGGTTTGGAAAATCTATAACTCCCCACGGTGTACTAGATGATTTTCCAAAAGGTTCCGACTAGGATTTATCATTAGGAATGTGACAGATGTCCTATTTTGTCATATCTAACTCATCGACATGAGAAATTAATGTTTGTGCACTTTGTCGAGGATCTATCAATGTCTATCATTGATATGTTTCTATGCTCTCGGATTTGTTCGATATTTTTCTTTATCATAGATGCAACTCTCCCAAGCGTTATTCTGCATGATTGTTGATCTAACTAGAGATCAATGACGTTTCACTGCCTCGTGGTTAGCACCCAATATCTAGATCCTGGAATCATATTTCGAGTCTCTCCCCATGGAAAACATGATACTTTTCATGTCTTTCAAAAATTGGCCCTTTTAGGGATATCCCCCTAACCTTATAGCCATTTTCCATGCTCCAAACTCTACAGAAAATCCATGCACTAACATCAGCTCCAAGGGGACAAAAAATTTATTTTAAGATGTTGATAACAGTATACATGTTCCTTTTAATTGGTCCATAGAGTCATTTCTCATGAAAAATGTAACTATATGAAGCAAATTCTTAGTTTTGCAATAAATTTACGAGTGTTGAAATAAAAATACAGGGAATGTAAAAACTAAGATGCAATTGTTGGGAAGCATAAAATTGAAAATTTTCTAATATACTATGTGTAATATTTTGCAACTTGGATTCAGAACAGGAATAAGCACTTGAGAATTTTTCCATTGACAACATCTTCTATGATATCCCCATCCAGCTCAGTAAGGATAAACTTATTGTTTTCTTGTAGAGCTGAGATAAGGTAGAAACCCATACATATTTTGCCAAACTTTCCATTCTTTTCTCTATCTTCTCTTCTTGAATCCCATTTTAAGACCATGTCTCCTCGCTTAAAATCTCTTTCAATGGAATTCATATCAAAAAATATCTTCATTCTCCTTTGATGATCTTGTAGTTTTGCAATGAATTGATCCAGTTTGTGTTGTAATTCAATCAACTCATAGACCCTTCTTACCATATCATTTTTCTCACCTCCTTCATGTTGTATTAGCTTCAACACTAGTAGTTTTAGATGGGTAGGAAGAATTGAATCTTTCCCATATACCAATTGAAATTAGATGTGCCAATTTACCTTTTAACAATTATCATGCCATCCCGTACTACGTACCTAGGATTTACATCCCATGTTTTTTTATTCTCTGACAACATCTTCTTTATAATCATGAGAAATATTTTATTTGATGATTCTACCATACCATTTCCTTGAGGGTAACATGAAATAGAGTGACATAGATCACTGATATATTTCTAACAGAATTCTACCATTTTGATAGATTTGAATATTGGTGCATTATCAGTTATGATCTTCCAGGGGCATCAAAATATTTATAAAATGTTTTCTTAGAAAAACCTCATAGTCACATTCTCATTTTCAAATCTAGTTGGGATGGCCTCAACCCACTTTTGAAATTAATTATTGGTATTTATAATCTATATGTGTTGGCCACTTGAATTCGGGTTTATCTCTCCAATAAAATCTAAGCCCCTCTTTTGGAAAGGTGTTGATCTTTTTATTGGCTTCAAAAGAATAGGTTTTAGTTTATGTTTTCCTACAAACTTATGACATTTAATGCATGCTCTTACAATATTATTAGTATCAGCAAATAGCCTTGGCCAATAGTATCTAGATTTCAACACTTTGTAAGTTGTGTCTCTCCAAGCATGGTTTCCTCCACAAATTCTCTTATGCGGCTATGTGATTATTCCTTCTATCTCAAATTTTATTACACAATTTAATAATAATAATCCTTGGGGGTATTTCTAATATAGATATTCATCTAAGATGAAATATTTCATTGCTTGTATCCTTATGGACTTGTATTGTTATTTAGACAAGTGTTTTGGGCACTCAAGGTTTACCAGGTAGTAAACAATGTCTTTATACCAGTCATATTCTCCAAACTTGGGGTTTACCTTCATTATATTATTTTGAAAATATTGTATACTTCTCCTCTTATCTTATTTTTTCAACTAAGATATTAGATTTAGATAAATTACTTCAGAGTTTGACTCATCCAGAATTTTAGCTAGCCTTTCATCCTTTCACCAACTTGGTGGGATCGATATCTAAGTCATATTCCTAGATATTGGCAATCCACATACCTCTCCTTCCTTCATTATCTGTCTTACACAAGATATCTTTAATAATTCTGTGGGCAACATATGAAATTATGTATGAATGCAATACATAGCTTCTGAAATATTTCAGTGTTTTTACCATTGCGTAAGTTTGTTTCTCCATAAGGCTATAATTTAATTCAACATCCCTCAGAGCTTTGTTGAAGAATTCTATGGGATGCTCATGGCCATCTTTATTTTTCTATAATAACACAGTTTCTATGGTGTGAGTAGAAGAAAAGGAAAATATGAGGAATGGTTTAGTATAATCAGGGATGATTAGTAATGGGACTCCTCCAGTATATTTCTTCAAGACTTCAAATGCTTCCTTTGACTCTTTGGTCCATTTCACCTCATTACCTGCTTTTAGAATGTTGGTAATGGTCTTAATCAATTCATCCATGTTAGGGATAAATACCATTAGGAATTTTATTATTCCCATAAATGACTACACCTATTTTTCATTTTTTGGATTTTCAAGTTCCTTTATATATTCTAGTCTCTCAAGGTCTATCCTTACTACATCCTTTGATACAATATGCCTAAGCAGCTTACCTTCCTGCAAAGAAAAACTGGAATTATTTGGATTCAAGGAGAGACCATACTTTCTACATTTCTTGAAATTTTGTTTCAAATGAGATATATGCTCTTCATTAGTTTTATAAAACAAATTCGTATCATCAAGGTAAATTTCTACGAATTTATCTCTCTCACCCACAAACGCTATATACATGGCATGTTGGAATGTAGCCCCTACATTCATTATTCTGAATGGAATTTAATCATACATAAAGGTACCCCAAGGTGTTTTGAAGGTTGTATTTTCCCTTTCTTCTCTACTCATAGAAACCTGATTATAGCCACAGAAACCATCCATCATTTATATCTTCTTATATCCTACTAACTTCTACAAAATTTGTTCCATCTTTGGAAAGGGATAGTTGTCTTTCAATGAGCATTTATTCAAGTTCCTAAAATAAACAAAAAACCTTATTTCACCACTCTTGTTTTATAATAGGGACCAAATTTTCTACCCACTTAGAGCATCTTAAAGGAATAATTATTTTGGCATCTAATAACTTCCTTATTTCATTTTATATAATGGGAAATAGAACAGGTTTTGTTTTCCTAAGATTTTTATTGAAAGGATTTGCTCTAGGATTTAGAATCTTATTTTCAATTATTGAAATGTCATAGGTCCTAATATCTTCAAACCTCAATGCAAATAAATATGCATGCTCATTGAAAAATTTTACATACTTTTACTTCACTTCCATAGGAAAAAGTTTAGACGCCTTGATATTCATTGGTTCTTCATGTGTGCCAACATTCACCTCTTCCACATATTCCTCTTTCGGCTGAATTGTGGGTTTGAGGTGGATATTTTTTTCAAAGAGTCTTTCTAAAGGAACTAGTCCTTTAGGGATGAAGTTGTTCCTTAACTGAAAAATATTATGATTGGCCACTTTATTGGTGAAATTGCCTTAGTATTTGTTCCTCCTCCTCATGAATTTCATATTCATTTAACTCTTGATCTTGATCTATGCAAGTACTTGATAAGTCATCTATCATATCCAAAAATCTATTGATTTGTTAGTCATATTCAAATACTTTCTAGAGAATTGTGTTATTAGGTACTCAGGGTCTATACATCATTTTGACCTCATGCTTTAACCTTATTTCAATAGGAGGCTTGAAAGTGCTAGCTACTACTGCTAGTGAATCTGCCTTTTGATCCATTTCTATGGGATGGTATTTATATTAAAACCATGAAAGAAGTTATATATAAAATCCCACACCTAATTTCTATAGGATCTCATCCTAGGATCCTTGGTTTGGTACATTCCATTTGTTTGTTGCACTATGAGCCGTGAGTCTCCATAAACAATGATATGTCTGATTCCCATACTTCTGGAAGCTTCTAATCCAAATATGAGTTCTTCATACTCAGACACATTATTGTAGTTTCAAAATTCAAATTGAATGACATTAAAAAATCTTATCTATTTTGGGAGTGAGTACTACTCGTTCCCTTGATTCATGTTTTGTGGAGGATCCATCAAAATCCATCCCCCAAATCTGATCATGTGTAGGGATTTTACTCTTTACAACCATCAATGAAATGAGTTCATTTTCATAAATTTTTCCTACAGTTAGAATGAAACAACCCATATCCTTCTCAATAGAATATATAGGATAGTTTATGGGGCTACTTCCCTCACTGAGTACATAATAATATCTAGATTATTTGTACAATCTTCTTGTTTCTCATGCAAAAAATGGAATAGTTTCATATTTCATGTCCATTTGCATTGTGCCCCCCATTCTCTTGGCACATGTTCTTGATAGTAGCATGCCATAAATTGGAGGTACATATGCAACTACCACATCTAGTAAAATACTCTTGGATGGAAACTAAGCTAAATTTACTATAGTTTCTTGATCATGCCCACACATTTTATTGGTTTAGAGTCAAAACTGTATAATTCATTGTACGGTTTGGTTATTTCTAACCCTATATATTCCATAATCACCTTTGCCATTAAATTTTGGGAGTCCCCTGAGTAAAACATATAATTATGTAGGAATTTACCATGTAAACTCAAGGTTATATAGAATGAAGGTGTGTAATCAGTATTCTCCTCTTCCACTGCAAGCCCTACTTCAATAGCGGGACTCTCATTGGCAAGATTTAGGCTATAAAATTGAGGATTGGGGTCATTTATCTTTAGGAATTTCTCAATTTTCTTTAAGTAAACAATACTTGTGAAAGCTCAAACAGAGGTATAGAAATATTAATTTTAGACAACTCATGTTCAAGATCAAAAAACTAAGAGGACTTTGTTGGTTCTTTATTTTTGGGATGGGAAGTAATATATTTCCTTTGGGTAGTAGGAGGTATAAAATTTACACTTGGGACTATAAGGCATCAACTTTATTTTGGATAGAAAGATGATGTTCAGAAGGGGACGAGTCATCAGAGTTTTGTATGACTTAGGTTTTTTAGACATTTTCTTAGGAGCATGATTCTGTAATTTATTTCCAAAGTATTTCCTATGCTTAAGGAAGTATATTTTATGTGTATCTAGCTCATTTTGATATACATATTAATGTAGATACCTTTCATACTGCTCTTGATTTAGGTGTATCACATCATTTTCATCATGCATCCAAATAATTGTCTTACGATGTTCTATATATTCTTCATCTAGAAGCATATATATAACATGATTAACATCATTTTCTCTTACTGGGGGCTCTATAGGAGAATATTTGTTTCTCCTCTCTTGGTTCAATATTTGAGGATTAAAATGCCTCCTATATTGATTTCGATTGATCTATCCCATGCCTTGAGGGTTTTTGTTTCCATTGGTTCCATCCACCTCAAGTATAGTTAGATGATTTGATAGACCTCTTAGTATCTTGGACATCTCTTCAATATTTTCATCTTGATTTTCTTTATTTTTAATGGATGTGGAATCCTCATATTTAGGGTTATTCTTGTCAAAATATTGTCTATGTTTCAACTTTCCTAAGTCTTCCATATTTCCCTCTACATCTACAGCATCATCTTACATACTTATAAGAGTAGAATACCTTCATTCTCTAAGAATAATTGCAATTTCAGAGTCATAAGCTCATGCATAAGTGACCTTATCAGCAACTTGTGAAGTTTTTATATCATGGGGTATTTTGTTGTAAATCTTATTGAATATTTTATTAAGCTCACTAATATTTTCACTATTATTCTTTTTCAAAGTAGAAAACTAATTGGTGAGGTAATACAAGTAGTCCTTCTTTTCTCCCCATTGTCTCATGAATGCTTGTTCCAAAGCATGCCAAGAATTTAAAGAATCAACAGGAAAATATCTGAACCACTTTCTTGCTTCACCTTCTAAATTCTATACAAAGAACCTCATATATACATCATCATATTCAATGAGGATATTATCAGTAAAGTCTTGGAACTTAGCCATGTGTTCCTCGGCTGTAGTACCTTTTTCTCCATCAAAATTAGGAAATATATTTAGGAATCTATCAAGAATATCGTGTAGGTTATTTGGAAAATACATAGGGCCATATCTGGAAGTTATCCAAGTATTTACATTAGGGGCTGGACCTCCATGTCCTCTTCCATCCATTTTTAAATGTTGTGAAATAGTATGTTGATCCTAAGGTGTAAGTAGAGTTCACTGAGGCTGAACAAAGGATTGTGCATGAGTATATATTCTAACAAAGGGTGATAATTAAGATGTAAACTGAGGTTCCAAATGAATATTTAAAGGAGTCTCAATATTAGGTCGATGATTATCTTGATTGTTTAATTCCTCAAATATTTCTTGATTATATACTGTAGAATAAATTAAAGGAGAATTTAACTGATAAATACCTCTCCCATGATATGAATGAAGACTTCTTCAATGAGTTCTTGAGTCTGGAAGGCTTCAAAATTCATTCCACTAGATTTTGTCTAATATGTAACTACCTAGGATCCATCTTAATCTAATGGAGTCGATAAGTGAAAATTTCAATCAAAAGTATCTAATATGCTTCACTATGTAGAAATCAAAACTTTAACATTGTCATACCCGAGGAAAGATATTCCTTAAATGTGATCCTCGCCAACGACACCATTTTTCATGTTAGTCCCAGTGGTAGACTAGGAAGAAAATAGAATATGCCTAGACTTGATAGAGGATAAAACTTTATAAATGTTAGAGATAAATCTTGAAGTAAAGAATTTTGATTTATTCTTTGCATTATGTGGTAACTAAAATGTTACGAACAAACTTTGCATACGTAGAATGAATTTATAGAGGAAATTTCCAAAGTGTAGGAGATCTTATGAAGAAAATTGTATGTGAATTTTAACAGATGGAAGCTAAAATGAATTTGAAGTGCCTACGGGACGAGTTTCTTGAATCAGGAAAAAGAGCGTGAATGTACTGAGTTGTGTAACAAAGAATTCAACAATTCTTTAAAAAATGAAAGACAAAATATGAGGATATCTGTATATTTTCAGTCAACAAGACATTTACAGGTACAATAATGGTAGAAAAAATCATACACTCTTATACAACCATAAAGCTTCAAAAATATACAAGAGGAAAACATACATTAGAAATATTTGTCAATGTTTCCAACATTCAACCACATAAGAGCATCACTGATACTTAAATGAAATGAAATATGTTGCATCAACTTTATTTATTATCTCATGGAATATATCAGGGACATGGAAAGAGTATCACAATGGAATTAAACAGAGGAAAAACTTCTCTTTAAAACTATGTAACCTTGATATCAAGCAAAAAAATAGTATAGGAAAAAATGGTTCTTTGACTTAACAAAATAGACAGAGCACCTCTAGATCTGCAATTTTCATCCATGAGATTAGAGATTGTATGACAATATATATCTTATGAGTACAAGTGAATGCAGTTGGGATTAAAGTGATTTGTAACTAAAATTCACTTTATCACCTTTATATAGTCTAGCTTTTTACAACTAACCCTTTACTGTATTTTGGCGTTAATTCTTCTTTTTGGATGTGCTTTTCCTTTGTCCTTTGTCAGGTGATATTTGACCCCTCATGTATACATGCGTTGTCCCATTTTTCTAACTTGCAGGAGCCCTAGATTTCTGCATATGAGGTAGCACTTATGTATTTATCTAACCAACAAGTGGTCTGAATTCCAAAGGTGTTGGTATTAGAATCTGAATGCCATTTAGATCTTCAAGCAGATAGTTCTAATAATGTTTTCAGCAAAACAATGGAGAATGAAGATACAAACTAAACAAAAAAAACCACATAAGAAATAGACAAGTATTGCTCAGTAATTTACAGTATCATTCATAATAATAAAATCCGGTGTTACAATAGTTTACATAGGAAAAGAATTCGAATGCATTATGTAGCAATTTGAATCTATCCACTGGATCTGACTGTATCTAACTGACCATCTAACTCATGGTGTCTCAATAAATATCGGAGTCCAATAGATCAACTCCCAGATGTCCAACAATCAATCAATCAGTGATAGATGATTAACTCAGTGCAACTATGTGTGGTAGGTGCGAAAAGGTGCCTACTCCACATCCATCCATGAATTAGCCATGCATAGCTAGCACTAGCTAACTGATTGTGTACTAACTGAAAGTAATTGGGGGATAACTAAGACTAACTAGTTCCAACTCCAACTAACTAAAGTAGGTTGGTGTCGGTACTCCTAGTGGCTCCTAAAATGTAGGGATTGGTCTAGGAAATGCCCAAACTGATGCATGCACATGCAATAGATGGAAGTTAACCTCTTGTAGTGTTCCCCACACTCTAGTGACTATCACATGTGGCCCCATTAGGACAAGTGGACCCAATGGTACTAATGGACCCAATTAGTTAATTAAGGTTCCTAAGTTAGGATAAATAATCTAATAAAAAATATGGTCAAGGGAGGATTAATAATCCTAACACCCCCCCTGAATCCTAACTTGGACAACTATGGGCCCTGGTAACAAGACCATAGGTCACCCAAGTACAATATAAAATTCAGGAAATAAAAAATGTTGTTTAATACAACCGAGGAAAAGGGGGAAAACCTCATGGGAACCCCCCCCCCCTCAAAATAAGAAGAAATACAAATTTTGAAAAAACTTGTGAAAACTTTTGTTGCTACTATGCAGTAGTAGTATCTTGGTTCTTCTGTGCAGGTGAACCCATGAATCCAAACAAAGTGCTTATTTCTAGAGGATTATTCCTATTTGGAAGAATAATAATGTGCCCAACTGAATCAGGAATATAGACAGCTGCAGGATCAAAATTGGACCCATGTAGAGCAGCTGAAACCAACTGATGAGAGAGAAAAGGTGCTTGAGAATTTGAACCATGTGAGGAAAACCCAAGAAACTGATATATTTCAGCCTTGAACATCAAACCATGTGAGTTAGAATCATCCCCAAGTGTTAGGAGCAAGTGTTCAGGCGGATGCAGAATGTCTCCAACTTTACTAGTTCTGTGAGGAGATGAGCATGCGATCAAAAAGGTAGGTAGATAAGCCATGGGATTGTGGAGAGAGAATGCTTGAGCTCCATAATATGATATAGCTTCAGAAATAACTAATACTTCACAAAATATAATATCATAAATCTCAAAAGAGAAAACTAACATCTAATCCTCAACAACAAAATTAAAGGAGACTTGCAGTGTTTGATTTGTCACACCAAAATTGATGAAACCAGCTACAAGCAGTATTGAAAGCTCATGAACCTAAAATATTGAACCTAGTAATATCAGATTAGATCCAAATAATATCATATCAGATCCAAATAATTCCATATTAAATCCAAAAGTGAAATGAAATCAAATCCCCAGTAGCAATTTTGAAGGAGACTTGTGGTACTTGTTTCTTCACACCAAAATTGATGAGAACAACTACAAGTAGTACTGAAAGCTCATGAACCTGAAATATTGAACCAATTTATATCATATCAGATCTAAATAATATAATATCATATCTAATAAAGTTTGTATCATATTCAAGAGTTTGCTCCACTGAGATGGTAGATGCACAATTTTCTCCTTCTTCAAAATTCCAAATATTGGTGCATGCAATCGTGTAGAAATTTGTTGGAAGCTCAAGATCAATGAGAGTGAATTGATCACTCCTACAACCTGAAATTATTTACAAAATATACAAATATTTACAAAATATAATATCAACAAATTCATGAGAGAAAACTGACATCAAATCCCCAGAAGAAATTTTGAAAGAGATTTTTGGTACTTGTTTCTTCAGAGGAAAATTGATGAGAACAGCTACAAGCGGTCATGAAATATATTGAACCCTAGAACCAAGTAATATAAGATCATATCCAAATAATATCATATCATATCCAATAAATTCCATATCATATCTAGGAGTGTGCTCCACCGAGCTGGTAGATGCCCAATTTTATCCTTCTTCAAAACCTTTGAAAGAGATTTTTGGTACTTGTTTCTTCACACCAAAATTGATGAGAAAAACTACAAGAAGTACTGAAAGCTATTGAACCCTAGAACCAAGTGATATCATCTCAGATCCAAATAATATCATATCATATCCAACAAATACCATATCATATCCAAGAGTGTGCTCCACCGGGATGGTAGATGCACAGTTTTCCCCTTCTTCAAAACCCTTAGTATCAGTGCATGCAATCATGTAGGAATTTGTTGGAATCTCTAGATCAATGAGAGTGAATGGATCAATCCTACAATCTGATATTATTTACAAAATATCCAAATAATTACTTATCTTCACACCAAAAACATCATTAGAGACAGAGAATTCAAATTCCTCACCCTTTCCTGGAGTGAATCATCATTAAACTATGCACAGAATTTATAATGGAAGAATCACTGGAGAATTTTTGCATAGAATGGAATTAGATATTTTCTTCAACAACAAAGTTTCTGTTGGTGAACACCCACCAACAAATCTTCATCAAAATGGTTTCTCACTCTATTGACTCTCGACCAGCATGATCTCCCTGAGCATAGGCCCAAGCAGGTCTTACCCTACCCAGCAACATCCGCAAAGAAGACAAAGTATCACCCGAGATGTTCAAGGGAGAGCTGTCAAAACCGATTTTCTAACAATGAGGATGGAGGATATGGGGATCCGACAGGCAAACAACATTACTAAGAGATCCATAACTATGCATTCAACACTAACTCATTTCCATGACTACATATTGCATCATATATTTTTCATCGCAGCAGCATATAAACTATCCAATCTCATAATGCAACAACAATATTATAGACTCAAAATAGATCGCATTAACATCAGTATAACAGGAATAAAGTAAAACACGGCGACATTCTAACAACTCACAACTGTTGATGTATATGTAACTTCAGAATGTATTCTTCTATGTATCTTATGTATTGTAACTCAATGTTTATTCCGGGATGTTTCTATTATGTATTTGAGTCATGTGGTCATGCCCTGATGTTCCGATCGGGAGGATTATTAATGTAAACAAGTCTTGTCAAGTCATTAGGTAAGTCCCCACAGTTTCAGGGCACTTGGGTTATTATACACTAATTAAGGTGTAGGCTCGAGTAAGTAATTGTAAGTTAAGCCTACATGGTTGAGTGCACTTCAAGTCAACAGAAGAATATAAATAGAGAGTGAGAGTCTCTCTATTTATCACTTGTGAATTACATCACTTGCTCTCTCAAGTGTGGCGCACCTTTGGAGAAGGAAATACTTTGGCTTGACAGAAGACAGAAGGCTTCTGTTGTGTTGGGGGGTCATCTTACTGTTTTTGGATCACATCTTGTGGTGATACTATCTTAGAGGAAGTTGAGGGGTTTTCTCCATTTATGGTTTCCCCTCCTAAAATCTTTGTGTCTCTTGTCTCTTGTGATGTGCTTATGTGATTGATGTGCTTGTTATTCTCTCAGTGAAAAGATCTTATCATAATGCTAGCTTAAATGATGAAAAACTAACATGGTATCAGAGCTAACCTGAGAAGAAGACATTGTGCAACTACAGGAACTAGGGCTTCCTATTTTGTGGATCTTCCTCCATAGATTTTCAGCAAAAGTATGCTAGGATGACTCTCCATTGAAGGGTGCATCTTTCTGTCGATGCGGAATTCAATTTCAAGCATTTTCAGTTTCGATGTGGAAATTAGGGATTTCTACAGAAGAGGAATTTTTGAGTGAAACCAGCATAGGATTTTTCTCCTCATCAAAACCGAAATTTAGAGACATGGATCAATAAATTTGGTTGGGTGAAACTCCGGGAAATTCAAACCCTAGTTTGACCCTGAGCTAGGAGAAACCCTAAATACTAAAACTACTAAGTTTTGGTACAGTCGCTATATTCTGAGATTGGAGAAGTCTCAAAAGCTGAAAATTGTAGGGGCCGAAGATAAAATCCTGATAAACACTGTATCCAATGGTCAGATTCTGATTCGCTATATTATGGGAGATATGATCTCTCCAATTTAGGGTTCCATCCTCTTCCAGAAATCATCCATAAACAGGACACCTGGGGAGATCTGCAATATCTTGGGATACAGAGGTCCAAATGGAATTCCTGAAGATGTTCCAGAAAGGGCACGGACTTTAATTTCTGTGGTCCGAAGTTCAGACTCATAATATTAACTAGTGACACGTGGCATGTTGTACAACTTCACTGTTCTGAACAATCCTGCAACAGGTCACCTTGGGAAAAGGATCATAAATCCCAAATGGTGAAACCAATTCTGATGAAACATATGGTGGTGGATCAGGAACATGCGATTTTACCTCAGTGAGGAATTTCAGACATAGAGGATCAGTAATTTTGGAGATATCACAGAAACAGTAAAATGCATTTCTGCAAAAGAAATCAGAAAATTAGGGCTTCCTGTTCCGGGAGCTTCCCTCCACTGTTTTCAGAAAAGGAGTATATTGGACAGCTCCATTTGAAGAGATCTATCTGTTAATATAATCAGATCTAAAAGATTCCAAGTTTTTAAAATTAGGGTTTCTATGACAAACCCTAGATCAGCAAACTCCGGGACAAGGGCGGACACCTCAAATCGGTAAGATCTAATCCTTTGCTATTTCCATTTGAGGTTCTCATTTCAAAGTGATCATATTGATGATAAGCTTGGTGAAGTTGACAACTTCCAAGAATAGAAGTATTTTATCTCTCTGGATTGGACACCTACATGAGTATAGAGGTTCTAGTTTCAGAGGGAGACGAGGCCAAAGAAGACATCATGCTCATGCTGCAGAGGATGATGAACCATCCAAAAAGAGACCCAGTCATGAAAGTGAAGATTCTTCAAGCGAGGATGAATATGTTCTGATATCAGCTCTCATAGGTAACATTACTCATGGAAGTGATGATTGGCTTATAGACAGTGGGGCTTCCAAACATATGATGGGATTCAAGGAATCCTTTGTAAGACTATCAGAACATGAATCACCTCACAAGGTGAAACTTGTAGATGACTACCAATATCCAATAAAAGGTAGTGGAGAATCTTCATACAAGCTATACTCTGGTAAGTCTCTAACAATGAAAGAAGTATTGTTTGTGCTAGGATTGAATAATAACCTTCTCTCCATTTCAGCATTGATGCAAAAAGAATGCGGGCTGCATTCATAGATGGTCAAGTCATCATGTGACCAAAAGGAAAGACTATCGATGATGCGGTAGTGATTGAAGAACAAGAAGGAGGCTTGTACAAATTGAAGGGCCATCTAGAACAAGCCTTGATCCATGATACAGTAGATCCAAATGAGCTTTGGCATAGAAAACTTGCACATGTGCACTACAAAGCAAAGTTGTTGAAGGTCTTCCTGAATTTCAAGCTATTTGAAGGGAAGAACAAAATCAAAATATGACCTAAAGAAACTAGTTGAAGAATGTGAAGATATAGAATACAGAGACCATGCAGTCATAAGAGTCTCTCAAATCAAAGAACAACTTGAAGTGGTAAAAGGAAAAGTGAAGAATGCAAAAGTGGTGATGGCCACC
>LPNX010426112.1:792284-888848 GCA_001517045.1 Pseudotsuga menziesii
ATCACCTACAAGCAAAGAAGGATTAAGACTTGTTCCAAAGAACAAGTGACGACAGTTCAAAGACAAAGAATAATATGACAAGCTAACAGATGGGTGCAAGATGAACTATTGAAGAAGTTCAAGATAGAGGATCTTAGTATCCAGTCATCCTAGATGGATACTACTTGTCACTCCAGTACAGAATGTTTCAGTGCATAGAGTACGGAAGACAGAGGGAGTATGATGCTCTGCTTCAGAGGGAGTGATTGCAGAAGATCCTGAGGTTCGACATGGTATGACAGGATGGGTAGATTACTGATGACTCTAGGCTTTACTGAGAGTAAAGTAGATTCCAACCTTTTCTCCAAGGTTGAAGGTGGAAGACCAGTGATGCTCCTGTTATGTGTCGATGCACTATTGTTCTAGGTATGGAGGTGTGGCAGAGTACAGATGGAATATTCCCTGGACAAGGGAATTATGTAGTAGAGATCCTGAAGAGGTTCAGGATGATGGACTGCATGGCCACACCTATGGAATCGAACCTGAAGCTATTGAGTGATGCTTCTTCAAAGACGGTTGATACTATGATGTATCGTCAGATGATTGGGTCCTTGATGTACCTGAGACCAAATATTTTCTTTGCTGTAAACACATTGAGACATGTTCACCTGATGGTTGCAAAGCATGCAGGGGTACAGTTTATTATGGGCTCAAGCACGATGTGAATCAAAAGATTAACCTGGAGGGTTATGTTGATTCAGATTGGGCAGGCAATGCCATCGACAAGAAGAGTACTTCAGGATGTTTCTTCAGTATGGGATCAGGTGTGATCTCTTGGTTTAGCAGGAAGCAATCCTGTGTGGCACTGAGTACAGCTGAAGTAGAGTATGTCGCAGCTTGTTCAGCTAGTTGTGAGGCAGTATGGATGTGGAAGCTACTGTCTGATATATTTGATCTCTAGTTGGATGCTACTTGTATACATTGTGACAACCAGAGTTATGTGAAGTTGTCAGAGAATCCAGTGTTCCATGACAAGTCAAAGCATATCAGGATCAAGTACCACTATATCAGGGATATGGTGCAGAGAGGAGCTGTGAAGCTCCTGTATGTTGCGACGGAGGAATAGATAGCTGATGTATTGACGAAGCCATTGGCGAGGCTGAAGTTCGAGTACTTCAGAGAGAGACTTGGTGTTCTCCAGATCGAGGCTTCCTCCCAGAGACAGTGATGTGTCCCAAAGCCATTCTGACGAGGAGGTCAGATGTAAGGGCTGAGCCATTTTGTCATGGTGAGAGGATTCAGTTCCTTCCATGTCAGATATGAGTGCTAGAGATCCAAAGCCATTCTAACAAGCAGTTCAGATGTAAGGGCTGAGCCATTCTGTCATGGTGAGAGGATTGGTTCCTTCCATGACTGATATGAGTGCTGATATTGAGAGCCATTCCGACGAGTAGGTCAGATGTAAGGGCTGTGCCATTCTGTTCATGGCTAAAGGATTTAGTTCCTTCCATGTCAGATGTAAGTGCAGAAATATCTCTTCATTGTGGTTGAGAGTCTTCCATCATTAGGTGGGATTGTGCCATTTTGACGAGCAGGTCAGATGTAAGGGTAGTGCCATTCTGTTCATGGCTAAAGGATTTAGTTCCTTCCATGTCAGATGTAAGTGCAGAAATCTCTCCTCATTGTGGGTGAGATTCTTCCATCATTTTGGCGGAGGTGGCTCCTACCTGGATGGGATTGTGCCATTCTGTCGAGTAGGACAGATGTAAGGGCAGTGCCATTCTGTTCATGGCTAAAGGATTTAGTTCCTTCCATGTCAGATGTAAGTGCAGAAATCTCTTATCACGGTGATAGGATGTGTTCCTGTATGGATAGGAGTCTTCCATCAGTGTGGTGATGTGTTCCCTTGGATGGGATTGTGCCTTTCTGACGGGGAGGTCAGATGTAAGTGCAAAAATCTCTTATCACGGTGATAGGATATGTTCCTGTATGGATAGGAGTCTCCCATCAGTGTGGGGATGTGTTCCCCTAGATGGGATTGTGCCTTTCTGACGAGTAGGTCAGATATAAGTGCAAATCCATTTCACAGATGATAGTTGATGTGTCCTATCATGCTGGTGAATGTGAGTGCTGGGCCATTCTAATGTGATTGTAGTTTACTACATGATCAGATGTGAGTGCTGGGCATGCCTTTTTGACGAGCAGGTCAGATGTAAGTGCTGGGCGAAGACCTACATGAGAGTAGGCCTACAACCAGCATGAAAAAGGCCTGGCTTTGTAGAACTTCCTATGACGAGATAGTACACACTTGATGATGACCAATGATGATCCAGATCGAGCTATGATCCAGATCCAGTTATGATGACTCTGAGAGATCTAGATCGAGTGATGATCCAGATCCGACAGTGATGATCTAGATCGAGTGATGATCCAGATCCAGTCCAGTGATGATGATCCAGATCGAGTGATGATCTAGATTAAGTGATGATGATCCAGATCGAGTGATGATCTAGATCCTGTGATGATGTCCTATGATGATCCAGATCGAGAGATGATCCAGATCCAGATGACTTGAAGATGAAGATGACTTGAATACGAAGAAGACTTGATGACAGAGATGACTTGAAGACGAACATGATCCAGTGATACAGAGAAGAAGACCAGTGCTGAAAATTGTGTCGAAAGAATACCTTCCTAGTTAAGAGGGAGTGTTGATGTATATGTAACTTCGGAATGTATTCTTCTATGTATCTTATGTATTGTAACCCGATGTTTATTCTGGGATGTTTCTATTATGTATTTGAGTCATGTGGTCATACCCCGATGTTCCGATCGGGAGGATTATTAATGTAAACAAATCTTGTCAAGTCATTAGGTAAGTCCCCACAGTTTCAGGGCACTTGGGTTATTATACACTAATTAAGGTGTAGGCTCGAGTAAGTAATTGTAAGTTAATCCTACATGGTTGAGTGCACTTCAATTCAACGGAAGAATATAAATAGAGAGTGAGAGTCTCTCTATTTATCACTTGTGAATTACATCACTTGCTCTCTCAAGTGTGGCGCACCTTTGGAGAAGGAAATACTTTGGCTTGACAGAAGACAGAAGGCTGTTGTTGTGTTGGGAGGTCATCTTACTATTTTGGGTTTCACATCTTGTGGTGATACTATCTTAGAGGAAGTTGAGGGGTTTTCTCCATTTATGGTTTCCCCTCCTAAAATCTTTGTGTCTCTTGTCTCTTGTGATGTGCTTATGTGATTGCTGTGCTTGTTATTCTCTCAGTGAAAATATCTTATCATAATGCTAGCTTAAATGATGAAAAACTAACAACAACATCATACCAGATATATATCATCACAGCATCATAACAAGATAGATCGTAGCAGAGAGAACAATAAAACAAAAGATGAGATTTATGCACCAACTATCATATATATTAGATCTACGCAAAAGATAAAAAATCGGACAATTCTTCTCCAAAAATGGAGGCTGAATACATAAAAAACACAACCTAGATAGGTCACAGATACAACAGAAAATTCTCTAATATCAAATCGCACTAGATCTCATGCGATACTCATAGACTCTAGATCTCTAAAGCTTCAGCTCTCTCCACTACTTCTCTATTTAATTGCAAAACTAGATCTATAATTAAGATTGTGCCATTACATTGAAGGTCCAATTCTAACTAAATTATAACCACTAATGACCTATTACAAAAAACCTTGGTCAAATATTATATAAAATATTCAAAACAGTTATTTCACCACCCATCATGTTGATTTGGCCTTGCGCGGTACCGTGTGAGATTGTGTAGCTTCCACCATGCTGCATAACTCACTTACCAAAACCCCTGCCAACAGATTTGAATGTCTTCTCCTGGATCATCCATGTGAGGAAATGAGATATTAGATATCTCATACACTTCCGGAAAAGCAGGAGAAGGAGTCACTCCAAGGAGACTTTCTTCAATTCGAATTAACTGTGAGAAATATTCTGCTTCTTCTTCATCTTGAACAAATTCATCAGAGAGAGTAGAGGCCGAGACTTTTGAGTAAAGAACTCTGGTGGTTCTGAATGTGCTCCACAAATTTCTATAAAATTCCTCATTGTGCTTCCCAAAGGCTCTATCCAGTTCTGTCCAGAGATCCTTTGGGTATTCTGTAGACTCAATAAGGTAGTGCAAGCTTGGAGACTTCCAAAAAGCCATGCCTATTGTTCCAAAAGATCTATCACCATCATTTATCCATTCATTCTCATATTTATAAGAATATTTACCAAGTCCAATAGATACCTCATAGAGACCTTGTCTCTTCAGATATGCAATCATCTTTAACTTCCATTCTGAATATCTTGTGGATGGAGTAAGAACAGGAATTGATAATATCAAATCCATATGAAGTTGAACCTGTAAAATATCACTGTAAACACTAAAACATATTTGAACTGTTAGAATCATGCTTTTCCTCTCGACATGAAGATATTTTCAAGGTCCATCATGCCCTCTCCACTGCTCTGAATAAATCCAAAGCTAGCAAATCATCATATGGGACTTCTGTGGAAACCCAACTTCTTCTGATGTTCAATGGGGAGAAACAAACATGAAACCTACCTGAGAAGGCCCTGATACCATATTATAATTTGAATTCCATTTAGATCTTCAAGCAGATATTTCTAATAAGGTTTGCAACAAAAGAATGGAGAATGAAGATACACACTAAACAAAACAAACCACACATGAAACGGACAAGTATTGCTCAGGAATTTACAGTATCAATCACAATAATAAAATCCAGTGTTACAATAGTTTACATAGGAAAAGAATTCGAATGCACTAGGTAGAAATTCTAATATATCCACTAGATATGACTATATATAATTGACCATCTAACTCATGGTGTCTCAATCAATATCGGACTCCAATAGATCAACTCCTAGATGTCCAACAACTCAATCAATCAGTGATAGCTATTTAACTTAGTACAATAGAGTGCGGTAGGTGGGAAAATGTGCCTACTCCACATCCATCCATGCATTAGCCATGCATAACTAGCACTAGCTAACTGGTTTTTACTAACTGAAAGTAACTAGGGGCTAACTAATACTAACTAGTTCCAACTCCAACTAACTAAAGGATGTTGGTGTCGGGACTCCCAGTGGATCCTAAAATGTAGGGATTGGTCTAGGAGATGCCCAAACTGATGCATGCATATGCAATGAGTGGCAGTTAACCTTTAGCATTGTTCCCCACACTCTAGTGATTGGTACATGTGGCCTCATTAGGCCAAGTGGACCCAATGGTACTAGTGGACCCAATTAATTAATTAAGGTTCCTAAGTTAGGATAAATAATCTAATAAACAGTATGGTCAAGGGAGGATTAATAATCCTAATAGTTGGATGGCCTATAAATTTCCCTAGTTTTGTAGGATATTGTTTCCCACCTGATGTAATTTCTGGTGTGCTAGAATCTTAACTTGGAGTTTCAATTGGAGCTTATATCTTTGGAGGTGCATCTAGTTGGTAATACTTTGACACTACTTTCCAATCCTTACCTCCTGGAATCCTATGGGATTTTAGAGCTTCCAATGAAATATCAGCATCAATATTCTTTACATAAGAAATAGGATCAAGTTATTTTAATAATATTTTTATTAGTATCCATATCTAAAACTGGGGTTTGATTCTATCAATCATCCGTTCACATAAGATGACACCTTCTAGTATTTATGTGGTAGGTATTTAATTTCTCTTCAATGTTAAATTCTCTTTAAATTCATCCTTAGGGATTATTTCTCCATTTCTATACCATGTATTTGGCAGTCCTAGATTGATCTCCTTATAAAATAGACCTTTAAAACTCCTTTTATCTTCATTAAGTATCTACATTCTAATGTGTGCTCTTTTCAACGGAGTTTTCTTTAGGGTCATTTGCTTTTCCTTCTTTATCAGTTGAGTCATGTTTGATATTTGTAAATTCTGCAACTAAATTTTACTTACCATTCAGATATTCTATTATTTGTTATGCCTACTTTAGCAAATGGTGTCCTAATTATGTTTCAACGCTTTTATATTCTTCCTTGATGGATTCATAACTCTCCATCTCTTATTGGACAACATCAAAGCGATCCCACTCATTTTTCAATAATTGGGTTATATTGTCACAAATATTTTTCTAGTTCCTCTAATCAAATATTCTCCTTCTATGTCTATCTCCATCTTAGCTAATTGACTTTTTAGCTCAGATATTTATTTCTTTAATTCATGAATTTCATCCTCCTTTTTGCAGACATCTCCTTCTAGCTCAAGGATTATTTATTTTTTCTGGTCCACGTCAATTTCAAGCTCTTTAATATTTCTTTCTTTATCAATATTACATTTATCTACCTCTTAACTAGGAGGATATTCATCCATATCATCTATATCAACACTTTCCTCTATGCATTTGTATTTTTAGGCTCTCATGTGGAAGGCTCTACTCTTTGTAACTTATTTTCCTCCTGAACATTAGAGAATAGGCCTAGAGTGATTTGTTCATATGATATTTCTGTTTTCTACAATTTTAGTTAAGCAATATGTATTTTGAGTTCGTCTACATCATATCCTCTATTCTCAACCAATTTCTTGAATTGTATCATATTTGTGCATATCTCTTCTTTCTCCTCTTGTTCCTACCTAAACTCTGAAATTTACATTGGTTGTACTGCTAGGATCTTTAACTACTTCTTTAAGTGGGATATTTGATTGTATTTTTCTTTTAGGATGGCCATAGCATGTGACCCATCACCTGTATTTGCACTTAATTTCATGTTTTTACTTTATAGTATTTTAATGATTACCTGCTTAGCCTTTATTGTAACCATTTATGCTCTCCATATATCTTAAATTTATTTAGAGTATCTCTCATATTACTTTATACTTTGATGGATTGCACCACTTCATTGCAAATCATGTCACTTGTTTGTTTGAATAAATCCACTTTATATGTCTTTTCAAACTTCTTGAAATCAACCTAGTACTCATCATCCCTTTAGTCACTCATGCTAGTACATCATCTCTTTAGTCACTCATGCTAGTAGGATTTGGAATAGTAGGTCGCACCACTGGCCATCTTAATATGTCATTTTTATTGTGTGTTGTTGCAATTAACCTTTTTCGTGATGTTCTTATTTGTTTCTTGGCATCCTTGCTTATATTTACATTCCATTACCTTAAGTCTTTGTACTTGGTCTACAAGTATGTTTGCACTTTCACTAAAATTGTTGAGGGAGACTCTGAAGGTGTTATGTGTATAATTATGGGATCTTATAAAATCAAAGAAGGATAATGAGTAAATTTAATTGCAGGCCCTACTCCTCTATAAGGAAGAGGTGGTATTATGTCAATCAGTTCTTTGGGAAGCTTCAGATTTTGTTCCTTTTCAACTTCTTCTGCTTAAATCCTGAATTTCTTCAACATTGGGTGACCCTCGTTAGAATATATTTACATGTCTAATGAAATATATTCAACTCCCCTCTTTTTATTAATCTGTCATAGTAATCTAGGAACTAAACACAAGTCTCATCAAAGATTAATAACAATAAGTCATGAAAATGGTGTAATAGGGCCACAAAATGAGTAGCCGCTTTGTATATTCACACAAAGAATGACTAATACAATACAATATCATGCTGCAAGAATGAATGACAAAGCAATTCGAATTCCCAAGGAGGTCATTCGAATTGAATGAGTGAGTATAGCTTAACTGAATGTAAACCATAGTCAACACTGCAGTTAACCACTGATAAAAACCCTAATTGACTCAAATGAGCCCTAACAGAGGTTAAAGTGCAATAAATGACTGATTCTAACTAAAAGTAGGTTAGACACATGTCACAGCAAGCCAACCAACAAGTGGTAGCGCTTCAATGACTCCAATGAACCCTGATGGGGTTAATTGAAATGTAACTGAACATCAGAAGTGGTTGGAGGTGCCTTTGTTTATTCCAGTTCATTAAATAATCAATTTAATGAAGGAGGGCACCTTCACTGCTCTATTTAACTGATTGTAACCATCATTTAGCAATATGGGGCATTAATGACACTCAGATCACCCCCGGAGTGCTCCAGTTAACCTCCCCAAATGTAGGAGAAGGCTAAGTTAGCCTCCTTGACTGAAGGTAGGCATGGGTGTGATCTAGCTGATATCATCTAGTGCTCCTCTGATGTCAATTAAGTTAAAAATACTTAGGATAGTGGTTTAACTAGGCCAAATTGACCAAAAAGAGTGTGTATGGTGGTAAATGTCTCCAACACCCCCCCTTAAGCTATACTTAGGAGGAGTTAGAAAACATAAAATGCATAAAAATGCTAGGGCCCTGAAAACTAAGGCCATAGGTCACCCTGTACAATGCTGAAACTGAAACAATGCTAAAAAACAAACTAAGTGAGGAAAAGAGGGAAAACCCAGTGGGAAAACCCCCCCCTCAAGCTGAACACTAAAAGTAGTCTGATCACCCTGATGAACTCACCCCCAATAGTGAATGGAGTTAAGTGAACTTATTTTCTGAAAATATCTTGGTGAAGATGTCTGCAATCTGCTCATCAATCAGGCAGTATTGCAGAATGATGGTCCTGTCATGCACTAGCTCCCTAATATAGTGCATGTGGATCTCTACATGCTTGGTCCTCTGCCTGGTAACTGGATCTGTGGATATCTTAATAGCACTTTGATTTTAACAAAAGAGGACAATGGACAAAGTACTACCAAGATCAAACTCTGAAAGAATTCCTTGCAACCAAACTGCTTAGATGCAAGCATTCACCACTCCTCGATACTCCGCCTCTACTGAAGATAATGCTATGGAAGCATGCTTTTTTCTAGACCAGAAAATGGGGTCACCACCAAACATGAATGCATATCCGGAAGTAGACTTCCAATCAATAGAATCACCCACCCAATCAGAATCTGTGTATCCAACCAGCTCTAGCTCGGAGTCTACAACATAGTAAATGTCGTAAGTCCTAGTTCCCTGGATATACTGGAGGATCCTCTTAGCTTCCTTCCAATGAATATCATGAGGCTGCTGCATGTATATCGATACAGCATTCATGGCATAATAGATATCAGGATGAGAATGTGTCAAGTACAACAAGCTACCAATCAGTTGTCGATAGATAGTGCAGTCCATGGGAGGTGTGTTTTTTCCTTCTTCAAGGATGATCCCTGAAAGGAAAGGGAATGGTGGAGGCCTAAATTCAGCCATGTTAAACTTTACTAACAGGTCTGATATGTATTTTTACTGAGTGACCATTATCCCATCATAATTTTTCTCAATTTTGAGCCCCAAAAATTGTTTTAGGATCCCCAAATCACTCATTTAAAAGGCATTGTGGAGAGCAGTTTTGATAGTTGAAATGGAAGCAACTGTGCTACCTGTGATCAGTAATCCATCAACATATAAAACAATAATAATCAAATGACCATAATACTGATTTAAATACACATTTGGATCTTATCTACACCTTTGTAAGTTTTGTGAGAGAAGGAAGGCATCCATCTTGGAATACCACTCTCTTGGGGCATGTTTTAACCCGTATAGTGACTTCTTTAGCTTGCAAACCAAAGATGGATCAGAGATGTAGCCCTCAGGATTATTCATGTATATCTCCTCATGAATATATCCATGTATAAATTTTGACTTAACATCCATATTATGCACTTCCCAATGCTTAGATGCCGAAATTGCCAAAACTAGGCGGATGGAGTCCATTTTTGCAACCGGTGCAAAGGTCTCATGGTAATCCACACCTTCGACCAAACAGAACCATTTTGGAACCATATTTGAATTATATTTTCAGGTTCTTCCATCATCAGCAACCTTGGTCCGAAACACCCTCTTCCATTGAACCAATTTCCTTCCCGGAGGAAGAGAAACTAGCTCCCAAGTAGTGTTTTTCTGAAGAGAATTCATCTCTTCATCCATGGAAACTTGCCATATCGGATCCTTCCGAGCATGGTAGTAGGATTTTGGGTCTGAAATAACCATAAAATAGAAATTTTCATACATTAAATTATTATTACAAGAGAGCGCAATACCTTCTCTTTGGAAATCAGACCGGGTTCTCCTTGGATCATCCGGATTTCCAATGTTATCTCCTGCGGAGGAGAGTGTCTATCAGGCCCATGTGGGAAGATGATTTTGTACTTCAGGTTCTAATTCAGCATCTGATTTTTTCTGCACACTAATATCATAAATCATAGGATCCAACTTAGGGTCATCACCCCCAATTTCATCATCCAAATATTCAGTAGAATAGGAAGGAAAATCAGCAATTTTCTCCTTCACTAGTTCCACCTCCTGAAGAGGCTCATCGAACTTGACACTCCTTTCGATGATGATATATTTTGTTTTGATATACAGCAGCTTGAAACCTTTTGATTCATTAGGATACCTAATAAACATGCATTCTATGCTTTGCGGTTGCAAATCCCTTCTTCTATCAAGTGGAATTCGGGCCCATGCAGTGGACCCAAACACCCGTAGGTTCGACACATTCGGCTTGTGTCCGAAGTATGATTCGAAAGGGGTGTTCCATTTCATGGATGAGTGTGGCACCCTATTCTGAATGTATTCTGAAGCATGCATGGATTCAGCCCACAAATTTGTAGCCAACTTCTTTGATTCCAACATACAGGCGGTCATCTCCTTGAGAGACCGATTCTTCCTTTTCGCTACTCTGTTCTGTTGGGGAGTGTAGGAAATTGAATGTTGGACCTGAATATCACTTTGGGAGCATATGTGTAGAAAATAATTACTAAAATAATCCCTACCATTATCAGATCTCAATATCTTTATCTTAATCCCAGAGGCATTCTCGATCAAGGCCTTCAGTTCAGAGAATTTTTCACATAGTTCAGACTTCTTTTTGAGAAACAAGACCCACGTGTACCTTGCAAAATCATCAATAAAATTTAGAAGATACCTTGATCCATTCATGTATGTGATAGGCATTGGAATTCTGATATCATAATGTATCAGCCCCAATATGCATGTAGCTTGGTTTGCCTTCCCCCGATCGAACTTGTGCTCAGGGTGTTTTCCAACCACACAGCCCTTGCAATTTCCAGCGGTTGCCTTGATGACTGGGAGGCCTTCAACCATGGATTTTTTTTGTAATTGCTGAAAAAATTTTAAATTTATATGGAAAACCTTTCATTTCACAACCTACTAACTTCATTTCCATGATTTAGCAGAGTGGTGGGCTTTGCATCCGCCACAAAGTGGGAGAACTCATAGGCTTTTGCATGATGGTTTGCAAGGCCTTTAGCAATGAGTTTCCTAGATGCAAGTTATATTATCTCAACATCATTTGGCCTGAAAGATACTCTCTTAGGCACTCCTATATGTGTCATCTGATAGACACTAAGGAGATTTGATTCCATACATGGTACATACAAAACATTTGAAAAATAGCCATTCTCAAGATCAACCGTACCTTGTCCTTCTGAAATGATGGTGGAGTCATCTCCCATGTGGATGGGGATGGATTTTCTAGTCTCCAAGGATGAAAAGGAGTCTATTTCAGCCATCATGTTGTTCAAAGCTCCAAAATCAATCAAGATTTCTTTGGAATTCGAAGTGCTTGCCATGAGGGCATGACCTTTTTCATGATGTGGTTCTTGATCTTGCTGATCTCTCCTCCGAAATATTTCTGGAATATTGATGTGATTTTTCTCAAGGATAGAGGTAGCTTCATTAAGATTCTTCTTCATGCAGGCATGTTTAGGGTGGAATCCCTTCCGCAGTATGAACACTTGACTTTTTCCTTTCCTTGATGCCCTTTCCCTTTGTTCTTCTTTGAGCCGGAAGACTCATCATGCTACTGGTTTTCAACTTTAGGCTTAGGAGCTTCGAATATAGTTTTTGGGTTCTTCTACTGCTTTCCTTTACCCTTCAGATCTTTGGGCCCTGATACATGGAGGGCTTGATCATGGGAGGATATGATGATCCCCATCAAGCTTATTATGTTCACTTGTTAGGGACTCAATGAAGGCATTGCGTGTAGGCATATTCCATCCAAGGGTTGTGAGATTCCCTGCATAGAATGTAGAGACAAAAATTGAATAATCAACTCCAAGTTTGTAGAGCACGGTGAGGATGATCTGATCATCCTCTTTCTCCACTTTGCATTGCTTCAACAGTAGGACAATGTGCTTGAACTTTGTGAAAACATCATTCAAGGTCTCGAAATTGGAGGGCTGGAGAGACATCAATTCATTTTCAGGCTGGTAAACTCTCAAATCATCCTGCTTTCCATATAGGGCTTCCAATTTGTCCCAAATTTCTTTTGGATTCTTCAACCCCGAAATATGGGAAAGAAGATCCTGGGAAATAGAGAGGCACAAGAATTCGAATGCTTCATCCTTCTTGTTCAAGAATCTAGATTTGTCTATTGTAGAACTAGGCTCTTCTTCAGTGTCCATGGTAACCCTATAGAGTCCTCTGGAGCATAGCTAGATCTCCATGTCTCATTTCCATGAGTGGAAATTGAACGGAGTCAAGAGATCTATGGAAGAAGCCATCTAAATCTGCTGGAGCGAATGCTTTCACCTGTCAAAAACCTAAAAATCACAACAAAAGGGGCAATGTAAGGTCAAAAATCATGCACATTTTAGGATTTCATCACACCAGCATAGTCAATCAAGCAATCTTGATCAACAAGTTCTTTACTTGGGGTATTAAGTGGTAAGCCTTGGATTTTGGTGCAGTGCTAGATTTTTGAGCTATTTGCTCAATTTTCATGCAAGATCTGTCAAAAACCTTGTTTTTGAGAGATCTGAGCTTCATCCCGCTATGAGCTCTGATACCATATTAATCTGTCACAGTAATCTAGGGACTAAACACAAGTCTCATAAAAGATTAATAACAATAAGTCATGAAAATGGTGTAATAGGGATACAAAATGAGTAGTCGCTATGTATATTCACAGAAAGAATGAGTAATACAATACAAGATCATGCTGCAAGAATGAATGAAAAATAAATTCAAATTCCCAAGGAGGTCATTCGAATTGAATGAGTGAGTCTAGCTTAACTGAATGTAAGCCATAGTCAACACTCTAGTTAACCACTGATCAAAACCCTAATTGACTCAACTAAGCCCTAACAAAAGTCAGAGTGCAATAAATGACTGATTCTAACTGAAAGTAGGTCAGACACATGTCACAGTAAGCCAGCCAACAAGTGGTAGCGCTTCAATGACTCCAATGAATGCCGATGAGGTTAACTGAAGTGTAACTGAACATCAGAAGTGGTTGGAGGGCGCCTTCACTGCTCTATTTAACTGATTTTAACCATCATTTAGCAATATGGGGCATTAATGACACTCAGATCTCCCCCAGAGTGCTCTAGTTAGCCTCCCCGAATGTAGGAGAAGGCTAAGTTAGCCTCCTTGACTGAAGGTAGGCGTGGGTGTGATCTAGCTGATGTCATCTAGTGCTCCTCTGATGTCAATTAAGTAAAAAATACTTAGGATAGTGGTTTGACTAGGAAAAATTGACCAAAAAGAGTGTGTATGGTGGTAAATGTCTCCAACACTTTTTTCTAGACTGTTTCTCTTTATCTCTTTCCTCTTCCATGCACTTTTGAACCTTTTGGACCTCCTCTAATCTTTCCAAATTTACAATGTTTTGTCAATCTACACTTGGAGTGGGCTCGTAAACATAATTATGATTTTCTATTCTCTGCTTATAAATAACCCCATGGGGATCATAGGCTAAATATTCTACTCTTTTCAAATTTAATTGGATCAGGAAGTCTTCTAGATACTACGCTTCTTTTATCCCTTTTGGATGGAAATGACCAATTCCTTGAGGTAGGGTAAATGTCTTGTGATTCCTATAGCTTCTAAAATGCCTCTCATCAATATTGAACCTTTTTTGGCATATTCTAAAGAAATTACTCTAGGAGTAGGTAAGGTTGGAAGTTGATAGGTTTCTTCCTTTAAACCATAAACACTAATAATTGTATACTCTTCAAAAAGAAACCGATCTCCTGTTTCGGTTTTAGGTGTGAAATGGAGCCATTTGATGTTTTTTAGGAAACATTTTTAGAGGCTCAAAACCAAATAAAATGATGTATCATATCCTCATTACTTTATTAGTGAAATAAAAATATTTTTCATTGTCAACTCTTCTCAATAACAACTCATTCCATGTGAATATTGGGATAGGAATTCCATCTTCATCAACCATATTCAAATTAAGGCATTTAAAATGTTCAAGTTTTGATATACAAATAGATAATATGGGTATGAAGGATCTTTGAAGAGGGATATGATAGGAAATTCCTCTAATTTCTCCTAAATTATTTGGGTTAGGTAACTGCAAAGATCGTATATAGGGAATGTACTTGAAGATATATGTGTTAGGATTATCAAAAACCCTAAAGAAAGATCTTTTATCTGCTGGTCATTTTTATAACCAAGGATTATGTAGATTAGGGATAATTCCTTCCTTGAAAATTCAGAAAAATATACAAACTCATAAGGTGGAGGGGTATCAGGGAGAACAAATCCCCTTTTTATATGTTGAAAGAGGAATAGGTTTTTGTCAGAAGGAGTGATATTTTGATATGAGGATGACAAGGATATCCCATCTAGGACTTGCATCTTCTGCAATCTGGAATGTTAAACATATTCTGCATAATTGTGAAATCTATACTACACAAGGTGGTGGATAGGTCTGATTACAAGATTTCCATTTTTAGGGGGGGAGTATTGCTTAGAACTGGTAAATTATGGAAAATATATGGTCTTGGGATAGACATCTTATGAAATATTTGATTTCAATAGCTGATATGGGTCTTGATCTGTAATGGCTAGTGATTTGTATTCTTTAAGGGTTGTACTTAAGTCAGAATTGGTTATGATTATGTCAAAAAAATTAGATTGTTTATCCACAATGTGTTCATCATAGGAAAACAAGTCTTTGAGAAATTTAGCTTTCGATGGTTTAGCCACTGTGGAAAATAGTTTCACTATTGAATTGAATTGGAATGGTCTGGCTTAAATATATGAATTTTGGCACAAAACTTGTTTTATCAGTCAATTTAAATGTTTGGCAGACATATGGATAGTATTTGAATTACCTAGTGAGTTTATGATTAGAATATGTTGGTTGTAGGTTCCTGCTTGGACAAGCAAACCAGTTCAGAGGTTTTACTTCTTCTCGTTTAGTGGAATGGTAATGAAAAAAAAATGCCACAATCCCTTTAAATGGGAAAAAAATGAAAATTATAGAAAGATAGCTTACTTTGGTTTGGCACCATTTGCTATGGAGTTATTTATATTAAATGTACAACATCTAGAGTCATTCTCCTAGCTAATATTTTTGCAACCAAGATTGGTCATCATGTATTGAGGTACATAAAATAATGTTAGAAAAATAGGATTACATAGCAATAACAATAACAAGATGAACATATTAAATACATAAACAAATTACAAGAGAGACATAGAAATAATGTGGCTCATACAGGATGGGATACATCCACACAGAAATTTCCAATCCTTGTATTATTATACCGTCAAGCAAAATGAAGGGATACAACCTGTCACACACTTGAAGCACTTCCTCTTCACTCTCTCACATTATCTCTCACACAATCAAAAAATTTGTTTTAAAATGCTACAATACAATACATAGTTGTATTACAATGCTTTCCTTTTATAGGGGAATTACCATGGGAAAATACCATGGTTCACCAAATACCATGGGCCCATAAAATTTTGGCCAACAAACTTCCAAAAAAATTATCTCGAGGGATTAACCCCCAAATCCTTGTTGAGGGCCCGTTGGCCCCCACACCCTTGATGGGATGAGTGTATAGTAAAACTGGGGTACAAACACGACAGAAAAATAGCATCTCTAAATCAAGAAGATCATGATCCACAACGAAAAAATCTCCCACTTGGATACTGATCACAACAACTGCACCATTTCTACACTTATTGGACTATGCTCTGAACCTTGGACCTAAAAAATTATCATATTCACCTTCATGCTTGAAGGCCAATAGAAACTGATAAGGAGATCATTTCATCTCTAGTTACTACCTTTTTCAACATGTTTGTAGGATTCTAGCTAGTATGTATCTTTTCAAACTTTAACAGTTCATCTTTCAGAACATATATTATGAAATGGTACTTGATATGTATATCTTTACTCTTCGAATGTAAGGATGATTTATTTTTAATATGAATGGAAATATGGTTGTCACTATACAACCTTCTATTCTCCTACTTCTTACCCAATTACTCCATCAACCTCTACAACCAAATCATATATTTACTAGAATATGTAGCAGCAACATACTATGCTTTCATTGTTGAAAGTGAAACAAACTTTTCAATTTTGAAATACAACTTTTTGGTGTTCATCCCATGGTAAAAGAATACCTTGTGGTTCTCCTCCTGTTTTCTTTATCACCTGCCATATATGCATCAACATATCCTTATAGAATAGTATCTGAACCTCCAAAACATAATGCATGAGAAGTGGTACCTCTCAAATACCTAAGAATCCAATGTACCACCATCTGATTCTCTTTACTTGGAATGTTCATATACCTACTCACAACTCGCACTTCATGTGCAATATCTGGTCTTGTGCACACCATGGCATATGTCAAGTTTCCAAGTGTTTATGAACAAGGAACCTTGGACATCTATTATATATCCTCCTATGTCTTGGGACACATATCCTTATTTAGTTTTAAATGGTTGACCAAAGGTAAACTAATTGGTTTTGCATTCCTAATTCTAAACCTATCCAACACCTTTTCTATGTACTCACCCTGATACATTGTCAATTTTCCATTTTTCCTCTCTTGTTATTCTCATACCAAGGATTTTCTTTGCAGCACCCAATTCCTTCATTGCAAATGATTTTCCTAGTTTCCTTTTGAGTACATTTGTATACTGCATGTTAGACCCTGTAATAAGCATGCCATCCACATAGAATAACAAATTAATATATATTCCATTATATAGCCTCTTGAAGTAAACACAGTGGTCAAAATGACATATACGATAACCCTATTCTATCATAACCTTATAAAAGTTCAAATACCACTGTCTTGGAGCTTGTTTCAGGCCATACAATCTCTTCTTCAACATATAAACCAAATCCTTCTTCCCTTTGACCTCATACCCATGTGGTTGCTACATATAAATATCTTCCTCTAAATTCCCATGGAGAAAGGTCATTTTTATATCTAAGTGTTCAAGATGCAAATATTCTACCACAACTAGACTTAAAATAGTCCTAATTGAAGTCATTTTAACAACTCGAGAACATATTTCATCAAAATATATACCTTTATTTTGTGCAAACCCCTTTATCACAAGTCTATCCTTGTACCTCTTCTTTCCTCCTTCTTCTTCCTTCAACCTATAAACCCATTTATTATGAAATACTCTTTTACCTATAGTAATATCAACCAAATCCCAAGTATTTTTTCTTACCGATGATTCCATCTCCTCATCCATGCCTTACTCCCACTTCCTTTTAGTTTCCACCTGCATTGCTTCTTCATAACATTCTAGTTCACCAAAATAAGTAATCAATAAATAATACATTGAAGGAGAGAATCATTCAGGGAGTCTATTTAACATATTAGATATTATTACACTTTTTAATGTCCTATTTTTGGAAATTTTATTAAAATTTCCAATTCTTCAATTCTTTCACAATGTACTCAAATTCATCTTCTTACAACTCTAGTTATATGGATTCAATTGATCCAAAATTTCTCCAATTTCTTTCAAACTTGGTGAGGAAGGTCCTGAGGGGTGATGAGACATATTATCACATATATAATACATATAATAAACTTATATACCCAACCATGGTCTTAAATTTTCAAGGGAATAATTTTTGGAACAAGACTAGTCAATTTGGGAGGTGGAAACCCCCCCTGGGTCCTAGAACAAATCTCTTCACAAAACTGTACAACCTTCTCTAATGGTGGGTATGATACTTGGATATGTTAGAATACATTAATTAAGGTATATTTTAAGCATAATATGTGTTTTTTGGATCGAATAGGTATCCAAGGGAGCTCCATGAATTTACTAATAATTTTGAGGTTCCAACCCCCAATGGTAGATGACTCCAAATAGATCTAAATGCTCTTGAATTGTACCAAAAGGTGTATGAGTGATATATTAACTTAATTATAATTTTAATGGGTGTATTATTTCATTCCAATTACGTTTTCAATTCTATATCCAATTCTAAATAAGATAGATGCTTTAACTACCAATTTTGGGGCTCAAATCCCCCTCGGGTAATTGCCGGAATGGATTCCCGAATGTGCATAAACTCACTCAAATTATAAAATTTAATAATTTTATGGGTATAATAAATTATCATAGACTCATATTTATAACCAACAAAACTCCCATGGCTGTTATCACTTCTTTCAATCAGATATAAAAAAAAACTAGTTTTGGACCCTTGGGGAAATGAGATGCAATTTAATCCAATGGTTATGGAATTAGAACCAATGGACACAAAATATTTTTTAATGATAATTAAACCTCAAATATTATTCATTTACATTCCATTCATGCATGAATAATCAATATTTTACATAGCCATTCAAATCTACCAATATTATAAGAGTTTGCAACAAGGAAGTGGGAAAAGACATTTCTTTGTTACTGATCAATAATACATAAAATATCTTGTAATTTAGACCTGATAAATTTATTAAAATAGATATGATGTTATTTACATCAGAATACAAAATTATTTATCAAGAGGATATCCCTCAAAAAGATAAATGGCTCACCAAGTGCGCCTCACTCCACCGGGCTAAAATATGGTGAAAGAATGTGAGATGGGAGGGGGAATGAGATGAATCTTGAAATTTCCATGAAATTATGTATCTTAAAATGTTTATTATAACTCCATTTAATATCCTTTAAATACCTTAGTGGTCTCTCCAATCACCAATTAGGATGGGAATCTTTCACCCTCAAAATTGGCTCAAGCATGAACTAGTCACTCACTAGCTCTCTCTCTTCACAACAATAAATTTCACAACTGATCAAAAATATGATTCTCATGTATGTTCCATGTATTTCATAAACATTAATGGTCTCCTCAGCTTCCAAATATATCCATAAACCAAATCCAATTCTAATTGTGTTGCTGCTCATGCTATGACATGTGGCCTCTCTCTTCACCTTCCATCTTCTCCCAAATTGAGTAGGAACCCATTGGGATTCTCCAAATCACATGAGAGATATATTGGATTCTGTATTTCAAACTGATATGTATGATATTTCATATTTCATCCTTCATATCTGACTTATGTCGTAACTATCATATAATCTCCATCATTGGTGTCATAGATGTCATAAGTGTAAGGGGAATCTAGCCAAGTGTCCATGAAACTCCCCATTTGGATCTTACTTTCTCATGTAAGTTACACTTAATCCAAAATTATACCTATGAAGTATATGTACAAGTATATTGAACTTATAATCAATCCAAAACATTAGGCTTTCCATATATTTGAGATTGCAAGAGGTGGATACCATTTAACATAGGAATTCTAGCTAGTGTGGGTCCCACATCCTCCATGTGTCCTCATGATCACTTGCCACTTTGATTTTCCCTTGTATTTATTTATTTATATACTTTATTAAATATTTATTATATTATAATTTTCAAACATCATTTATTTTCCCCCTTATTCCAAATCTCAAAGCTTCCACCCCCAACCTAGGAAACTAATGATTTTCCTCCTTGGCAATTATTTGACCTTTAGCATCAATTTGACAACTTTAATGAATATGGAAAGTGTGATTTGGCCATTTTGACCCAATGAAAAATTTGGGACAGTAAAAATCCTCCCTTTCCAATATTGCTTGTCTTCAAGCAATTTCAAACATGGTTGTTGAAGAACCTGCTTTCTGTATGATTCTTTGAAGTTGCCATTGAGCTGCCCACTTTGAGTCCTTGAGTTTCCATAAATATTTTAGAGAGGAACCACCATGATTTCCAATGAACTACTCTAATTAAAATCACCTTATTAATTGGGGAATCCATCTCCCATACTACTTGTTTCTCAAATAATTTGACATCAATGGGACTAAAAACTATCCCAGGGTCCCATTGCTTGCATTGCACTCCAACAATTAAGAGTTCTCTCCAACCCATACCATTAGTAAAGAGAATTCTTGGATCCCATTTTATTGTATGCATTCTTCCAAACATCATGAGTACATAATATATATCATCAAATTACATAACAACATAATAAAAATGTACATCAAGGAGGTGCCTCACCAAAAAATCATGAAAGTGCTTATACCTCCAAGTGAGTATACTACCATTTGCCAAGTGCATACATACTTCAAGTGACCAATCAAATCTGCTCCAATGACATAGGTGAGGATCCCATGTCCCATAATTCTTCTCCAAAATGTTGTGATATGCATCAAAATATTCAGCCATGTATTATTTCATCCAAGAAGTGGATGAAAAATCTCCCCTCAAATTTGAACCAAATAATGAGGAAGAAAAACAAGGAGACTTCAAATGACTCAAAGAAGTCTCACCCATACATTCACGAATGATTGAATCATAAATATATAACAATGTATGTGGCTGGTAAAAAATATGTTCTCCCATCATAAATCTATTCACCCCAGTGTTGGATGAAGTTCCTCCAACATCAAATGAACCAAGTGTTGAGCAAGAAAAACCATGAGTCTTCAAGTGACTCGAATGCATATCATAGGTGCATCCATGTAGATGTGCATCATCATAAAGTAACAAGGAATGTTTCTGCAAATATTAATAATAATGTTCTCCAAATGATATGTAATGTGCATCAATATAATCATCTATTTGTTCTTTCATCCCATAAGTGAATGGAGAACCTCCACTAAAATATGAACAAAATAAGGAGAAAGGAAAACATGAAGACTTCAAGTGGCTCAAAGAAGTCTCATCAATACACTCATGAATATGTATATCATCATGTAACATCAGAGAATGTTGCTTCCAATAATAATTTTATTCAGTTATATAACTCTTCACCCGAGTGTGGGATGAAGTTCCTCCAACTTCAAGTAGACTAGGAAAGGAGCAAGGAAAGTCATGAGTCTCCAAGTGACTCAAGTGTACATCATAGGTGCACCCATGGAGATGTGTATAATCATAATGTAAATAAGGATTCTGCTGAAAATGTAAATAATATGGTGCTATAATAATTCCATTATCAAAAGGAGAAATAGAATGTACATACTCTTCATGTGCCACCATAAAAAAGAAACCTTTCACCCATACTTCATTAGGATGAATGCTGCAAAATATGGAATTGTAGCATGTAGGAGAATGAACTAACTCACCCAAATGATCAAAAAGTGTAGAATTTTCATCATGTTCAGGATCCATATGGGTAGTATCATTCATCTCTTTAAAAAGTTTGAAACCTTTGTCATAGATTGGTTCCAATGTAGAGGAATCATGCTCTTCTTTAAAATTTGCATAACCTTTCATCAAGAGACAATTCAAGTTCCTCTCCCACCACATCAAGTGTTTGAATCTCTTCAAGTTAAACTTCAAACCCATTAATCACATTCAAATTTACACATATTTCATGATCCTCCATGTCATGAGAATACTCCAAACAATCTATCATTTGACAATCTTCAATGTTGTACATTGCTCTTTGAATCTTCTCCATGTCTTCAAGGAATGATGGCTCCTCCAAGGAAGTGGCTCTCCAAAAATAATTTGATACCAATGCTTGAGTGTCATGGATTATGCTAAGGGATTCTTGGATATCCATTTCACTCATATTTAAGGATCCTTCAATGAAGGATGATTCATGGGAGTGAACCTCCTCTTCTTCTTCATTCTAGATTTGATCAACTCCTTGAAGCTCAAGTGGTGATGGGGAAGTTGATATTGGTTCTTCCTTTGCTGCTACAAGGTCTTCATCTTTATGCTCATGAGAAATTTGGATTGCAGCAACATTTTAATATCTTATCTCTATGTTACCAACATATATTTTTAAGCACCCATCATTAGGTACTCCTCCATAGTTCAAACATCCATTAGTAGATGACCTTTGGTCCATGTCCATAGTAGAATTTGTTTCAGAATTATATTTAATAGTTTCAAGGTAATATTGTTCATTATCATGTGATGTTTCATAATATTTTTCAAATTCATTTGGGAGTGAATTTTGATCCTCTTTATGTAATGCTTTTTCTTCTTCACCACCCACAGAAATTTGTAGTTCCTTGGTCTCCTCCTTACTTGTGCATTGATGATTAATCCTTAATGAGTTATTATTCGAATTATTTTTCATAAATTCCTTCAACCAATCATTAAGGTTTTCAAAATGTATGTTATTATGTGTATATTCATGATTTAAAATTCTACTACCCATAAATTGGCTATCCATTAGTTCAAATGCTTGCTTAACCTGCCTGGTCATCTCCTCACCACTTGACTTAATGAATTTCTTCAATTCATCTATACCATCCATAACTTCAATAGGTTCCAATACCATGCTCTAATACCACAGTAATTTCCCCTTTTTGGAAATTTTATCAAAATTTCCAATTCTTCAATTCTTTCACAATGTACTCAAATTCATCTTCTTACAACTCTAGTTATATGGATTCAATTGATCCAAAATTCCTCCAATTGCTTTCAAAATTGGTGAGGAAGGTCATAAGGGGTGATGGGACATATTATCACATATATAAAACATATAATCAAATGATATACCCAACCATGGTCTGAAATTTGTGAGGGAATAATTTTCGAGACAAGACTAGTCAATTTGGGAGGTGGAAATCCCCCTTGGGTCCTGGAGCAAATCTCTTCATAACACTGTTAAACCTTCACTAATGGTGGGTATTGTAATTGGATATGTTATAATACATTAATTAAGGTATATTTGAAGATTAATATTTTTTTTTTGGGTCGAATAGGTATCCAAGGGAACTCCATGAATTTACTAGTAATTTTGAGGTTTCAACCCCCAATGGTAGATGAATCCTAATAGCTCCAAATGCTCTCGAATTGTACCATAAGGTGTATGAGTGATATAATAACTTAATTTTAATTTTAATTGGTGTATTATTTCCTTCCAATTACTTCTTAAATTCTATATCCAATTCAGAATAAGATAGATGCTTTAACTAGCAATTTTGGGGCTCAAAACCCCCTCAGGTAATTGCCGGAATGGCTTCCAAATGTGCAGAAACTCACTAGAATTATAAAATTAAATAAATGTATGGGTATAATAAATTATCATAGACTCATATTCATAAACAATATAACTCCCATTTCTTGTATCACTTCTTTCAATCAGATAAAAAAAAAATAGTTTTGGACCCTTGGGGAAATGCGATGCAATTTAATCCAAGGGTTATGGAATTCGATCCAATGGCAAAAAAATATCAGTTAATGAATATGAAAACTAAAATAATATTCAATTACATTCCATTCATTCATTAATAATCAATATTTTACACAGCCATTCAAATCTACCAATATTATAAGAGTTTGCAATAAGGAAGTGGGAAATGGCACTATTTCTTTATTACTGATCAATAATACATAAAATATCTTGGAATTTATACCTGATAACTTGATGAAAATATATATCAGATTATTTACATTATAATACAAAATTCTGTAGCAAGAGGAGCTCCCTCAAAAAGATAAATGGCTCACCAAGTGCGCCTCACTCCACCAGGCTGAAATATGGTGAAATAATATGAGATGGGAGGGGGAATGAGCTGAATACTAAAGTGTACACAAGTTTCTATATATGTACCTATATATTATAAATCCATTTAATCTCCTTTAAATACTTTATTTTCCTCTCCAATCACCAATTAGGATGGGAATCTTTCACCCTCGAAATTGGCTCAAGCATGAACTAGTCACTCACTAGCTCTCTCTCTTCACAACAACAAATTTCACAAATGATCAAAAATATCATTATCATGGATGCTCCCTATATTTTATAAATATTAATGGTATCCTCAGATTCCAAATACATTTATAAACCAAATCCAGTTCTAATTTGTGTGGTTGCTCATGCTATGTCATGTGGCCTCTTTCTTCACCTTCCATCTTCTCCCAAATTGAGTAGGGACCCATTGGGCTTCTCCAAATCACATGAGATATCTATTGGATGCTCTATTTAGACCTGATATGTCAGATATGTCAGATTTCAGCCTTCATATATGACTTTTTTCATAACTGTCATATAATCTCCATCATTGGTGTCATAGATGTCATAAGTGTAAGGGGAATCTAGCCAAGTGTCCATGAAACTCCCCATTTGGCTCTTCCTTGCTAATGTAAGTTACACTTCATCCCAAATTATACCTATGAAGTATATGGACAAGTATATTTACCTTATAATCCATCCAAAACATTAGGATTTCCATAGATTTGAGATTGCAAGAGGTGGATGCCATTTAACATAGGAATTCTAGCTAGTGTGGGTCCCACATCCTCCATGTGTCCTCATGATCACTTGCCACTTTGATTTTCCCTTGTATTTATTTATTTATCTCCTTTATTAAATATTTATGTTAGTATAATTTTAAAATGTCATTTATTGTCCCCCTTATTCCAAAACTCAAAGATTCCACCCCCAACCTAGGAAACTAGTGATTTTCCTCCTTGGCAATTATTTGACCTTTAGCATCAATTTGACAAATTTCATGAATATGGCAAGTGTGATTTGGACATTGTGACCCAATGCAAAATTTGGGACATTACACACTTACAGGAGTTTGAGGTACCTCCCATTGTTCTTGATTTTAAGATACCTTTGGAACTTCATTTTATTTTATTTCATCAAGCATGGTGTACTATGTGTTTTCCTTTTCCTTTTTTTTCCATGAAACTAATATTTGTACATAAAATTTTCATTGAATACCACATCTCTACTTCTAATTATTTTTTGATTTTCATAATCCCATAAGAAATAACCAAAATCATCAACCTTGTATCCAATAAAGGTGCATTTCTGGGATTTATCCTCAAGCTTTGTTCTGTTTTCTTTATCAATATAGATAAATGATTCACAACCAAAAGTTATGAGAAATGAATAGTTTATATTTTGACATGTCCATTCCTCCTATGGAATTCCACCATCCAATGTGCTTGAAGGCCCTTTTTTTATTAAGTAAACAACAGTATCTATAAAATCAACCCAAAACTGTAAGAGTGACACTACATGCAAACTCATACACCTTGCACGTTCCATGATCATCCTATTCATCCTTTTTTACACACCTTTTTTGGTGGTGTTCTTGGGATTGTATTCTCTCTATGAATCCCATGCTATGAATAATAACTATAAAACTCCTTTATACAATATTCACCTCCATTATCATATCTGAGACACTTCAATATTTTCCTTGTCTCATTCTCAACCAAATATTTCCACTTCTTAAAAGTAGAAAACATATCATATTTTTGTCTAATGCAATAAACCCAAGTTTTTCTAGTTGCATGATCAATAAAAGTAACATAATAATGAGAGACACCAAGAGATTGTACCTGAGTCGGTATCCATACATCTTTGCACACAAGCTCTAAATTTTCGCTCTTCTTTTGTTTTCCAACCTTGAGAAATCTAACTCTCTTTTGTTTTCCATAAACATAGTTCTCACATAATTCCAAACTTACCCACTTCAGATCTGGAAGAAAGTTCCTTGAGTGGAGAATCTGCATCCCCTTCTCACTCATGTGGCCAAGCCTGTGATTCCACAACATTGTACCTATTTCTATGGAAGCTATAGATACAGAATAATCATTATTATGAGGACATAAATGCAACATGCCTATCATATCTCCTTTTTTTTTTACCAGTGCTGCTTTAGTGATATTCCACCACGTTTTTCCAAACGTAGACAAACAACCAATATCTCCCAACTACCCTATTGAGATCATATTTCTTTTCATAGAAGGAATATGCCTTACATATTTTAGCAACCATTAATTTCCATTATTTAACTTAATATGTACCTTACCGATTCCAACAATTTTACATGGTTAATCATCCCCTAATAAAACATGTCCAAAATCACCTGGAACATAATCATGAAAGAATTTCCTATGGGGTGTAGTATGACAAGAATCCCATGAATATACTACCCAATAATCACTAGTATTATCTAATGCAGGAATCAAAACATCATGTAACACATCACCTTCTACATAAGCGTCCTAAGTAGTCTCTTGTTGCCCGTCTCATTTATTCTTTGGAGCTACGGAGCCTTTCTTCTAATGTCCTCTCTTACCAAAGTTCCAACACTCTATATTTCCAAGTCTATACTTGGATCTACCCTTTGTATACTTTCTATGATAACCTAGAATATTTCCTCTCTCCCTTTATCTTCCCATGCTCTCCATGGCCAACACATTACCTAATGTCTCACCTGTGATTTTTCTTTGCATTTCCTTGCTAAGAATAACACCAACAACATCATCAAATTTAAGATTGTTTAAACTAGAGACAGAGTTACTTACAGCCATTACCAAGCCATTTCACCTTTATGGTAATGATCATGATATTAGAATATCCCTAACCTCATCATCAAATTTCACTCCTACAGAACTTAGTTGATTAGTAACCGTATTAAATTTATTTAAATGGTTAGCAACATATCCACCTTTATAATATCCCTAACCTCGTCATCAAATTTCACTCCTATAGAACTTAGCTGATTAGCAATTGTAATAATTTCATTTAAATGGTTAGAAACAGATCCACCTTTTAACATATTCATATTAAATAAAAACTTCATTAGAAATACCTTGTTCGAAGCCGAGGTTTTTTCATAGAGCTTAGACAATGCGCTCATCACACCCTCTGTTTTATTTTATTTTGAAATATTGAAAACTGTCGACGAAGCCAGGCACAATCGTATTTTTCCCAGTTCCTTTCTATCAAGAAATGCCGATTATTCATCCTTCATAGTTGCTGGATGTCTTGTTTTTCCGCCCAACAGTAGGAACAAATCCTTTTGGTACATATATTCCTCCATTTTCATCTTCCATAACTAGTAATTTTGGCCATTAAATTTTTTGACCCTAAACTTCCCTTCTTCTGCCATTGCTTCCACTCGAACCATGAACCCTTATTTCTTGCGAGTTTACCATCCAAATAAACCTTTTGTATCTGATACCAATTGTTAGAAAAAGCAGGATCACAAAGAGATAATAATAAACAAGATGCAAATATTAAATACATAAACACATTACAAGAAAGACACAAGTATAATGTGGTTCACCCAATATGGGCTACGTCCACACAGAAAATGTTAGTCCTTTTATTATTATACTTTCCATAAAAATGAATGGATAAAACATGTATCACACTCGCTTCACTTCCTCTTGACTCTCTCACATTGTCTCTCACACAATCATAGATATTGTTTTACAATGCTACAATACAATACACAATCGTATTACAATGCTTTCCATTTATAAGGGAATTACCATGGGAAAATACCACAGGTCACCCAATACCATGGGATCATAAACTATTTTCCAACAAACATCCCAAAAATTTCTTTATGGGGATTCTCCCTCGAACCCTCATTGGGGACTGGATAGCCCTCAGACCCCAACAGGGGGACGATTCCCCCCTGCACCCTGCTTCTGGGACAAGTGTAGAGTAAAACTAGGGTACAAACACAGGTGAACAATAACATCTCTAAATCAAGAAGATCAGGCTCCACAACCAAGAACTAATTTGGACTCGGTAACTTGGAATAGATCCATTAGGGTGAGCCAAAGTATGAGTAATATCAAGGCTGGAGACTTGTGAGTAACATCAAGTCATATATCTTCATATGATTGAGGTGATGATGTTGTAAGGTCGTATGCCTAATATAAATGTTGTAGACTTGTGGGTAATATCAAGTGATACCTGTGGGTAATATCAAACCATTATTCTAATAGAAGTTACCCTATGAGATGGACCTTGGGATAGAGAGGTGTATTTTTGAGTAGTATCAAATCAGACTTGTGAGTAATATCAATTCATGATTCTCATGCAGTCATTCAGAGAATGGGTACCCATTGAGGCGGGCCTCCAATTATAGAGGTGAATTGATTTACATGTTGAATAATAGATGTTATGTTATATATTACTAACCATGGTCATTCGAGATGGATAAATCTATTAGGTCTCCTCAAGAGACTGATCACCTCTAGAGTGAATTACTTTAGCATATGACTATATGGTCCGAGAGTAATATAATATGATCATAGCATGTGACAATTCTTCTGAGTATAATATGATATGATATATGATTAATGTTAACACATAGACTATGCAGTAAAGATAAAGAGATAAGCAATAAATAGATAAAGAGAAAGAGAATTTGAATTGCCAATGGCCAAGTGAACTCAAGTTATAAGCTGTATTTATAAAGCCTTAGTTAAATATGTATGCCTCAATGAGTGCTTTAGTTAAATAGTTAATTGAAATATTAATGTATAAAATCAGTTACGTAAAGAAGAGCTTAGCGTTCATCAATCAACATGATTCAATTAATAATAGTTAACTAAGTGTTAAATAAATATGGACTAGTTAACTAAAGTGTTTAGACTTCAGTTAAAATAAAAGATGACACTTAAGTTAATCAAAAGACAATACTTCAGTTATAAAGTGTTTTGCATGATGACACTTGAGTTGAAGCAAAATGACACTTATGTTATCTTGTTAACTAAGTGATCAAACTTTTAGTTAATATATTGAGTTCACTTCAATGTTAGTTAACTATCATTTAATGTACATGATGGAAGGTATGGCACATTAGTTGTACATGATGAATATTTAAATGCAAGGGTTGATTATTCCAAGAAGGAAATTCGCAATTGAGGTACATCTATGCACTATTGGCATGCAACCATTCACTATTCTATGCATGGAAGTAGTTTTTCCTTATTATTAATGTGTTGAGCACATGGAAATTTCATTACATTTGAAATAGTGGATCTCTATTCTCTACTGCTATGTGTTCTCTCTTATTGGGAAATCTTCTATTTTGTAAAATCCATTCTCTCCAATCTATCTATTTTACTCTAAAGAATTGTTAGGTTTTTCATCCTTTGTATTTAGAGGGTTTTCCTAGGATATATCTTGTCTTGTGTGGATGAATGATTTGTGTGGTTGATTTGATTCAGTGATTTGAATTATTCGTATGTTTAAGTTCAAATATCTTCATATTTTTTCAAAACACCAACATGGTATTAGAGCTCAGGGCATGCAGGAGATTAATCTTTGTAAGAAACTAGAAGCCTACATGATCCTAAGGAGTTTATCAAAGCTTGAAGATCCATGACATCAATCTTTATAGGACCAAAAGACCACCTTGAGGGTACTTCAAATATCAACACATGGAAGGAGAAGGTATTGAACATATTGAAGAAACATGAATTGGATACCTACTTAACCACTATGGTATAATAACCTTCAACTAATGAAGGGTGAATGAAAATAAAGTTAGAGTGCACCAAATATAACAACCTTTCACTCATGGCAAGGATGAAGAAAGGAAAGAGGAAATTCCCTCCAAAGAAGTCCTTTCACTCGAAACAGAAGGTGTTCAATAAAGACTTCGATAAATAGAAGGTTAGATGGTACAAAATCCATTATTCAAGGGAATGCAAAGAAAATGAAAAGAATAAAGAAAATTCCATGCATCTACCGCAATAGAATAAGATAAACCTACTCAGAATAAATCATTCGAGGAAAATGATGATGACCGCTGGAAGGAGTATTTCCTTTGGTACATAAGATCATTTTCTCCAGGTTGCATGGGATCTAGTTTCCCCATGTATAAATTCACTTCCTCATGCATGGATCCATATTTTCAAGTTAAATATGCAGTAAGTTTCTATCAAGGAAGAAGATCAAGACTAAGGGACTCTAGTAATATCTGCAATGAGTAAGAGATCAAGTGGGATCCCACAAAAAACAATAAAATATAATTTTTTTATATTTTGAGTATCATATGTTTTTATAAATCAAATATAAAGGGTTTTGAATGTTTTTCATTACATTTATATACAGATATAGATTCCTAAAGTTAGCAATCATGATAGGGAATAACATGTTGAGCATATAGTCTATCTTTTATTGGCATATAGTAAATCTCATGAAAGTACATGTTATGATTAATTAAAGAGGAATATAGGGATGAATAACATGACATGAGATATGGATGATGGTTATGTCGAGACATTAATTAAATTATGTATATAACCATGTGAACCATTGCAAATACATTGAAGTATTCATGTGATTAAATTTTATAAGATATGGTTATACTCAAACATTGGTTAAAATGTTTGAATGTTGGTATGATCTATTATTCATGACTCAATTATGCAAGGTTAAAAAATTTAAATAACTTAACTAAATTTAGCATGTAGGGAAAAACCATATGCTATGACCTACAAGTAGAAAATAAAAAATATTAAATATAGAGTGATCCTAATGGCTAATTATGAAAGAGAGTGGGATGCTATGAAGTGGGAAGCTTCTAGGAGAGGATCGGGAGGTTCCAATGTTTTATGGGAAGAATCCTCCAACAATATTTATTCAAAACAAAAGGCCTAATATGGATGAGAACATTCCTGAAGGGATTTTATTTATCCTAGTTACATTCATCAGACATAGAGGAGCATGAATCTTCGTGATGGAGGACCTAGATTATGGTTCTCACATCCTAATTGTGAGGAGGAGAAACTAGATTCATTATCTCTTGATGAATCAGTAAAATTTGTGGATGTACATCCTGCTAAAAGGAGACCCACATTGTGCTCATATAAAAAAGGAAGTAGATCACAATATTTAAGAATCTTGGTATGATTCTTGGGATTAGAGGTGTGGAAGTCACCAAATAATATTTTCCTAAGTTAAGGAAAATACTCAGAAGAGTTCCTGAAGAGGTTCAATATAATGGAATGTAATTCCATGGACACACAAATGAATATGGATTTGATTGTTATTTATATTTGGAATATCTCAAATTCAGTTGAAATGTACCTGATTAGTACCAGGACCGGATGTTTTCTTTGCAGCCAATACATAGACATGTATAACAAAGCATGTGTTGAGGTAAATACTTGGTACAAGTGAATGTGGACTTAGATATGTCTTGGAAAGTGAAATAAATTTTCAAGGATATATGGACTATGACTAGTACAATGATCGAGAAATATCACATCAGAGATATTGCTCTATATAGACCATATTGTAAAGTAATAAAGCTTCAAGAGGTTCCTAGTCAGTTATATCCGAGACATGGTACAACTCCGGTACATATATACAACTGAGAAATATGGGGCAAACATTCACTCATGGAGCCTAAGTCATATGGCTAGTGATGAATGGACCAGGTACATTATTTATCCATATCACCATGATGAAAGATCAAGAGTGTGTCATATCTATTGTGAATAACAAAAGTGAGTCATATATTTTGTAAGTAAAGAGTGAGTCATATCTCCTGAGTTGACAAGAATGAGTAATATCTCTTTTAAGTGATAGAAGTGATCCATATCTTTTGTAATTCAAGGGTAGTTATATCTCTTATGGTGATTAGTACACAGTAAGAGTTAGGAATATGATATACGGTAAGTCATATTAAGAGCCCCGTCAAGATGTAGATGCAGAACATATATTATATGGATTACAAACATTCTCACCAAGTCTGGAGATTGGTGTAATACAAAAATACTCCCCTAGTTGAAGAGGGAGTATTAATATGTCCTCATAGGAAGTAACAGATTAAGTCCCCATGAGTTATTCATGTGGGACATGACTCAGAAATTTCTCCCCACTAGTAAGTCATGAAGTGATACATGGATAAATCATTGGTTAGAAATACAAGTAATATATGGCTCAGTCTAGCTATGTAGTGGTACATGGCTTCATTAATCCATGCAGCACATAATCCATTATGTTGCATTTAGCTATGATAAGTCATCTGGAGAGAATCCATGTGAGCGAATTATTCAAGGTCTTGGAAACTATCAGATGCTCAAGAATAATTATAGAAATGACTATTGGGAAGAATTCAAACCTCTTAGAGAGGTCAGATAGCCATAGAGTTGGTTAGTGGGGTATTGTGGTAAAGAAAAATTAAAGAATATGAAACCACTATGAAAGTGATCATGCCTTGAATAACATCACAAAGAATGGAAAGATCATAGATAAATTCTCCAGATACTAGAAGATTCTAGAAGTCAACAAATGTTGAATATTGAAAGGAAAAATGAGATTTGCCTTCTGCAATAATATTACACATTTAATGTGTTGTAAAATTTTGTATATGATGGATTAGAAATCCATGGTTTCTAGTTTAGGGAAAATATTATATGTTGTGATATCCAACTATTGTTTTAGTTTGAGATAAGATATGCATGTTGTAGCTAGTACTACAGAAGCAAAATTGTTTTTGTGGATAGTACTACCTACTGAGAAGCAGAGTAGCTGTGAAAGCTACTTATTGGGTTAAAATATTGAGTCTATAGATTTTCGAGAACCCTATGTGTTTTATGATAAAACACATTGAGATGAAGTTTCACTTCATCAAAGACATGGTCCAATAAGGTAAGACTCCAGTACATTGATAATGAAGAGCATATTTCAAGAATGTAGATGTGATAACAAATCCTATGTCTATGACAAAGTTCAGGTACTTCTGAGACAAGGTTGGTATGGAAAAAATTGCATAGAATGGTAGATAATTCCTCCCTCACTGAGAGGGAGTTTTAAAAGTACAAAATCAAGAGTCATTCTCCAATCCAATACTTGTGCAACTAAGATTGGGCCTCATGTATTTAGGTAGAGATGCTAAGTTGGACTAAGTAACGTGGAGTAGATCCATTAGGGTGAAACTAAGGATGACTAAAGTAATGTGAGTAATATCAAGGTTAGAGACTTCTGAGTAACATTAAGTCCTATATCCTCATATGATTGAGGTGGTGATGTTGTAAGGTCTTGTGGTTAATATCAAAGTTGCATACTTGTGGGTAATATCAATTCAGACTTGTGGGTAATATCAAGTCATTATTCTCATAGAAGGCACCCTATGATATGGACCTCCAGATAGAGAGGTGTATTTTTTAGTAATACCAAATCGTACTTGTGAGTAATATCAAATCATGATTCTCATTCAATTTCCTAGAGAGTGCGTACCCATTTAGGTGAGCCTCCAATTATAGAGGTGCAATACTTTGCATTTTGAAGCATAGTTGTTATCTGATATATTACTAACCATGGTCATTCGAGATGGATAAAGTTATTAAGTCTCCTCTAGATATTGATCACCTCTAGAGGAAATTACTTTAGCATATGACTATATGGTCTGACATTAATATAATATGATCATAGCATGTGACAATTCTTCTTAGTACAATATGATATGATAGATGATTAATGTTAACACATAGACCATGCAGTAAAGATAAAGAGATAAGCAATAAACAGATAAAGAGAAAGAGAATTTAAATTGCCAATGACTAAGTGAAATCAAGTTATAAGTTGCATTTATAAATCCCCAGTTAAATATGTATGCCTCAATCAGTGCTTCATTTAAATCATCACTTGAGACATTAATGTATGCAATCAGTTAAGTAAAGAAGAGCTCAATATTCATCGATCAACATGATTCAGTTAACAATAGTTAACTAAGTGTTAAATAAATATGGACTAGTTAATTAAAGTGTTTACACTTTAGTTAAACTAAAAGATGACACTTAAGTTAATTAAAAGATGACACTTCAGTTATAAAGTGTTTTGCATGACGACACTTGAGTTGAATCACTATGACACTTATGTTAGACTATTAAATAAGTGATCAAAATTTTAGTTAAGATATTGAGTTCACTCTGATGTCAGTTAATTATCAGTTAATGTACATGATGGAAGGTATGGTGCATTAGTTGTGCATGATGAAGATTTCAATGTAAGCAATGATTATTCCAAGAAGGCAATTCACAATTGAGATGCATGTGTGCACTATTAGCATGCAACCATTTTCTATTCTCTACATGGTAGTAGTTTCAGCTTGTTATTAATGTACTAGAAACATGGAAAGTTCATTACAGCTTATATAGTGGATCTTTATTATCTATTTCTCTATGTTTTCTCTTAATGGACAATATGCTATTTTGTAAAATCCATTCTCTCCAATCTATTTGTTATACTCTAAAGAATTGTTAGGTTTTTCATCCTATGTATTTAGAGGGTTTTCCCATGGTACATGTCTTGTGTGGTTGATTTGATTCAATGATTCATGTGTTGAATAATTCATTGATAAAAATTTTAAAGTTCAAATATATTCATGTTTTCTCAAAAAATCAACAATTCCAGTTGCGGGACCCCATAAACATGTGTTCCCTTTTGAATGGTATGACATGACACTAACGAGGGATTGAGGTTGATTGGTGGTTTTGGATGACACTAGAATGGTTTGGAAAACCACAAGTCCCCATGGGATAGGAGGTTTTCCAAAATTTTCCAACGAGGAGTTATCAATAGGAATTCGCCAGGTCTCCTCTTTTGTCTTATCTTACTCCTCGACATGACAAATTAACATATGTGCACTTTGTAAAGGATATATCAATGTGCAATGTTGATCTACCAATATGCTCCTAGATTCACTCGGTCTTATTCTTTATTGTAGATGAAACTTTACTTAGTGCTATTATGTGTGACTGTTGATGTAACTAGATATCAATGGTGTTCTGCTACCTCACGGTTAGTCCCCAATATCTAGCTCCTTGGCTCATGTTGCGAGTCTCTCTGTACAGAAGACATCCTACTTTGCATGTCTTTCAAAACTTGGCCCTTTCATGGCTGGCCCTCGAATCTTATAGTAATTTTCTATGCTCCAAAATATACAGAAAATCCTTGTACTTTTTTTTCCTTGGAAAAAATCGTAATTTTATTTCAAAAGAACAAAATTACATCTGCAGATGTATTGAGACAAAATAGTCCCATACATTGTCACATATTGTTACTGGTCAGGCAAAAGAAAAACAAAAAAAATTATTATACAAACAGAGAGATCAAGGATTATAGTACTCCTCTATTCTCCCCTTTTTCCCCCCTTTCTTCCTAGATTTCACTTCAGTCCAAACCCCTTTCTTTGGTGTAGCCACAATTAGCTGATTACAGACTGCCTCCTCTGGTTTTTGGAACACCACTATGTCCTTATCATATTCTGAACTGGCATTTTTGTGAGCACGCTTTTGACCACTAGCAGATGTATCCATCAGATTCTCCACGATTGTCTGAGTGTCCTCACCGGATGTCTGTTTTCCTGTTGACTGTGCTTCTGCATCATCAGGCACCAATGTTTCCTCGTTTCTCTGCATATCTTGTTTTTCTTCATCCTCACTTCCTACTTCCTCATCTGGAAATGGGACATAATCTGCCTGCCAGTTCTTTCTATTTGTCGTCAGCCCCTTTTTCTTTTTTGGGAATTTTTTCACAAGTGGGCATGTATCTTGAAGATGGCCTGTCAAATGGAAGAATCGGCACCTGAAAGCAGTATTTTCATAGTCCAGACTCTGTAACCAAGTGAAGGATTCATGTTTCAGCTGTAATCTATCAGGGAGGCCTTTGCTGAGGTCAATCTCCACACAAATTCTGGCATATGTAAATAATCCCTTGTCCTTCCTTTCATTGTCACTCTTGATGAATCTTCCCAGAAGATTGCCTATGTCTTCCAGTACTAAATGATGCCAAAAAGGTAGAGGTAGATTTGGAAATCGCACCCATACCGGCATCTTTGTAACCACCATAGTATTAGCATCAAATTCTGGAAACCAAGGGGTTATGAAGAGCCCAGCTCTCCCCCAAAACCAAGGTCCCTGCAATAAGACCTTCTGATACTCATCTGGAGAATCGAACTAAACTATAAAGAAACCTTTTGAACATAGTAAAATCTGGCAATTAGTTTTCCATTTTTGGAAGATCCAGGCATGAAGATCATGTGATTTGGGCCAAAACCCATTAAACCTACAAATAACTGCTTCAGCTTGTAAAGAACTAAAAATTCCTTTGACCTGTTCGTTTTTTATCTCCAGAACTGGTGTGGATTCCAGTTTTTCCACAATGTATGGGCTGGGCTGAACAGTAGAGGTTTCCTCTGTCTCTGGCCCCTTTGTTCGACCTACATCTTTGTAAAATGAAGGACCAGTTCCATTGTGTGAAGGGAATGATCCTCTTCGTTTGCCATTGGCTCCCCCCCTCAACCGAAGCAACAGAGAAATGGAGCAATTCTTGGAAATCTGGTAATCTGATAAATTTAAAGAGTCCTGCATCGGTTTTCCTATATGCACAAGATAGAATACGGATGCTGGATAACCCACGCGGCTTACTAGACTATCCCGTAATGCCTCCACTAAATCAAGAACATTTACCCAAACCAAGATCGAATTTCCAGTAGGCAGATTTATGAAGATTTGATAGCTATCAGATATTGAAAGATGTTGGGAGGCCATGTTTCTGAGGAGAAGAACCTTGGTGGGCGGAGCTGTGATATTGGCGCTCTTAATCTTCTTTTCGGGCCTGGCCTTAATAGCGTTGGAAATAACACCTGCCCTCTTATCAGTCTTCTTGGCCATAAGAGGCGTGGTGATCCCCTGCTCTAGTTTTCCCAAACCCTGGCCTTCCTTCCACCCCATCCTGGCCATCATCCTCTATGCGGCGGTCATATGCCCGTCGGCCCCGACACCAAGTTTGACGGTCCCAGACTTGCCATTAGTAAAACCACCCACATCTACGCCGCTGGGCGGCGGTGAAGGCGATCTGGGCTGCACCGCGGCGCCGCTGCCATCACCCCGTCCCATGGCCGTCCTCCGTTTCCAGGAATCCTCCCCACTTATATTCAGCGCTGCCGTGTGGGAGTTCTCGGAGTCCTTCTCCACGGTGGAAGCAGTTTCTTCCATCACCCGCATCGCCACGAGCTCTCGCTCCCCCTCCTCCTCCTCCAAGCGCCTCTGCTCCAGCAATTCGATGCCCACTAGGGTTTTCACCAGGTCCATCAAACCAAATATTATTGTATATCAGAGATATGAACATTAAACTATAGAATCTACCTTGGATCCTCAGAAAATCGTTGTGCTAATAAGGGGAACAATTTGATTTGTGAAAGATTCTTGTGGGGAAACCCTAAGGCGAAGAATTTTATCTTGTAGATGCATATGATCAAAGAGGACTTCATGTTTAGCGCATAATAAGGGAAACTGCAACAAATAGTAGGAAGTATCTCCCCATGATCGGCATGGGTGTGATATCCTAGCAAATATAGGATCATGTATTGAAGTTTGTGGAAAAGTGTGGATTGGTGTTTGTGTACTATGCTTGATGGGGATCATATGGGTATGGTTCCCATAGGATGTACATCCATCATGTTGTGAATTTTTTTGAATATGTATTGGTTGTGGCATAGGTGTCTCATGGATATTTTTCACTGAGATTACCGTTTCATGGGTAGACACAATTGTTGTTGCTATTGATGTAGTGACAACAATAGTAGAAGCGGTTTATTTTGGTTGAGGTGGAGGAATCTCAATCAAAGGGTGGGTGAGGTGAATATTAGGGATATCAAGATAGTGGTGTGTATAGTTCCCAACTTAAACAAAATCAAACATGTATGATTAGTGTGTAATGATTTGGACTTAGTGGTCTTATTGGGTGCAGAGGATGTTGATGTGCCCATTGCCATATCTTGGGATGCACATGTGAAACTAGCAAGGGTGTTAAGTAAATTTATAAGCTCTAGCAAGGTGAGGCAAAGGTTCTTTTCATGGACTTACCAACCACATAGAGCACATGGTGGGATGACACTGATTCTAGGTTTATCATTCATTATGGGATCCTTCAACCTTTGTTTGAGTTATTCCCCATGATTTAGGATTGGTGACCCCTGATGATGATTTGGGGGACCATTGTTTGTGGCTGTGGAATTTCAATTTGGGTTGACTTATGTCTTTATTAGTGGAATTGGTGACAATCGGTTATGGATTGGTTACGTGTAGGGTTGGATCTGTGTGTGGTCCCAATGGTGTAATGGGGTGTATCTGCATGAACTCATAGTAATCTATGGTTTTTGAGGTCATATCATGGTAAGGTGGTGTAAATTACCACATAATAATTCCTAAAGTGAGCCCGGGAAGAGTTAGCTAAGACATGACCAATGTCCCTTGCACTCTTGTGGGGGGGTACAAGAATGTTATTTGGGATATAGGGGGAACTGATGGATTCAATGTCTATTCAATGCCATGACTTATGGGAGATGTTGATGATGACTTATTTTGGTGGGGAAACTCATTTTTGGAGGTTAAAATGGTGAACATGAGGTTGTCTATTAAGGAAGGGATTTCAGCTGGACCTTAATATGCCCCTAGGAGGTCAAAATATTTGTATAAATTGGGGCATACATTAACATAAGTTGTTTACGTTACCCTTCTTACCATGGGTAATATTTTTTTAGGATTGGTGTTGGCATGAGGTTCATAGTGGTTAAGTTGGTCAAGGGTGACAATATTCCCATTGAAAGGAAAATTCATGATGCAAAAAATCGAATATGAAACCACCTTCATGGTGTACATGTAGCTATGACCCAAATGTATATTGTAGTCAATTTATGCATCGACTATTTCAATATCAATCATTACCATTTATCCCCTAGATAAATGGGAACATTTTGGTACAATCCTCATGGTTGGGATGGTCGTCCATCATATGTGTGGAGGGCGATCAAGGATGGCAATAACTCAGGTGAGCCCAATCTTTTCCAAACATTTGAGTACATGATGAAAGTGGATGCACCTTCATCGATGATGCATCAATAAATAATAAGTTTTTAAACTATGATTCAAACTTGGAATGCAACTGATGAAGGTAGTCACGGTTCACCTTTATCGAGGTTGAAAGTCATGAGGCAAGAATGTGAAGGGTCGACAAAGTTGAGTGCATTTAGCAATTCCTTCAATTGGGTTGGGAATGATTGGAGTACTTCTAGGATTGACATGGAATCTAGATACTAAGCCAAGTCATCCACAATACTGTAGTTTTGTGCAGCTTTCATATGAGGGTTATGGGGGTACGCCATAGTGGATCCTTTTGAATTATTGGGATTTATTTTGTGCTTGGGTGCAGAATTTGCAAAGGGCCTCTGGAAGGAGTAGGAATTTCTTCTTCTTGAGGAGATTCGGGTCCACCATAACTTTTATCTTGATTCCGGTGATTGACGATGGTCGTGTTCATGTAGATATTTGGGTAGGAATCATCATTTGGGGGGATGGTTCCTATTGTTGGGTAACAACTCCTTGATTGGAAAATATTGTTACATTGCATCTTACTGAGGATGTGGTTTGTTAGGCACCAAAGTAGGACGTGTTGTTGTATTTTTATTCACTTCCACCAATTGTTGGTAGTCAAGGATAAGCAGACAACGGTGAGAGTAATGACCATACTCTCCAGAGATTGAGAAAGAATAGTTGGTCCTTAAAATGTCACTATTTCCTTGTTTGGGGGGGTTGTTAGTCCCTATGTTCGGGTTACCTAAATTATAGTTCTACTGGGGAGGGGGGTTTCCCCCTTTCCCCTACTACTGGTTCTACTTATTCTTACATTTCTTCCTCCTCGAATTCTAAGGTTTATGGGGATTGGCGGTGTTCAACTACTCAAATTGTTGAGTTTGTTATTGGAAATAAGGTTGGACTAAATTAACCCTCATATGAGGCATGGGATCTAAACCAAGAGGACACGAGAATGGATAATAAGGGTTGTACCCAAGTAATGGGATATATGCTTTTTGCACTCCATATGATGTGGATGTAGGAGACTATTGCACCATTTGTAGTGGAGTTAGCATTGGTGTTTGTGTAATGTCCCGGTTTTGACCCCGTTACATTAGATGTATACGATGTATACATATTGTAATGATCATGGTGTGGAGCTAAAGGCCAAGGCCCCGCCATTGATCAGTTATGCTGTGTTTTGGGATGTAAAATTGTCACCGATGCTATATCGGGGCATGCGGCACATATTAAGTTTCAGCATCGTGTAAATATGCATCTATAATAAAAATAGACACAACCAGCTACGGCCGTGGCAACCAAATCGAATGGGGGCATGATTTTCTAAGGATAAGGGGGGGTGAAATATTTAACCTATGGGCCTTGGGGAAAAGCCAAATGTCTATGAGAAGACCCATCAAGCTGTCCACTACCTTTCTTGTCTTTTTCTCCAATCATTTATTTCTGCCAGAATGTGGTTGAGTTAGTTATTGCATGGAATGGGAAGAGTGTGGGAAAAGAAATTCGAATTGGGTAGGGACCCATTTTTGAAAATCATGTTCTGACTTCCTTGGCAAGGAAAATGCCCAAAAACGTAGGCCATTCTGCTATGCATTCACGTTTTTCAGTTTTCCTCACGTTTTGGGAGCAGCTGGAGTTTTTCCTGTGTTTTTCCTTTCACGTTTTTGGTTGCTGGCTTCATTTTTCCCATGGATGGGAGGTCGTTTTTGTAGTGCCAGGGACTGGGTTGTTTTCCTCACGTTTTGGGAGCTGTTGGTGCATTTTCCATTCACGTTTTTTGAAGTTCCATGTGTTTTTACCATGGCTATGAAGAGCCATTCACATTTTTTTACTGTCTCAGCAACTATTGGCCTCACGCACAGGCTATTTGGGACGTTTTTCCCTGTTGAGAGTTGTGCTCACTGAGAAGCTTCAGGACTGTGCATTTTTCTCCATATTGTGATCCATTTTTGCTGTTACGTTTGAGGCTGTGTAATTCATTTTTCCCTGTTTAAGCTGTGAGAGCTGAATTGATTGCTTGAGTGCAATTGTTGGTCTTTGGACTGTGTGAGGAGTAAGGGTGTTGGCTTGGTTGCTTGATAAACCTGGTGCTAGAAACCACACAGACAGAGCTAGAGGGCTGGCCTTCTTCTCCATCACCCCTGAATAGCACTGGAAGGGAATGCAGGGTCTGAGGGACTGTGTAGCAGAGAAGGGACTGATTTCTTGTGTTGGGTGTGGATGGGTGTCTTAGAGGTCAGGCTAGTTCCAGTGTAGGTGTTCTTGGCTCTGTTATGAGCTCACCAGCTTAGCAAATTGCCTTCATCAACTCCTGGATGGCCTGATAAACCCAACTTAGTTGGATTGGCTGTGTTTTGGTTACCTTTGGCTATGTGTCAGCCTGCTAGTTCCCTTATTCCTTGGAGAATCATGCCCAGCTCGGGGGTGGCAGCGTTGCTGAGAGATTGATGAGCACGCTGGCCTATGGTTGGGTGGAACGTTGCAGCAACGTAGCTGGTTGCAGATCGAGTTCACCATAAGATAAGTGATCTTGTGTATTTTACCTCTGCAAATCTTAATTTACTGTAATGAAAATGAAATGAACATGATAAATGCATGCAGGACTGAATGCTTGTTTAATTGCATGTTGATTCCGCTGTGCAAGGATAAATAATCATAGGTGTGCATAATATACAATTGTAGCTGTGTATGATGATAAAAATGCATCTATGTATGATAAACATTCCTGTGTGCATGTTTTTAGTTCAAATTCTCTTTAAGAATTCTGTTTATGAATTTTATTTAATCCTGTATATGTTCATGAGGCTGTTAGTATGCTTGGTTAATGCCATGGATCGCGTCCTCCTTGCCGGTCGGAGGCATGGGGACGTGAAAAAATGGTATCAGAGCTTCTGAGTTGCAGCATGGGCCTGCATGAGCCGCCAAGATGCAGTAACAGGGGTTATATTTCATTCTGCCCAGCCGAACCAGGGGAAGACAGTGAAAATTTGAAATTGGAAATTTTGTTGAAATGTTGAGCAGTCGGAAGGGTAGGAGAAGTAAATCTTCCGCTGTTGCGGAAGGTCTCAGGAAGATCCTGTCCGCTGTAGCGGAAGGTTTCGTGAAGTCCCTGTCTGCTATTGTGGAAGGTTTCACGATCTTCCCATCTGCCGTTGCAGACGGCAAAGTGATTCGGCAGCTGATCGTAAAGTCACCCGATCACCGGTGCCACAGAAAAGTTGAAAATTTGGCTAAGTGTCGGAATGATCAGAAGGGAGAATGGTCCGACGTCCGATGTTCTGAGAGTCCGTCGACATCCGATGCGAGAGTCAGCCAACGCCCGACGTCGGAAGGTTTGGAACTTTGTGCGAGCCACTGTTGCGGAAGGTTCGGAGCTTTCGAGCGTCCGCCGTTGCGGAAGCGGAAGGCATCTGTCGGCCGATCAAAAAAGACTACCGACGCTGCAAGAGAAAGCGCGCCGATCGGAAGGGAAAACGTTCAGCGAGCCACTGTTGCGGAAGAATCTGCGAAGTGAACTTTCGACAATCGAGAATGCTCCGACGTTCGACGTTGCGGAGGAAAGAATGCTCCGACGTCCGATGTTGCGGAAGGCTGGAACTTCTGGGGGAGCCGTCATTGCGGCTGCGAAGATGAACAGACCACCCGATTCCAAAGGCTTCCGACAGCCGATCAGAGATACAGCCAACAGCCGATTCGGCGGAGGAGAGAATGGTAAAGGAGCCGATTCGGTGGAAGAGAGAATGGAACCGGAGCCGATACTGCGGAAGGAAGGATAGTTTTGGGGGCCGATTTCAACTAATTTCAGAAGGATTTTTGACTGTTTTTCAGGGGAATTTCAAGGTTGAAAATAAGAGAAATTGGCAGCGATCCTATGCGCCAGAGTGCCCCCTTGACCCCCGTCATCCCCCTCAGATAGTCATTCCTTGAGGAAGAAAATTTTGTGTGTTTGGGCATTTGTAATTTTATGATTATTCCAGGAGAAGGTAAGTAATGTTGATTTGTATCAATGTATGCATCTAACATTTGCGTTGTTATTAACACATCTGCAGAGTCATAGTCACCTTCCAGGGAAGCATTCCAGGTAAGTGCAGTTGATAAGCTAGAGGTGGTTCAGTATGAGAACCCATGATGGGTATGATGCTCGGGATTCTGATGAGCATGCCCGAGATGCCATGGGAGAAAATGCCCGTAATAGAAATGATGACATTGAGTCTAATGGAAGGAGATTCAAAGAGACACCGCCAGATGTTGCAGCCACTATGAGAAGCCTGATTAAATCCCAGGAAGAGCAGTATCAGCTGAATGCTGCAATGTTGCAGAGTTTGACAGACTTGCATAAGAATATAGACTCTGGACAAGGTACAGCAACACCAGAAGGCAGTAAGAGCAGTACTAGGAGAACGAGAAGGACTTCTAGTGGATCATCTGATTCATAAGAATCCAACGGGGATTCGAGCTTCTCTTCTCATAAAAGAAAAAGAAAGAGACACCATAGGGATCGCTCTCGAGATGAATTTAAAAAGGCAAAACCTCCTACGTTTGATGGTGAGGTAAGGACTGGACAAGAGGCTGAAGCTTGGCTTCTTGGTATTAAGAAGTACTTTCAAGTACATGACTATTCAGGAAACATGAAGGCAAGATTTGCCATATTCAATATGAATGGAAGAGCATCCATTTGGTGGGAACACTTCAAGCAAGTGAAGAGGATCAGCGAAAGAAGACTTAAGTGGAAACAGTTCAAGAAGTATTTCAAGCAGAAATACCTCTCTGACAGGTATTATGATGACAAGATTAAGGAGTTCCATGAGCTGAGATTGGGACAGTAGACCATGGAAGAGTATGCGAACAAGTTTTTGGAGCTGTTGAGGTATGTCTGGTACATCAGAGATGAAAAAGTAAAGGTCCAGTGTTTTCTAAGTGGATTACCTCAGTCTTACAAAGATAGAATTGAGTTTTATGAACCTAGAACTCTTGAAGAAGCAATAAGGAAAGCTAAGTATTGCTATGAGAAAAGAAAAGGTAAGCCGGATTACCATAAGGCATGGAAGGACAAGAAGAATGAGAAGTTTGACCAGAGAAAGAAAGGTTTCAAACCTTCTAACTTCAGGAATCAGCAAAAGCAGCCATCTCAAGCTGCCAGTAAACCAGTTGGAATGACCGGAGAAAAGCCTAAAGATCCACAACAGAATAGAGGGCCACTTCAATGTTGGAAATGTGGAGGGCCCCACATGCGCAGAAATTGTCCACTCGAGAATGAGAGTGCAAGACCAGCCTATAATGTCCAAGAAGCAGAAACAGTGGGTCAAGTAGCAAGGGCGGTTCCTAGGATCTATGCAGCACTGGAGGACCGTTAGGCAGATCACCAGTCAGCTGTGGTTGAAGTAGCAGGTAAGATTGCTGAGCAATCTGTTTCTATTTTGATTGACCCAGGTTCTACTCACAGTTACATTAATCCTAGAGTAGTGGATATTTGTGCTTTTAAGAAAGTAAGGCATAGGAAGTCTTGGTTAGTTCAGCTAGCCACTGGAACTAACAGAAAGGTCAGTGAAGTGGTAGAGAAATGCCCATTGGTCATGAATGGATTGGCCACTTGTGTAGATCTGAATGATCTACCGCTTGGTTCCTATGATGTTCTCATTGGAATGAATTGGTTAGAAGCTCATAGAGTGAAGCTTGATTGTTACAATAAGACTTTTGAATGCATGAATGAAGAAGGAAACCTAGTAGTTGTAAAGGGTATTCCCAAGGTGATTTTAGTGAGGCAAGTTTCAGCAATGCAGTTAAAGAAGTTCTGTAGGAAGGGTTGCCAGTTGTATGCAGCTCAGATTTTGGAGGAAATGAGAGATGAAACTCCTAGGTTGGAGGACTATCAGGTGTTACAGGAATTCAGGGATGTGTTTCCTGATGAGATTCCAGGGCTTCCTCCAAAGAGGGACATTGATTTCACAATTGAACTTGTGCCAGGAGCAACACCAGTGTCCAAGGCACCCTACAGGATGAGTACACCGGAGATGCTAGAATTGAAGATGCAACTGCAAGAGTTGTTGGACAAGAAGTATATCCAACCAAGTGTGTCTCCTTGGGGAGCACCAGTTCTGTTTGTGAAGAAGAAAGATGGTACACTCAGGTTATGTATTGATTATAGACAGTTGAACAAGGTTACTGTGAAGAATAAATATCCTTTGCCTAGGATTGATGACCTCTTTGATCAAATGAGAGGAGAAAAGGTATTTTCCAAGATTGACTTGAGGTCTGGTTACCATCATGTAAGGATCAAGGATGAAGACATTCATAAGACAGCCTTCAGGACAAGGTATGGGCACTATGAGTTTGTAGTGGTACCATTTGGTCTCACAAATGCGCCAACTACATTTATGTGCCTTATGAATAGCGTTTTCAGCAAATATTTGGACAAGTTTGTTCTTCTCTTCCTTGATGACATTCTTGTTTATTCCAAGAACGAGAAAGAGCATGAATAGCATTTGAGGTTGACATTGCAAGTGCTCAGGGAGCATCAGTTGTATGCAAAACTGAGCAAGTGTGACTTCTATAGAGATAGAATTCAGTATTTGGGTCACATTATCTCAGAGGAGGGTATATCTGTGGACCCTGAAAAGATAGAAGCCATTATGAATTGGCCTACTCCAAGAAATGTGACAGATGTAAGATCTTTCATGGGACTTGCAGGATATTATAGGAGATTCATTGAGGGATTCTCCAAAGTTGCACATGCTATCACTTCTTTGCAAAAGAAGGGGATGAAGTTCGAATGGACATTGAGGTGTGAAGAAAGCTTCCAGCAGTTGAAGAATCTTCTCACTAGTGCACCAGTATTGAAAGTTGCAGATCCAGAGAAAGATTTTGTGGTGTGTACCGATGCATGTGGACAAGGGCTTGGGGGAGTCCTTATGCAAGACAACCACGTGATATGTTATGAGTCAAGAAAATTGAAGGAGCATGAGAAGAACTATGCCACTCATGATCTAGAGCTCGCAGCCATAGTACATGCTCTCAAGATGTGGAGACATTACTTGATGGGCAGAAGATTTGAGGTTAGAACAGACCATTGTGGTCTGAAGTATTTGTTTGGTCAGCCTACTCTGAATGCTAGGAAAGCAAGATGGCTAGAGTTCTTATGCGAGTTTGATTTTGAAATCAAGCACATAAAGGGAAAAGAGAATAAGGTAGCTGATGCGCTCAGCAGGAAGATGCAAGAAATGCATGTGGCATCTCTTAGTATTTGCCAATCAGATTTGAGGCAGCAGATTGTTAATCATGTTGCTGGAGATGAATTGTATGAGCAGGTAAAAGACAAATTGCAGCAGCAAAGTCTTGGGAAGGAGTATGAGGGATATAAATTGGAAGAGGATGGACTTCTCACTTATAAAGGTAGAATTTATATTCCAGGTGTGGAAGATTTGAGGAGAATTATTATGGATGAAATCCATCAAGCTCCGTACTCTGGTCACCCAGGATATCAGAAGACAATTGCTACAGCTAGAAAGCAGTACTTTTGGCCAGGTATGAAAAAGGATATGGCTGAGTACATTTCCAGGTGTATGAAATGTCAGCAGGTGAAGGTTGAGCATCAACATCTAGCAGGTTTGTTGCAGCCTTTGCCAATTCCAGAATGGAAATGGGAAGTTATTTCCATGGATTTTATTACAGGATTGCCAATGAATTGGAGGCAACATGACTCCATCATGGTTGTGGTAGACAAGTTGACAAAGGCAGCACATTTTATACCAGTTAAGTCTACATATGAGGCTGGTGACATTGCAAAGATCTTCATGAAGGAGATATTTAAATTGCATGGATTGCTGAAGGCAATAGTCTCTGACCAAGATGTCAAGTTCACTTCCAACTTTTGGAAGGGGTTGTTTGCATATTTGGGAACAAAGCTAAACTTCAGCACTGCATACCATCCTCAGACAGATGGGCAGACCGAGAGAGTTAATCAGGTGCTCGAAGATATGCTTCGCATGTATGTGATGGACAAACCAACCAAGTGGGAAGATTACTTACACTTGGTAGAGTTTGCTTATAACAGTGGACATCAAGCATCCTTGGGGATGAGTCCATATGAAGTTTTGTATGGAAGAAGGTGTAGGACACCTGTGACTTGGGATAATCCAGTGAACAAGATTGTGCTTGGACCAGAATTGATCAAGGAAATGGAGCAAGAGGTCGTAAAGATCAGGCAGAAGCTTAAAGCAGCACAGGACAGACAGAAAAGCTACGCAGATAAGCATAGGGTGAACAGGGATTTAAGTGTTGGGGATCATGTTTACCTTAGAGTGAGGGCAAGGAAGAGTTCCTTGAAGCTTGGGAGTTGTGCCAAGTTATCACCAAGATATTGTGGGCCGTTTGAAGTGCTTGAGAGAATAGGGCCAGCTGCATATAGAATTGCATTGCCTGTTAGCGAGGGCAAGGAAGAGTTCCTTGAAGCTTGGGAGTTGTGCCAAGTTATCACCAAGATATTGTGGGCCGTTTGAAGTGCTTGAGAGAATAGGGCTAGCTGCATATAGAATTGCATTGCCTGTTAGCACTAGAGCTCATAATTTTTTTCATGTTTCTTTGCTTAAGAGATATGTACATGATCCTAACCATGTGATAAATTGGGATGTGATTCAGGTGGAACCCGAGGGAGAGTTCCGAATCGAGCCAATGCGCATCCTCGACAGGAAGGTCACAATGTTCCAGAACCGAGCCATAGGGCAGGTGAAGGTGCAATGGGAGCACTACGGGCCTGAAGAGGCTACATGGGAGCTGGAGGATGCCATGCGGTTGGCACATCCATTTTTGTTCAATTTTGTGGAACACTGAGGCAATTCCAGTGTAGCGTTTTGGTCAATTTTGTAAAGCACTGAGGACAGTGCTAATTGAAGGGGGGGGGTAATGTAATGTCCCGGTTTTGACCCCGTTACATTAGATGTATACGATGTATACATATTGTAATGATCATGGTGTGGAGCTAAATTCCAAGGCCCCGCCATTGATCAGTTATGCTGTGTTTTGGGATGTAAAATTGTCACCGATGGTATATCGGGGCATGCGGCACATATTAAGTTTCAGCATCGTGTAAATATGCATCTATAATAAAAATAGACACAACTAGCTACGGCCGCGGCAACCAAATCGAATGGGGGCATGATTTTCTAAGGATAAGGGGGGGTGAAATATTTAACCTATGGGCCTTGGGGAAAAGCCAAATGTCTATGAGAAGACCCATCAAGCTGTCCACTACCTTTCTTGTCCTTTTCTCCAATCATTTATTTCTACCAGAATGTGGATGAGTTAGTTATTGCATGGAATGGGAAGAGTGTGGGCAAAGAAATTCGAATTGGGCAGGGACCCATTTTTGAAAATCGTGTTCTAACTTCCTTGGCAAGGAAAATGCCCAAAAACGTAGGCCATTATGCTATGCATTCACGTTTTCCAGTTTTCCTCACGTTTTGGGAGCAGCTGGAGTTTTTCCTGTGTTTTTCCTTTCACGTTTTTGGTTGCTGGCTTCATTTTTCCCATGGATGGGAGGTCGTTTTTGTAGTGCCAGGGACTGGGTTGTTTTCCTCACGTTTTGGGAGCTGTTGGTGCATTTTCCATTCACGTTTTTGGAAGTTCCATGTGTTTTTACCATGGCTGTGAAGAGCCATTCACGTTTTTTTACTGTCTCAGCGACTATTGGCCTCACGCACAGGCTATTTGGGACGTTTTTCCCTGTTGAGAGTTGTGCTCACTGAGAAGCTTCAGGACTGTGTGTTTTTCTCCATATTGTGATCCGTTTTTGCTGTTACGTTTGGGGCTGTGTAATTCATTTTTTCTTGTTTAAGCTGTGAGAGCTGAATTGATTGCTTGGGTGCAATTGTTGGTCTTTGGACTGTGTGAGGAGTAAGGGTGTTGGCTTGGTTGCTTGATAAACCTGGTGCTAGAAACCACACAGACAGAGCTAGAGGGCTGGCCTTCTTCTCCATCACCCCTGAATAGCACTGGAAGGGAATGCAGGGTCTGAGGGACTGTGTAGCAGAGAAGGGACTGATTCCTTGTGTTGGGTGTGGATGGGTGTCTTAGAGGTCAGGCTAGTTGCAGTGTAGGTGTTTTTGGCTCTATTATGAGCTCACCAGCTTAGCAAATTGCCTTCATCAACTCCTGGATGGCCTGATAAACCCAACTTAGTTGGCTTGGCTGTGTTTTGGTTACCTTTGGCTATGTGTCAGCCTGCTAGTTCCCTTATTCCTTGGAGAATCATGCCCAGCTCGGGGGTGGCATCGTTGCTGAGAGATTGATGAGCACGCTAGCCTATGGTTGGGTGGAACGTTGCAGCGACGTAGCTGGTTGCGGATCGAGTTCACCATAAGATAAGTGATCTTGTGTATTTTACCTTTGCAAATCTTAATTTACTGTAATGAAAATGAAATGAACATGATAAATGCATGCAGGACTGAATGCTTGTTTAATTGCATGTTGATTCCGCTGTGCAAGGATAAATAATCATAGTTGTGCATAATATACAATTGTAGATGTGTATGATGATAAAAATGCATCTATGTATGATAAACATTCCTGTGTGCATGTTTTTAGTTCAAATTCTCTTTAAGCATTCCGTTTATGAATTTTATTTAAGCCTGTACATGTTCATGAGGCTGTTAGTATGCTTGGTTAATGCCATGGATCGCGTCCTCCTTGCCGGTCGGAGGCACGGGGACGTGACAGTTTGGCTTTTGTTAGGGTTTGAAGAATTATAGATTTCATACTATATCTTTCCAAATGAATAATTTTGGACACTAGTATGGGGGAGGCGACACAGCGAGGATGGGGAGATACTGCACTGCCTTAGGGTGTAGTATAGAAGCTGATTGCGGGGGGTATTTTTCTTGTTGGGAGATGGACCCAATAATTCCATATACTGAATGTGACATCCCTGCATGGGGAGATTCCAAAGAACGATGTCGATGGGAATTGAGAACGATGATGCATACGTACACATACTATGTATATATAAGATCAAAGTGTTTGGAACTCAATATGTCCTCTTCCTTATATTGTGGCATGGAATTTTCCATTTCCTTTACAAGAGAAGGTTGGAGTGATTTAAGGAATCAATCCAAAAGGAATTGCGGTTGAATCTTGATTTTGCATAAAATACAATGCCTACACCAATCATGGTTGTGTTCTGATATGTGGGTAGAAGTGCTCTACCAAAATTCTGTGATAATTTTGAGACCAAGGTCATGGTGTATTGGAAACTAAAAGTAGGTAAGAAATGTGGTGGATATCGTCCAAAAATTGGCATGGGAATCACCTAGTAGGTTCATGTACCATTTCATAGCTTTACTAGTGAGAGTTCATTGAAAGAGGCAGAGTCTCAAAGAATCATCCTCTATGTTGTTAGAGGAACACCATAGGTGGAATGACATGACATGGTTGGTGGGATCATCTCCTTGTTTCCATTCAAATTTAGGGATGTCTAAAGGAAATTTATCAGACATATCAGGCCATGTTGCATCATGAGAGATGAGGTCATTAATCAACTTCACTAAATCAAGGAGATTCAAGCTAGACATGAATTGCAGGAGTGGAGTGGGTATTGTCATCATTATTTATGTGTTATTTCCTCGAGAGGAAAAATAGTGAGTATGTGGAAATGATATCTATCCTCTGTGTGAAGAATAGGATGTTACATGACCTATTCCCAAAGAGGGAGAATAAGGAGGTGTTTTCTCTCCATGGGGTAGAAATAACAAGGTGCCTCTTCTGTAAGAGGATGAAGTGAAAGGATATAAGTTCTCTTTGAGTGGAGAAAATGAGTCAAGCAAGGAGTGAACTTTCCTGGAGGATACAATAAATGTAGCCCAGGAGCATCCTTAGCTAGAGTATCTTCCTCATGAACCATGGGGAGAAATTGGAAAAACACCCCTCAGAGAGTGGATAGGCCTTGCAATCAACATGACTGCCTTAGGAGGTTTTGTTTCTCTATGGTGGAAGTCTACATTAGTACATGTGCACATTTTTCCCATGGAAAATCATTAGTATTGCAACACTTGTGTGTTTCTATAGCGACGAACATGACCCCTTTTTTTCGTGGCAACAATTTCATCACCGTAGCAACACTTTCCAAACTTCATCTCTATAGCGACACAAAAGACATGAAACATGGGTTGTTTAAAAAATCAAACTATGTCGCTATAGCGACACTTCCCCATTGCTATAGCAACACTTCCATTGTCTCTATAGAAAAACTTGGTTGTTGCTATAGCGATGAAGGAACGTGTTTAAAATATGTGTATACCAGCGATGCACCGTTGCTGTAGCAACGAGGTGCCATCTCTATAGCAACACTTCCATCGTCTCTATAGCGATGAAAGCACATGTTTAAAATATAATTATACCAGATATGTGTCGTTGCTATAGCGATGAGGTGTCATCGCTATAGCAACGCTCATTTAGAAAACTCACTGATGGGCTTGCTATACTAGCGATGAAAATTCCTTCGCTAGTATAGCAAGCCCGTTAGAGAGTTGCACAAATGGTCATTGCTAGAGAAACAAAGTTGTTAATTTTAAAAAAATGATGTTGAAATTATGCCCTTTTTCAAACATGATGTTGTAGAAACAAAACCCAGGTTACACAGTGAGTTTTAATTATAATTATATCAATTAAACTGCCCCTCCAAAATTGCTAATTGAAGGAACCAGGGTAAAATGACATGTTGGTAAAATACTAAAAGAGCCCAATGGGCTTGATACTAATGGTGGGGAACCAGGATTTTCACACCATTGACCAAGGTTCCATTACCACAGATGTTCTGACACCCTGAAGTAGCCATGAGGACACCCAGATATGGGGTAACACTTATGGCAATACATTGAACAATCCTGTAACAAGATGTAGCATTACTTGGTTTTGTTAGTGAATGAGGTCTATATCACCACATTAAGGACCCAGGCCCAGTATCATGTTCTCTTCAAGGCTTACCATCTGGTCCCTTTGCTCTAATACACAAGGATAAGTAAGTTTTTGAAGGTATATTTTCATTATAAGAAAATAAAACTTTCCAAAAATGAAAATCTCTCGCAAAGCTAAAAACTTGTGATAGCTCATAGGGATTAAATTTTCCAAAACAAAAGCCATTTTTTTCTAGTAATTTACATCATCATTTCCCAAGATTGGAATAGCACCTCCAAAACGCCCAAATTTATTTGTTCGTAATGCATTTTTTTCATGTAGTCAAAGGTAATGAAAGTGTGTTGCCCATTTTGGAATTTTGTAAGTGTCTCAATATTGTTGGGAAATTTCAGCCATGGCCTGCCATATTGAATGCAATATGAAAACTACTCAAGTCAAAACCCTCTTTAACTATGAAAGGATAAAACTTATTGCTTATAGTATAAATGACATATGAATTTTGCTTCTTTGACTGTCATCGCACCATTACAACTGTGCTTTGTAGATCTAGAACCAAGTTGAAAATATTTCCTGGAAATTAAAGCATCTAGAATTATTAATTGGCCAGAGGTAATTCCCTAGTTAATACAGTCAAGAAAATGGAAGGAAGCAATGACAAAGGACAAGGAAGAGAAATTCCAACCAAGAATGCCATTGCCTAGCATGAAATAAGATACTGGGAAAAGGATTAAAAGGAAAAATATATTGATGCATGGAGATATAAAGGAGTTAAAACTTGACGAGACTCCATTCACAAAGGAAGATCCCAACCTGAAAACCAACACCATGCATTGTTTTAGCATTTGCTTGAGCTAGCAAGTGATATTTTCTCTATTTTAGGTTCTTCATACTTGCTTTATCCTATGGATTCTTAGAGTTTGATAATTCCTGAATCCTATCTTCTCCAATTGAATGTGACATACCATAAGGGTACATATAGACAATCATTTTTTCAAATTAGTGAAAGTGAAATTGCAATTTATTGCATTTTATAAAAGAACATACTGGAGACAACTTTTATTTTTTCATGTAATATCCATACCATACGATTAAAAAATTTGTCAATTTCTTGCCACAAATTTTTTTTTAGATACAATTGTCAATTCTACTAATGATTTTAGGTATATGTTGCATTGTCAATAATTTTTTGTCGATCAAAGTGCAAACAAAGAATCTATTTACATCTAAATCAATTGAATTGATTGAAATTATGATTTCAATATCAGTCCTAGTAAACAACACTGGAGATCTATAGGCCAGGAGAACTAGTAGTGATTGAAAATGCAACCAATGAAAGTTTACTAGATGCCCAAGTAATAGAAGTAACTGAGCACTAATTTTTGGACCCTGCATTGCACACAATTCATAATGTGACCCTGAGGCTCTAAGTGGTAGTAGTAGTAACAGTAATTGAAAATTCTGATTAAGACCTCCTACCAAAGGACATAGAAATTCTAAATATGGATGGGATATATCTGGCCATCTTCCCAATAGGAAATTTTTGTGCAAACAAGAATAAATTCTCTTGTAGTTGTTATATTTTCTTAAGTTTTGATTAGATTATCTAGGATCTTTATCTGAAAGAATAACAAGTACAACAAAATGCATAAAATGTAAAAGATGCACAAGACACAAAGATTTTCATTGGGGAAACCATAAAGGAGAAAACCCCGCAAACTTCTTCAAAATAGTAAGATGATCAAAAGCAGTAATAAGAAATGTTCAACAGTTCTCTTTCTCTCCTCCTTTGACTGTCTCTCTCTCTCTCATGCTCCTTAGAGAGTGTGTGTGGTGTGTATAAATGAGGGAGAGTGCCTCCCTATTTATACCCTTTCAAGTCACTAACCAAATATAAGACTCGAGCCTACATGTCATCTCACATGGGGCCCACTTCTCCTAGAGAGACCACAATTACATATTACATGATGTTACACTGGAGACTATTGCCCCAACTTACAATGAAGCTTGTAACTTAAGTTATAGACACAATTTACACATATCGTAAAGGGTTAACACACATCCTAAATGGGGTTACAACAACATACAATGATAATATACATCAGAATATCTTCCGAAGTTGAAAATACATCAACACTCCCTCTTAACTAGGAAGGTATTCTCTCTGTATACAGTCATCAACACATTTGGTCAGGTCTTCATCGCATCATCATCATCACAGAGTCATAGAGTCTTCATCATAGCTACTGCCATCATCTTCTTATAATTTGATCATCATCCCATACTATCTGTCATCAGAAGTTTCTACAGTGCCAACCCTTTTTCATGCTGGATGTATGCCTATTCCTCCTCCAAGTCTTCATCATCTCTGTGAGCAAGCCATCAAGTAGGTACATCCCAGGACTTATTATATGCCTCTTGCAAAACATGCAAGATATCCTAGGACTGATTATATGCCACTGCAAAAACCTGAAGGAGCATCCCAGGACTTATTACATGACTTGCAATACATGTGTCCCCTACTATTACCTCATCATCTTCATATCATCTCATCGTGACACAGAGCACAACCCAGATACACATAACACAACATTCACATTCACCAGCATGGTAGGGAAAATATACTGCCATCTGGGAAAGGCTCCAACACTTATATCTGACCATGGGAGGCCCAGCCTGCCACCATGTAGGAAAGGATCTGTGCTTACATCCAACCATGGGAGGCCCAGCTTGCCACCATGTTGGAAAGGATCTGCACTTACATCCGACCATGGGAGGCCCATCCTGCCACCAGGTCGTAAAGGCTTTGCACTTACATCCAACCATGGGAGGCCCATCCTACCACCATATCAAAAAGGCTCTGCACTTACATCCAGCCCTGGGAGTCCCAGCCTACCACCATGTTGGAAAGGCTCTCGGACTCGTCACTTCCCCTTGGAAGGAACCTCAATCTGAAGTACACATTGGAGCTTCACTTCTCCTCTCTATATCATACAAAAATGCAAGTCAGATCAATCAAATCAAATAATATCTTTATAAAGAAACATACTACCTCACAAATAGAAAAGAAAATGGAAACATATTTTGCCTCGGTTGTACTCAACGCCATGCAGGATTGCATCCTTCCAAACCAGTAGCCCATACTAGATCTCAAACTAAATAAGCAACCCAAGGTTCTCTTCTTCTCTGTGGCTTACCAATATGAATCAACATAACCATGTAGTTTAGTATTCTGATTCATATCATACTTGAGCCCATACTCAACTGTACCTTTCAGGTACCTCACTTCATTCTTTGAAACCAGGTGAGCATGTCATGGATCTGTTAAGAACTGGCCCAGGTCATTCACAACAAAGCATGTGTCTGGTATTTTATTCATCAGGCACATCAATGAAAAAATCATCTGACGATACATTGTGGCATCAACCATCTCTGATGAAGCATCACTCAATAGCTTCGGGTTCGATGCCATAGGTGTGTCCATGGCCTTGCATTCCATCATCTCGAACCTCTTTAGGATCTCCACTGCATACTTCCCTTATCCAAGGGAGATTCTGCTCGCACTATGCCACACCTCCATGCCTAGAAAGTAGTGCATCATAGCCAAGTCCTTCATCTCGAACTTGGCAACAAGTATCCTTCTTGCATATTTAATGAGTTACTCTTTTCCTATCAGGAACAAGTCATCGACATATAATAGGAGAATAATAGGTCTTATGCCTTCAACCTTGAAGTAAAGGTTGGAATATTCTTTACTCTCACTAAATCCTCGAGCCATCAGTAATATGTCCATCCTGTTGTACCATGTCAAACCTCAAGATCTTCTACAGTCACTCCCTCTAAAGCGGAGAATCATTCCCCCTCTGTCTTTTGTACTCAATGTACTGAAACATTCTATAATGGATTGAAAAGTAGCTTCATCTACTACTAATATTCTATGTATCCATCTAGGGTCACTGGATACCAATATCCTTTAACTTTAACTTTGTTGAAAATTTCTTCCTGCACCCATCTGTGAACTTTTCATCCTCTATAGGATTTCATATTCAACCTCGTATAAAAGGTTAAGATCTTCATCACTCTAGGTGATCTTCAAGGTCCTTATGTATGTGTTATCCAATGGGTTCCTTCTGAGCTCACACAAGGACTTATTTAATTTGAACACATGAGTCGGCATGTCATGTGTCTCAACTCCCAATGGCTACAAATGTCTCTTCATAGTCTATGCCTTCTTTCTGTGAGAATCCTTGTGCTACAAATCTCGCCTTATATCTCACGATTTTTCCATCTACTGCATGTTGGATCTTGTAGATCCATATGGAAGACACTATGGAATTCCCTTTAGGTCTTGACATGGCATCCTAGACATCATTCTTCTTGAAATGGTATTTTCATAATAGTCTCCTTCCCTTTATTCTTGTCTACTTCTTCATAGCTGGAAGGATTGTTCTCTTTATATTCTTATGAAGCTCTTTCTTTCGCTATGTTGTCTTTGACTCGGGAAGCTTCAGGTTCCTCTTCTAATATGTCATTACTTTTTCTTTGGAATAATCTACAAGTCAAGATAATTTTCATGATTAGAAACATATCATAATTTCTAAAACATATTAATAGTGACAAATATATGTCACATATCCATGCGACTATTTTATCCAATGTTACAACATTCATCCATATCGTGTATACATACAATAACTTCTAGATGCATTCTAACCTAATGTTATTAAGAGTGTGTACTAGTCCTAATATGTCATCAAATGGGTTTCAATCTAGATAAGTAGTAATGGAATGTTGTACAACATCATTGACTTCTTACCCATCATGTGCAATTCAGTAGTATAAATGCAAATACTCAAACATGCATAACACATCAACTGAATATAAACAAATGCATAACCAAAAAATATCATGAAATCACAATTGAATACTTATCTTTATTTGTTTCGTGGGTAGACTCCTTCTTGAGCCTTCAGCTTCATCATCTTTTTCATTCATAACAACATCTTTTCTTATCCAAATGATAATATGGATAAGAGGTTCTTCAAGAATTAAGTCCTTCATACTCCTCGTCGCTTGAGGGGTCTTCTTTGAATCATGAGAGGTTGATCTTTAGTTTCTCCCATATTCTCTTCTCTTATCATGAGTTGAGATTCTTCCTGCATGCACTCTTCCCAGAGTCCATTGAATATAATAACTTTCTTCTTGCACACATTCCTCGAATGAATGAATCCCATGATCTTGGGAGGCCATTCAAGGTGGTTATAACAATATATTATTCTTCTTCGATTGCTTTGTCATAGAATAAAACACTTCCTTTTGGTGTCTTCAAGGATGACACATGAGGTATGAGATTATCTTTAATAGAATCTACAATTATTCTCTTGGCTCTAGCCTTAACCTCATATCCCTCTGGCTCTTAGAACTTCCTTATCGAAATACTAATCTAAGTCAATTTCTTCATGGATCAAAGAGGTCCTATACTTCCATACTTGGAAGTTGTTAGCTTCACCAATATTTTCATCAATCTGGTGTGATTAGTTATTTTGAAATGAGAACCTCAAATGTAAATAGCAAAAATTTAGATCTTATCGATTTGAGGTGTCTGTCCTGGTTCTGGGGATGGCATATCTAGGGTTTGTTAGAGAAACCCTAATTTCCAAAACTTGGAATTTTAAATTTTTTATTGGATATAAATATGGTCATTTTCAAGGTGAGTTTTCCAATGTACTCCTTTTTCTGAAAACAGTGGAGGGAAGCTCACGAAACAGGAATCCCTAGTTTTCCAACTTCTTCTGCAGAAATGATTAATATTGATTCTAATTTATCTCTGAAGTTTTGGATCCTTAAGGTATGAAACTTCTCACTATGATATCCTGATAAGTATTCTTTCCAACCCCATAGGTTACAATAGAAATGGAATCTCCAAGTGGGACTTATTCGTATTTTCCCAAGGTGACTATTTTGGGGACTATTCAACATAGAAAACTTGTACGGACTTCCACATGTCACTATTTCACATTATGGGTCTGAAAAGTGTACCAAAAAAAACTAAATTTCATTCCCTACCTGCACCATATTACAAAATTTTATTTGGACCTTCCTAGCCCGAGATATAGCAAATCTCCCTAAGTCACATGTTTATGACTGTATTATGGAGGAGGCTGGAACCCTGAATTGGAGGACCTATAACTACTGAAGTATAGATAATATGAGGCTGAAATTTTTACGAAGTGTACAACACGAATTTATCTTCATCTTATAAAAGTTTAGGATTCTGAGCCTTCTCCAATCTCGTGTTATAGCGAACGTTATAGAATGACTAAATTCAGTATTCTAGGGTTTTTTAGGCATGATACCCTAATTTTGATTAGCTTCCATTGTATTTGTATTTCATCTACACAGTGAAACTTCTCTGATTTAGAAACTTCTACCACCAATATATGCACCCTAGTAAGGAAATTTATCCTAGCACTCCTTTCTTTATGATATGTGGAGAGAACACCTTTAACTCGGAAGCCCTAGGTCTCGTAGCTGGACAGTGCCTTCTTTCAGAGAGGCTCTAATACCATGTTAGATTTTCGTAAGATATGATTATATTATCTAGGATATTTATCTTAAAGAATAACAAGTACATCAAAATGCATAAAATGTAAAAGATGCATAAGATAGAAATATTTTCATCGGGGAAACCATAAAGGACAAAACCCTACAAACTTCTTCAGAATAGTAAGATGATCAAAAGTAGTAATAAGAAATGCTCAGCAGTTATCTTTCTCTCCTCCTCTAACTCTCTCTCTCTCTCTCTCTCTCTCTCTCTCTCTCGTGTGCCTTAGAGAGTGTGTGTGGTGTGTATAAATTAGGGAGAGTGCCTCCCTATTTATACCCTTTCAAGTCACCGATCAAATATAAGACTTGATCCTACATGTCATATCACATGGGTCCCACTTCTCCTAGAGAGATCACAATTACATATTACATGATGTTACACTGGGGACTATTGCCCCGACTTACAACAGAGGTTGTAACTCAAGGTCTAGACATAATTTATACATCCCGTAAAGGGGTAACACACATCCCCAATTGGGGTACAACAACATACAATGATAATATACATCAGAATATCTTCTGAAGATATAAATACATCAACAGCAGATACTTCGTTCCTGATAATTACAGATCAAGAACCTTCTTTTAATATTTGATACTGCTAGGACTTGAAAGCACAATTGTTAATTATTAAAGTAGTTATGGTAGGGTTGGTCATTGTACGATATATTTTGGTCCAAAAATTGAATATGATACTTTTATGATCTCTGCCCATTCTTAAAGGGCATATGATTTTACAACTCTTGTTCTAGGGTATCCCATTTGTCACCCTTCTGTTGTAATTAGATATTGTTTTCACAAATATTTTTGCGAGTAGCACATATGCACCTTACAACACTAGTTATGAGTCATCACAAAAAAAGAAGTCATGGTCAAGTAGGTTTTACCATTAGAATAAGATAAATTCAAAGAAGCTCAAGATTCTAGACTTATTGTTAGTAAGTCTAGCATCTTGAGCTTCTCTGAAGTGCACCTAACTGAGAGAAAATAAACAAGCAGAAAGATAACAGAACAAACATAGAATGTAGAAAATCATGTGACATTGGCTCTACAGTTTCATCCTTATGATTAAAAATATCAAGATAACATAAAATTTAAAAATTATTTTTAATGGGACTGTTCAGTACATAAGAAAAAAAAACGTAACTTACGAATAAGGAGGTGAAATCAACACCTTAGTTCTATGGAATACATCAGATTGACATGAATAAAAGAATTGGCATTCTGATACACGGGAACCCTAATTTGTTGTGTCAACTAATATGCACAACAACTTTAATGAAGTTTATTTCCAAAGGGTGAAGGGAAGTCATGACTTGTACTGAAAGAACAATAACCATTGGTCAAGATTCAATGACAGAAATCCTACCTTGCAACCCAAATTCCAAATTTTTTTATTATTCAAAGAGGGAGGGTGCACAAAAAAGTAGAAACTCACTATATTGTTAATTTGAACCAATTGCATATTGAATATGCTTTATGTAAAAATAACAGTATCCCAACCAACACATTGAATATTATTTATAGAAACCAAAACTATTCTTAATTAAGCACTCTAGTATAGAATCCAAATCACCAATTATTTAAGGGTAAAGGATGTCAAAATGATTAGGGTGAAATAAAAACAAAAAAGGACAAATATTGATGCTATTATCAATTTTCCTTTCTAATTTATCCAAGTGTTTTGCTCATAAAGAAACATAGTGGACCAAATTTTAATTAAGTCTTGATTCCAATTAAAAAACTGTTTAAGCAATAATGTTATACTCCTTACATTACAACTTTGTGACTAATAAAAATAAATCCAGGAATATAGTTAGGTTTCATTATACATACAAAAAGTAGATATAAAATATATTTAAAAGGTTACTTTTAATATTCATAGATAAAATCATCTCTAATTAATCAAATTAATCCCAATGCAAAAAAATTATTCTGAGATAATCCTGATTATTAATTTTCCCAATTATTTTTTATTATTGTCGATTTAATCAATGTTCCATGGAATTTCTAGGGTGGGGGAGTGTTTCTAGGAAAATCACACCTCTTGCAGACAAGAGTTGTTCCTCTAAGACTGAATGGTTTATATCTAGAACAAATGAGTAAAACAACAAGGATGGAAGACTTCCCCTAGAGCTTGTAGATATCTGGAATGAATCATTTCACTATTCTACAATATGATGTAAGTGTCTCCTATGATGATGAATCTCCACAGATGTACTTGCACAAACACATCAAATATACAAGCAATATCAAAGGTACCAGAACATAATCCACAGTTTTATACTAGTGACTAAGGAATCCAATAATAAAATGAATGATTTAAACATAACACATTTTATGGGAAAGGAACCAACTTTGCATTAATAATGAAAAACAAAGCTTGCAACCATTGCCTTAGTGTTGTAATGCTCCTTCACATGCCATGCCTTGTCCTCAAAAGCTCAAACTTGGTCCTCCTATGCTCACCCTAGATTAGGCCAGAATCTCAATGCAGCAGCATAACTTTTCTCTCTCTCAACCATGGTGTATGATCCAAGTTTTATAGGCCTTGGGAAGATAGGGATGGTTGAGAAAATGGTGGGTGTTGCTAGGAAAACTGCACCTCTTGCGAACAAGAGTTGTTCCTATAGTCTGAATGGTTCAAATATAGAATAAATGGTTAAACAATAAGGATGTAAGACTTCCCCTAGAGCTAGTAGATATTTGGAATGAATCCTTTGGTTGTTCTGCAGTATGATGTAAGTGTTTCCTATGGTGATGAATTTCCATGGATGTACCTATAAAAACACATCAAATAGATAATCAAGATCAAAGGTACCATAAAATAATCCACAGTTCTATACTAGTGACTAAGGAATCCAGTAGTAAAATGAAATGATTTAAACATAACACGTTTTATGGGAAAGGAACAAACTTTGCATTAATAATGAAGAAGAAAGATTACAACCTTCTCCTTAGCGTTGTGATTCTCCTTCACATGCCATGACTTTTCCTCAAAAGCTCCAACTTGCTCCTCCTTTGCTCACCCTAGATTAGCCCAAAATCTCAATTCAGCAGCATAACTTTTCTCTCTCTCAACCATGGGTATGAGCCGGTTTTATAGGCCTTGGGAGGATAGGGATGGTTGAGTAATTGGTGGGTGAGGTGGAAGGGAGATCCAAAAAAGGGAGGATCTCAAGTCCAGGTGGTCCATAGGAATAGGGATGAGGGTGCCATGAAGTATTCCTTCGAGAAGCTTCATGGAATCTTTTCTTTTTCAATTTTTACCTCGGGAACCTCTTTTCTTCCATGCAGACAGAGCGTTACCAGGTAGGAACCGCTCCTTGATTAATGGGTAAAAGTGGTGGCACCACTTATTGTCAATATACAATGGGAATTAGTGAAGAAGGTAACGCCTCTTGCATTAAGGGAAAAGGTGGTGCTCGACTCGAATATTTAAACAAGAGTCTGGGCCACTATCCAACTTCATAATTTGGGATTTGAGGGAAAATATTAATGTTTTGGACCTCAACACATGATGGTGATGAGCTTAATGTGAACAGAATGCCCCCCAAAGCATGAGGCTAAAGGGATACGATAGGAGAGATATTTGAAATAGAAAGTTATCACTTCGATGCAAGACATCGCTTGATCGGACATCATCATCAACCAGGCTTCTGCAATGCATCAATACTTTTAACCCATAACCAATTGTCTCCTCATCATGGTTGCAGACCAATACAAGGCAGATCCATGAGAGAGATGAAAAAACATGGCTGCTAGAATACAATTTAGATCTATGCGAAAAAGACTCAAACTTGGACATAGCTACCATACATACAATGCATATCTATGTAAAATGGATGAAAATTTGAGCACAGCCACGACCATACAAATGTGGATCCATGCTAGGACTTATAAAAAATACTCCATCGCAACTTGGGGAAAGAAATGAGCGCTTAACAAATACCCAGGTTCTTCATCTTGTCTTCCACAAAGTACAATTCTATCCATGTGATTACAATGTTTTGATGTCGAACATGGTAGAAACCACTTGATTACCGGTCAATAATGAGAACCATTAAAAAGTTTGAGGGAAATCACTATTGATGTCAGTTGACCACATTTCCCCACTCACACAACGCAGGTTCTACGTAGCTTGTCGATCCAACAACTACCCGAGATACCGAACCGACAGAGAAATCCCTATCGGCAACACCTCTAAAGCAGGCATGGTCTCACTTGAGATATCTCTTAGATGGGTAACCACCAAAACCATGTTTCCATGACTTTCAAGGGATTATAGTCCCTTGGCTCACAGCCAAGGAGCTTAACGAAGGCAACAAGGTGGTTGGATAGACGAGTCAGTTTTGCGCAAACGAGCACGATTATATGTCATTGCACGTGACTTGACCTTTCTTTCCACCTCACAACTAGTGCAACTTGTGTAGCGAAGCTAACTCATAGAAATTGAACCTACGACTCTAGTCACGACTCAATATAGAAACATACAGGCCGATATATATTTTCATTTCGATAATACCTTCCACTCATTCATATATTGATTACAAGGTAACTTCAAAGATTTAAGCAACATTCAACATTCTACAAAAAGCAAATATTAACCATTCACCACATCAGTCATTCATTTAGACGCAAGAGATAATGTGGAAACCCATCTGGGAAAAACCACCAAGGTGCTCTTCATATGGCATGAGAAAGGATATAGCACCTTGCAGTATGCGGGATGCAGACTGATCTTAAGATATGTCTTTAAGGTCAAAATCATGGTTCTCATGCTCTCTAGTTCTCTATTCTACTCTACATCTACTCCTAGCGGTCTGCTCCCACAGCAGCCATATCCGCATCTCAACAGCCCCTCTATCGCTACTAGTCTCTTCCTAAGTCTACTCTTCTTGAATCTCTACAACATTACATCAGAAGTGGCCTCCTTCTCCATTAATTACCACTGAACAGAAACTATTACAGAAAACCGAACTGGGATCAACAAAAACCACACAGATCAACCTTCTAACTATTGCATCCCTCCTATTTATACTATTTTACCTAACCACGCAAGGCCAACTGCATACCGGCAGTCTGTTATCCATCACCATCAGCCACCCCTATGGCTACAGCTGTGGTGATCATGACTTGACACGAGGCACTATCATCCTGACTTACAAATATATTCTCATACATGCATAGCTGTAGGCCTATTCTGTCATAAATGACCATGATCTTGATTTTGCATCTATCCCTTTCTGGTCGTTATCACTTGCACGCTTCTGCGCTCACCTTTCCTTCACCATGCACCTCTCTGTTCTTCCTTCACGGGTCCTTCACATCCTTCATGATATCCCTTTGCTTCTATCGCACTTGGTGCATTTTCCTTGGTTGCACGCATGAAATTCCTCCCTATTCTCCTTTCCCATGACAACAAGCCCCCAACGCTCACATGTGGCTCGTCCCGAGCCACGAAGCCAAGGACATATGAAGCGACATGACCTGCGTGATATCTTTTGCAAATTTTATTTTTTTGGCAACTTTTTCTCATACTTAGGTGATTTGTGAGGTTAGCACACTGATATAGCCTGTTTCTTGGCACCATCAGAGGATGGGAAATGGATGGTTCAAGTTCAGAGTTCACTTGGGCACACAAGGTAAGCTATGTGCTTCTTATTGGGACCAAGATCCCCGCAAACAGTAATGGTGTCTTTTCTCTGGGACTCTTTCATCATCTTATCATAGTCCACCTCCAATTTCACCAAGAATGGTTAGTGTCCCATTCCAACATAGCAATCCAAGTGGCCTTGGTTCTTCCGCCATTCTCATGATCCTGGGGTTTTGTGCGTGCTTGTTGTGGCTTGCTGCACCTTGTTCTCTTGCTTTTCTTCCTCAATTTCATCTCTTCTGCATCTTGCTCTTCACCACCCTTTTTTCCATAGATATGGACTTTAAAGACTTGTCCATATTGAAAACCAAAAAATCCCTTCTAGCCAGGGTGGTGAAAACCAGAAATTACGCTGCCCTTTTCTTCATAATGCGTCAATTTAATTCCATGCAGGTTTCCCAGTTGTACAAATACTTGGGAAGGATCTGCTGGTTAATGTAAGCCAGCCTTTCCTTCCTACCTTTTGCATCATTTAGTCTCTATTTCCCTTTCCTCACCTATCAATGTCTTTTTTCTTTGCTTGAACTTTTCATACTTCACTTCGCTCGCTTGAGTTTGTGCGATGACTTGGTTATTGTGCAGTTTCTTTCTCGTGCTTTCTGCTCATTCTGTTGCAATCCTGCAACAGAATATGTTCACCCAAAAATACCTCACTCAGTTCTCCATGACCTACACCACCCAAGGACACCATTTCATGACTCTCATATCACTCCATTAGACCCCCACACCCTCAAAAAGGCTTAAGAATGAAGAAAAGGGCTTCAAAACCCCAAAAAGGAGCCTAAAATACTCTCCTAGGAGCTAAAGCCCCCAAAAAGGGGTTAAAACCCTAAAAGGAGCTAAAGTTAGGTTGGAAGGGGCTAAGAGCCCAAAAAAGTGGCTTATTTCTTAACCAAGGGCTTAAGACCCTAAAAGTCCCCAAAAAAGATATATAAAAGGAGGGTGGGGGGTCACTCTCAAACACACTCCTCTCTTGCATACTGTTATGTTGCCCGTGGATGCCTTGAGACACCTTTGCCTCTCAAGCCACCCACATCCCTCTCTCCTCCATCCATTCACCCCATTGAGCCATAGCTCCTCATCCATTGCTGAGTGAGATAGGGAGGTGCTTCCTTCCAACCAAGGCATGGTGGCCCATTTCACCAGAGAAGATGTATACTTGTGTGTTTTATTTCATTTCTTTTGTTTTGCTTAAGCCATATCTTGTTCACAGGTTTTCATATTTATTCTTGCAGGTTTATTTCTAACATGTTTTGTAGGTGTATTGTAGCTTAATGATTGTTTGTAGGTATCCAAGGTGAAGCCTTAACATTGTTTGCAGAGGGGCTCATGGCCACTATTTTCTTTCTGTCTTTTCTTTTTGTCCATTTGGCTTTTTTTTCAGCATTTTCACATGTAGGAACCTACCCTTCTATCCTATAGACAGAAGGGAGCCATTCCTGCCCCTGTAGCAAGGAGAAATCTTTGCTATAGAATTGGCAACCATACCAGGTCAATCCCACAGGATCCCTGGTCCAATTTTTTTTCAAAAATTTCAAGTTTTTTAGTTTATGCCCTAGTTTTAGAAATTTCTTGTCAAATATAGCTTAGATATAGTTTATTTCTAGTTTTTAGTATTGCCAAAGCCTCTGCAAGGCAAATCTGATTCAGTTTGGCCACAGTACAGGTTACTGTCGGCTGGACTTGACTCAAGATCAGAAAAACCCCAAATTTGGGGCAAGTCGCACTTATCGGGCCTGAAGAGGGGATGAGGTCGCTCTTTTTGGCCTAACAGGTGCGACCAGCTCACCCTTAAACCCCCAAAAGGTGTGACTTCACACAGAAACACATACCACTTTTGTCTATGAAATCTGTGCAACCCCCTCGCCTGTTTCTTGAAAAATTTCGCGACCCCCTCACCGAACCCGAAACATGGGATCTGTCAATCAAAGTTTAAATTTCATTTTAATAGGGACTATCAGTGTGGCTCAGCTGCCTCTATCCAGCATAGTAGGTCAATTTCAGTTTTTGTTACAATTTACTGCAATTTCCTGTATAAACAATGTGTAAATTCCAAACAAATTTTAATGGCTTAATGAATGTAGCTTAACTAAAATCAACAATAAAATTAACAGTCTTGCTTACCCTTCCTCCTCTACCCAGTCACCACCCTCTGGGTATTCTGGGATATGACGAAGGGCAAGCTCGTATATTCCTAGGCCCTTCACTGAATATTGTTCTAAACCATTAAAACCGGATGACCTGGAAGGTAGAGGGGGTAGAGAAGGAGGGATTCTCACGGCGCTAAGCATCCTACCTGTTGACCAACCTTGCATCTGGGATGTGACCTATGGATATATGGATGGGATTAGTCCCATTATGTTGAGAGCCCAACACCTTCTCTTGGTTGAAAAGGAATATCAGTGTAAGGTAGTCATCTAGTTAGGCCATCAACATTCAGGGTTAAAAACTGTATTTGTTTACAAATTTCTGATTATTCACTGCATGCACAATAATGATATGAACTCTGCTACAATATGATGAATTCATAAACCATTTGTAGCCACCTGATACCAGAAAGATAGAAAAACAAATACATCATACCAAGTAATCAACCCAACCTAGTTCATGACGCTGAGAGGGCTTTAAAATTTATCAATTTACACTAAGTTCAAACAAATCTGCAGTCTTTGAGGACATAAGTCCCTGACTGCTTCAACCATGGGAAGTACTTAGGATCAACCCAGAAACTCATTGTGAGGAGTACCATGAGAACCCCAAAGTAGCTGGCCACTGAGAGGAATTTCCAAGTGAAACAGGCAACTACCCCCACCGATTGAGTAGAAACGCCCATGAGGAAAAATCCAAGCGCTGTCTTCTGGTAGTCTTGGTGGCCGAGTGACCACCTACAGCCAATAGGAATCCATTGAAACCGGGGTCCAAACATCATTCCCAACAGTTTGATAAACATCTAACACAATTGATCCTCCACGCTCTTCCTCGCGCCTGAGAGGCGAACCACCACCATTCGGGACATTAAACTGACACCGTCGAAACCATTCTTAGTTATCTCCCACACCATCAGAAGGCCACACAGCCTCTGATTCAGATTCAGACCCATACTAGTCTGAACCAGACCTCCGTACTACACCATCAAGCCCCACAACCGGTGCAAATCCGGATCCATTTTCTGGCATAACCATAGCAACTGGACCCATGTCCACATCACAACCTGTCACCAACAACCCTGCAGGTGGCCCAAGAATATTCATGCAAACTGTCATCGGTCAGCTGCCACCACCCATAGTGACCAGCCAAGCTATCCCACTTACAACACACGAGGGAAGTGGCCCTTCGACACACACTTCCCCTACTATCATACATGGGGGAAATGTCCCCTCCACACACACTACCCCTCCTACTACACAGGGGGGCAGTGGACCATCCACTTACATTGCCCCTACTATCATACATGGGGGAAATGTCCCCTCCACCCACACTATCCCTCCCACCACAATTGGGGGCATTGGCCCATCTACAATGGCACAACCTATACCCCCAATTATCCAGGTACATTATGCACCGAAAAAACCCACCACCATCCCTTCCCCATCTCACATCAACCTGGGGTCCAATCTACCTTTCATGGCTCATCTTAACTTTCCTGATTTGGCTCTATTGACAAATGACCCCATTCACCATCAAGCTTTTTGGCCTCCAATGCCAGCTAAAGCTGCCATCAGACATCCCCAAGTTTGAAGGCAAGGCAGGGGACTGTTCCCAAAACCATATCATGAAATTCCATCTATGGTGCTCGTCCAAGAACATCATAGATGATTCCATCAGGCTGAGGCTATTCCAATGCACCCTTACAAATGCCGTAGCCAAATGGTACATTGAGCTACCGCAAGCCAAATGTCCAGATTTCAGCTCCTTAGCTTTCATGTTCCTACAGTATTTCCAACTCCCTGTCAGATATGACGAAGGGGTGGAGATCCTGTTATCCTGTCACCAGAGAACTATGACACATATAATCCACCACATCCATGAGTGGCGGCGATGTCGCAGCTTATCTAAAATCCAACTTGATGACAAGATCTTCTTGGATTGGTTCCTTAAGACCTTTCTCCTGCCCATAGCAAAGGACGTCGCATCCAAACGTCCCCAATCCGAAGAAGAGGCCATACTGAAAGCACACATTAGACGAAATTTGAGGTCTAATATGGGCCTCCTAAGGAAAATAATAAAATAATAGTTAAAATAATAAACTAATAGTTAAAATAATAAACTAATAGTTATTAATTTTGGAGGAAGAATGAAAAAAACTACCTTTTTTGTTTGTATTTTCGACATATCTCCCTATGTTTTTACTCAAATTTTGAGCAAGAGAGCTCGCTAGATGTAGAATTTAATTCCACATCCAACGAGTACCCACATTGCATACTTTTGATGGACCCTGCTACCCCAAAAATAATAAATACCTGAAAAACTGTGATGATGACATCAGCATCACATTTTTTCAGGTATTTCTTATTTTTGGGGTATCGGGGTCCATCAAAAGTATGCAATGTGGGTACTCATGGGATGAAAAATTAAATTCCGCATCCAACGAGCTCTCCCGCTTGAAATTTGAGTAAAAACACAGGGAGATATGTCGAAAATATGAACAAAACAAGTAATTTTCTTTTATGAAAAATATGTCAATTCAACCATTATGGTTGACTTGTTTTATTGAAAATCTATTGGTTCTTGAATTCCAACTCACAAAATTTATTGTTGGTGCATTTTCTTATAAGGCCCATTTTAGACCCCAAATTTCCTCTAATGACAGTTTGACCTGATCTACGCTCAGTCTGGATATCTGTACACCGTCATTCCAGACACTCCCCATCCGAGTGCCTCCTACCATGATGTACCGGGGGCATCCCATGCTGCAAATGGCATCATAGGCTTGGTCTCCCAATAGCCACAACATCGTCTGACACCACCTAGAGCTCCACCATAACCAAGCAACACTACTAGTGTTGCTTACCAGAACCAAACTATGGACTATGCTAGAATGATGTCCCAATCCGAAGCAACAACTTCCTACGCACAACCTACACCACCACAGCAGACTCGGGCCATGGCTTGGCCAACACAGTAGTATGTGGGGAAAATTCCCACATTTTTGGCACCACCACCCCCACAAATCTACTATGCACCACCAATGCAACCAATTCAAGCCCTCGCCCCTGCCCCACCAGCTTCGTTGGGACAAGTGTTTGCACAACAAAACCGTCCCAACCAGCCTTACCCCAACAATCAACAAGGTTAAGCCCAGAATAATCAGCCCTGGAACCAAGCCAATAACCAACCATAGGGAGGCGTTCAACAACCAAATCCTCCCAACAATGCCATAGTGAACCAACCCGCCCAAAACCCCCCACGACAAAATGCTCCTAGACGCAATACCCCATTGCGCACAAACCAACCATGCACACTCTGCGAGGTCTATGGGAACTACACATTTGAATGTCCCCTTATGGGTCATGCCAAGCAGGCCATTCAAAATGAGGTTCAACAGGCCGCCAACACTGCAAATCTAGCCCAACCCAACCCAGCACCACAAGGACCTCCTCCTATGGTGCTTCAAAACCTGCTACTAGTCCAAGGGTTAGTGGCAACTGCACCCCCTCCCTAAGCCAATCCCAACACTTCGGGGGCACCTCCCACAGCCAAAATAGGTGTTCGCCACCTGCTAGCCATGACAACTTAAGAGGTCAACATGAAAACCAGAAAGAATTAGTATGGTACCACCACTGAACTCGCTGACACATCAGTGACATCAACGTCCAAAACAGTCAACCTGCCTCTTCAATTACCCCCATCCCCACGCGCTGCCCCCCCGTACATAGGATTGCCAATAATTCCACAGCTAGAGTTGTAGTCATCTATATTATTATGGATTATTTGGCCCAAACTCCAACCGCCATGTCTGCTCTTGAGGTACTTAAAACATTCCCAACACAGCGAAAATCCTTACTAGCCGCCCTTGGGGTAGTAGACCCCTCCAACTCCAAGTTGATCACATTCGACATGGAGAACAGAGAACCATGCATGCCATCCACCATCGCCTTCCAAATATCGATGTCTATCCGGAACCTAGTTGTGCATCGGTGCATAGTGGATGAGGGGGCATCCACATGTGTTATGCCCACCCTGGTTTGGTAGAAACTTGGATCACCAATTCTGCAATCATCCTCCACAACTCTGCAGCCTTATGATGGACATTGCACTAAATCCTAAGGAATCCTCCCCCATGTCCCCATCACATTAGCTGGGAAGGCAGTGTTGATCGACATAGAGGTCGTCAATGCTCATCTGGACTATAACCTTCTCCTCAGAAGAAGTTATATGTACGCCATGAGAGCAGTCGCATCAACTATCTTCCATCTCATGATGTTCCCTCATGAAGGGAAGATTGTGATGGTTCATCAACTCACTTATAATGATCCACAAGGGTTAACGGCACCCACCAACGTTATCCCTACCATCACCACCATTGATCCATAAGGGACGACTACACACACTAATATCATCCCTGCAATCAACACTATGGTTGACAACACACTAGCCTCCCCATTGTTGAATGTGGGCCCTGGCTTGTTTGTTGATCCCACCATGATGGCTCCTTTCCCCTTCGTGTCACTGCCACTGACACAAAATGAGACTATGAACTTGTGCATGGTCTCATCCAGCACCGTTGCACCCAAACAACAACCGTAGCCACAGCCCCAACCACAACCACAACATCATCCACAGCTGCAACACCAATAGCAGCTACAACATCACACGTAGCAGTAGCATTATGCACAGCCACAACCACAACCGCATCCCCACATGTAACCAACTGGGAGTTATCTGGGCTCATCTCCAGTCCATACGACTCCCTTCCTCTTTCCCCCACTTGGTGTCATGAGCAAGCCGGTAATGGCCACTTTAAGCCTACCCAACTTTACATTGGGAGTTTCAGTGTGGTATCTTGATCCACCAGCTTAACCAGTAATGCCCCAGGTTGTTTTAACCCCTGTGCAACCCATCGCGGTCGAGTCTCACCCTCCACCCAGTCCACAAAATCCAACCGCTGCACCCACACCCGCACTGCCCAACCCAAAAAGGGCTAGGGGCAAGAACGCCAAAGCCACCGCAGAGCCATGACAAGTCCCACCTTGCACCGTCTGTGAGCAACAAGGCCACCCAACTCAGAATTGCCCTGAAATGCCAATGATCCATGCACATTTTGATGCCATGGATACAAATGAAAACATCCTTGTGGTTGAGCTCCCAACCGCACCGATAGTTAGGAACAAGGAATTGAGAACAAACCATGCTTGCACCCTTTTTGGCTTGCATGGCCATTATTCTCACCATTCCTAAGACTTTCCTGAATTTCAAATGGCTCTGGCTGACCTTCGTCAACATTCCCTTGATTCTGAAATCACCTTGATCGAATAATTCCACCCCCCACCGCCTTCTTCAGACACCATGTCCATTTACATGATGTCCAGTTCAACTGACCCACTTATCTCCACCTCCAATGATGGTTCATCAGCCCTGTCTCTTCATTGCTTCAGAAATGATGAGGAGATACTTGAAGCTCTGACCATCCCAGATTACCCATGGGACAACATGCACCATCACTCGTTCTTCCTCCCCAAAGAACTTGTGTCGCAGTCTGACCAGTTTTCCGTGGAGACCTAATATTTCATCCATGGGAAAGTCGACTGGTTCAAGAACCCCATCCTAGCACTAGACGCCTTCGAAGAAGGAAACATGGCCAACATTTCACCCACCATCAAAATCGACATCTCAACCAATTCTGAGATTGTTGAAGAAATCATGCTGGGGGCATCTTGCTCCCCGGAAGAGGTTGCGGCCTACAAAACTCTCTTCCAAGAATTCTGTGACATCTTCACCTGGTCGTACAATGAAATGCCCAGCTTAGATCCATCCATCATGGAACACCACATCACCACATGGCCCGATGTGGCACCCGTACACCAAAAGAAATGGCCCATTCACCCTTCCAAAGTGGCCGCAGTCAAAGCTGAGATAGAGAAGCTACCCACTGTCGGCGTCATCTACCCCATTGCGCACACCACTTGGGTTTCTAATCTTGTTCCCGTGAATAAAAAATAGGGTACCATTTGCATTTGCATAGACTTATGTGACCTCAATGGGGCATGTCCCAAAGACATCTTCCCCACACCCTTCATCGATCAGATCATCGATGCATGCACCATACATGAAGCATTTTTCTTCATGGACGGATTTTCCGGCTATAACCAAATCTAGATCTGGAAAGAAGACCGTTATAAGATGGCATTCACAACCCAATGGGGCACATTCATGTATCGATTCATGCCCTTTGTTTTGAAAAACATTGGAGCCACCTTCTAGCGCACCTTGACACAGTGCTTCCGCGACCTCGTTCACATTATGTTGGTTTGTCTCGACAACCTCATTGCATGGTCACATAAGCAAACAAAGCACATAGACGACTTGTGACAAGTCTTCCTACGATGTTGCAACTATAAAATCTAATTGAACCCTTTCAAGTGTGTTTTCTATGTCCCAATGGGCCGTCTACAAGGATTCATCGTGTCACACAAAGGAATGACCACTGATCCCTGGAAAGTCCAAACGACTTTCCCTCTAACGTCACCCCTTTGAGTTGCAACGTTACAACTTGTATTGTAGTCTTTCTCCTTTTTTGTTTTACATGTTTTTCAAAAGTGAGTCTTATGTATTGTTTCCTCTCATTGCTCTAGATGGAGCACACCTCAAACCGGTATATGGGATTCACAGATGGAGCAAGCAGATGGTCTCCGAACCTCGCCTCGACTACATGGGTCATCTACTCCCCATCACACGAGTTGATCCACATCGATGGAATATGCATGGGAAATGCAAACAACAACCAGGCTGAATATGTAGGTGTCAATGGCCTCTTAGCCACCACTCTCCAGTTAGGAATTCACCATCTCGATGTCTTCTTAGACTCCCAGCTGCTTGTTTCTCAATTGAACAACTACTATCGAGTACGTGATCCCTGCCGCTTTAGAAAGTACCTACACACTAAATAGATGATTAGAACATTTGAATCCATCACATTCACACATGTTCCCATAAACCTCAATAGTGTCGCAGATCAAATGGCTAACGATATTCTAAATTGGCACATCCACAACCACATATAGGAAACATACAACCATAACATCATGCATAACTATGTTTAAAAAATACATACACAGTGTAATAATACATCACATATGCATTTGCATTCCACATTAGCATAAAAAGACTCACATAATAAAACCATAAAAGTGCATCCACGTGCGTCAAAAATATATATAGATAAATAGATAAGTCGCATGTCCTAAACATGTCCAATACAAAATGAGAAGCCACATATGCTTTCTCAGCAGGATATACATAGCGACACAAAAACCCCTAAGTGCACCAACGCACTAGGGAGCCCCACTAGGCTAATAATCCAACTCAAACTCATCATCTGACTCAGTGTCATCATCTTCCTTAGAGGACTCATCCTCTGCAGGAAGATCACCTCTCACCGCCCGGCGAAAGTGCTCACATGCCATAGCCATATTCCTCATCACACCAGTCCACTCTGGAGGAAGATTGTGAATAGCGGTAATCATCTCACTACTCAGATGCTGCCAGCCATCATCTCATACCCCAGTAGCAAGCCGCTCCAAATACAGCAACACTCCATCCATCTCCCGTCGTCACCTGCGGGAGCTCCTAGCAGGAACCGTCGCAAGAGCTATGGTAACAAACCACCTCCGATTTCCGGGCGGCGAGTGAGGACCAATATCTTCATATACAAACAAGGACACCATCAGTCGAAATGTATCAACATACAAACTACCAACTATATCAGTACACTATGTATAAAGATGAACATAAAAACATCATGTATACATACCAGCTGGTCCCCACGCCTGGCTAGGAGGTCGGGGCATCTTAGGATCTCCCTGGTAGTCCATACCTGCATACAGGTACTCCTCAATCACTACAAGAAGCTAGCACCACTGCTCCAATAGCTCCTCAGTAAAAAAGTGGCCCACTCTACTGCCACCCTCTCGGATCATCATCTGACACCATCGATACATCCGTGGCTCCCATGGACCACTATCCTGCACAACCCGATGAGGATGAAGTGTAGGTACTTTCTCAAAAAAGAAAGCACACAGGGAGGAGCCAAAACAAAAACCCACACCAGAAGTCTTCGACTTGTTTAGCTGATGCTGAACAGCCTGCAGATACATCTAGCCCCATGTATAGTACATGCCACCTATAGCACACTCTACTAGCTTAAGCTTCCCGCTAGAGATCTTTTGGCTCCTCGTGGAATCCAAGATATGTATCAATAAGGCCGCCACCGCCTATGTCGACACATTAGAGGAAATTTGGGGTCTAAAATGGGCCTTATAAGAAAACGTGCCAAAATAAGTTTTTGTGAGTTGGAATTCAAGAACCAATAGAATTTCAATAAAATAAGTCAACCATAATGGTTGAATTGACATATTTGTCATTAAAAAAAACTACTTTTTTTGTTCGTATTTTCGACATATCTTATTGTGTTTTTACTCAAATTTCGATCGAGAGAGCTCGTTGGATGCGGAATTTGATTCTGCATCCAACGAGTACACACACTGCATACTTTTTACGGACCCTGCTACCCCAAAAACAAGAAATACCTGAAAAAATGTGATGATGACATCATCATCACATTTTTCAGGTATTTCTTGTTTTTGGGGTAGTGGGGTCCATCAAAAGTATGCATTGTGGGTACTCATTAGATGTGGAATCAAATTCCGCATCCAATGAGCTCTCCCGATCGAAATTTGAGTAAAAACACAGGGAGATATGTCGAAAATACGAACACAAAAAGTAGTTTTTTTCTTTCTTCCTCCAAAATTAATCAATATTATTTTATTATTTTAACTATTATTTTATTATTTTCCTTAGGAGGCCCATTTTAGACCCCAAAATTCCTCTAATGAATCCTCGATGTCACACATCAGGATATAGGAGCCGTGCACATACGTCGTAGCGTAACAGTGCCAATCACACAACTCCTCCAATGTCTCCCCCTGAGAAAACACAGGTGCCAAGTCACCAACCACTCCCAAAATAGGGAGCCCAGTAAGAAATTATACATCTTCCAGCGTAATCTCGATACACTAGCCCTGAAAGAGGAACACCTCCTCATCAGCATCCTAGAAACTCACCATTGTTTGCATCAGCAAATGCAAGCTCCGCATGAGGGGTATCCTCATGAACTTCAACAATCTGCAACATGCTAATGTATCTCCAACATTCCCATCTTGTAATGATGCATCCCTGAGACTTTTGCAATCTCTCTCTTTCCACTTGATCTCAGCCATCCTACACGAGCAAAAACCCTGATGTGAGCCACTGCCATCATCAAAAAACACCCAAAACAGGCCAAGTTGCACCTGTTTGGGCCAAATGAGTGACTAGGTCACTCACATAGGCCCCACAGATGCGACCAGGTCACACCTTTTCCTTCCAAAAGTGCGACTTGGCTCCATGAAACCCCAAACTACTCATGGAGGTCCTCTAGGTGACCAAATCCAGAAAATAAACCACCAAAAAGATGAGATTCAGCAAGAGATCTTACCTGCAAGTCACAGCACTCGAAACCATCGGTCGGATCAAGAGAAATCGGCAAATAAATATTTAGGGCCCACCTCTCCAACTCCACAATGAACAGTGACAATGACATCTCATCAAGTGGACCCCACCTTCATATAGGCCCCATTTGACCTAATTTCTTCCGATCGACATAACAGGACCATACAAACTCCGTTTGAGACACCATTTACACCACTGGTTTCAGAATTCCACCCTCTATCTCTTTATGAGACCATCATCTCATGTTTAATAAATTAATTTTAGGACCATTTCCCACAAGTCACCTCAATCCATGAGCCATGACATGACGATGCAAGTGTCTACGGACCTGTACTTGTATCACACTTCTCGACCGCTACTCATGCGAGTTCTTAGGCCACCGCCCATTAAGGGTTACCATGTTTTTAGTTTTTTTATTTATTTTAACACATAGTTGTCTTTTCTATCCACCACACCTTACGCAAACCTCTGGACCACTGTCCACAAAACGATTTATTTTTCTTGCATGTATTTGGCATAGAAGTGCCCTTGGACTTCACTCACATCACATGTAGTCAAGTATGTCCACCGTAAAACACACACATGCTCTCTTGACCTCTGTCTGAGAGCCAACTCAGTTTGCGTGCCTCTGGTGCACCGACTTGCAAGCCTCTACCACGATCTATCCCACACATGTTTTGGTATGTTTGAGAGCATTCTACTTTGTCCATACTACACGGATGACCTTCGGACCTCTATCCACCGTCCTAACATGGGGCACCACCTGTGCCACCACAATCAGTTGACCATACTAGAGTTTCGTTTAAGCTCTTTTATAACTCTTAAAAACAATGAAAAGATTGTTGAGCGCAGCTGCTTCCTTTCCTACTCGCTAAAGTATAGGAAAGGGCATCTACATCATCTCGTTTACCTCCTTTTGTGGACCATGTAGACCATTAATTGAAAAGGACCTCCTTGGCACACTCAAGCCAGACCATTCCCCTCTGCATACTTTTATGCTTTCTCAGGAAGAGGGGCTGCACATAAAATCTCACCACAGGTTGTCGTTAAGTTCTTTTCGAGCCTTCTCATCAAGAAAAGATTACCGAGCAAACTTAGTTTTGTTCATGCTCGTAAAAGTCTCTGAATGATCGTCCAATCATTATAGGTTTAACCTTTTCAGACCTGATTGGACTACCAACAGTAAAGAAGTCTCTCATCCTCTATAGGATGGGTGAGCTCTCCTATGTATGCTTTTATCCTTTTTCAGGCACAAGAGACTACCAATGAAAAAGAGCCCCCATTCAAGTCTTCTTCGTCCTTTCAGACTCTCTAAAATTTAAAGCACCATCGAGCATTTACTTTCTTGGGCTCGCCAAAAATCCACAAGATCGTATTATAATGGTGTCCCTAGACACCACCCCATAGAAAACACTTTGGCATATTTCCCCCTTTGGGTCACCTTTGTTCAGAGTACTCTGCAATGTGTCTTCCTTGGATCCCATCAATATCAAAAGTGTCTACCTCCTCCAAGTATTTCCCATCTGCAACGACATTCCTGGTATTACAACTATGATCCCATTCCCACGAGTCAGTTTCATTTTCTACCTAGTCCTCCCTACTATCATACTCTGAACAAAGGAATTTTGAGTCTACCACACTCCCCCTGCCACTGTTCAATTCTTTCCCTCCCCCTCCCCCCCCCATTCAATGGGTCAGTCTGCAGATTGTCTCGCACCTTTTGGTTATTTCCATCACGCTCCTGGTCAAGGAAACATCATTTCCTTGACTAGGGCCAGGTCTCCCTCTGTCAACGACAAGACATATACTCCATAGGATAGACCCAGAGGTCCGTGTATCCTGGTTTCATTAACCTCATTGATGATTTCCTTGGACCACTTGAGAGGAGTCTTTAGTGCCTCTCGAGATGGTTGTTTCTCATGTGCTCAACTTCAACTACATCATCGCACCGTTGAGATTCGTACAAGGTTTGGTCCGTGCAGTATTTGGTCGATGACCCCAGATGTCACCTGACTCTACCACATTGAAGAGTCTATTCGAGGGACCTAAATAGGTTATGTCCCTTGTGATTTTTGGTTTGTGTTGGAGATAGTGTTCAGAAGCCCCAGCAATGCTTCTATATAGATCCATGATTGATGCAACATACTTGTACCAAAAAGACTCTAACTCTCCATCAGTGAGTCCATATAGTCATGTATCATTCCAGATCCAGCAGCCTATCAGCCATAAAGATACAACATTCCTTGAGAATGCCATGGGTCCAATGTACCAGTTCTCTAGATCAACACTGTATTCAGCCTCACATTGAGGCAACCATCATTGTATCATCAGTTGTATATGATCGACTCTTGTATTTGAGAGCATAGATCAAATTATTCTTTTGAAATTGTCATGAGCATGTGGGTTCCTGCCTCGTCCATATACATGTCACACATTATTTGTAATTCACCCATTGCTGGGAACCATATTAATACAAAAACCAGAAGCCACCATGCCCCAGCCCTCGGAAGCACCACCTCTCCACAGCAAATCCTATGATGTTCGTTGGCCATACGATGAGCTCCTGCCCTCACACATCAGGGGGCAATCTGTTAACCCAAAAAATCACTCACTCATCTCTCCATGACCTACACCACCCAAGGACACAATTTCATGACTCTCATAGCACTCCATTAGACCCCCACACCCTCAAAAAGGCTTACGAATGAAGAAAAAAGGCTTACGAATGAAGAAAAGGGCTTAAAAACCTCAAAACGGAGCCTAAAATACTCTCCTAGGAGCTAAAGCCCCCAAAAAGGGGCTAAAACCCTAAAAGGAGCTAAAGTTAGGGAAGAAGGGGCTAAAAGCCCCAAAAAAGGGGCTAAAGCTCTGACCAAGGGCTTAAAACCCTAAAAGTCCCCAAAAAAGCTATAAAAGGAGGGTGGGGGGTCACTCTCAAACACACTCCTCTCTTGCATACTGTTATGCTGCCCATGGATTCCCTGAGACACCTTTGCCTCTCAAGCCACCCACATCCCTCTCTCCTCCATCCATTCTCCCCATTGAGCCATAGCTCCTCATCCATTGTTGAGTGAGATAGGGAGNAATGGTGTCCCATTTCACCAGAGAAGAGGTATACTTGTGTGTTTTATTTCATTTCTTTGCTTTTGTTTAACCAATATATTGTTCGCAGGTTTATTTCTAACATGTTTTGCAGGTGTACTGTAGCTTAATGATTGTTTGCAGGTAGCCAAGGCGAAGCCCTAACATTGTTTTCAGAGGGGCTCATAGACACTATTTTTTTCTGTCTTTTCTTTCTATCCATTCGGCTTTATTTTCAGCATTTTCACATGCAGGAACCTACCCTTCTGTCCTATAGTTAGAAGGGAGCCATTCCTGCCCCTGTAGTAAGGATAAATCCCTGCTACATAATAGGTTACGTCTTTTGGTTGTTTTGTTTTTTACTTGTGTCGTAGTAATGTTTCAGGCAATTGTCATTCACCAAACTCACAACATGGGTACCAACAACTCTTTTGGGGTTGTGCTACACCCATATTCATAACCTACATGATCATATATGGCCTTAGCCATTGTGTCTTCAGTTTGCATGGGTGCTTGAATACTCTGCTGTCATATTGTAGGACAAGTCTTCCTTTTGTAGATGGCTTTACCTTGATATATTGATCATGTCATGATGGCAGTTGTTGCTGACTTGGATTAGTCTATAGTTGCAAGGGTATTTTCATCCCCTCTAGATGTCCCACCATTCTCCTTCTTCCTGAGCAGTTGAGAGGGAATAGGATCTGGTACTCCTATAGGAGATCTGCAATCTTTACAACTGCTTTAGCCTATGAACACTTTTGTATTATTCTGCAATCTTCAACTATTTCAACTGCTTTTGGCCTGCTGGTGTTAGTCGAATTATCTCCTACGTCTCTGGTGATACTTTCTTGCTACGGTAGCTGCGTTGTGTCGGTGAACATTGGCCTCTTTGTTAAGGATCTCCTCAACTATTCTCCCCTTTTCCTTCTGAACTGCAGCATCAATTGTAGGGTTCTTGTCATGAAATATAATTGTGTGCACAACCTGTTGGGTTCCTTGTCGTAGTTGCTCGGATGTATCATAGGTCTTAGGAATCACATCCAAGGTGTATATGAAACTCTCATAGGTAGGTAACTCCCTTGACTCAGTCTCCACTCGTCGCACAAACCTTGTAACTCTTGCACACCTTCTCATGGTGACCTCATGTAATCTATTTTTTCAATTCTCTAAAGCCTCCCCTGAATCAGACGTACATGAACTCACGCACTTCCAGCTTAGGTTTCCATCTGTCGTCGGACTGATATAGTCTTCCTGCATGTCTATGACATTGTAGATTTGATCAAGGTAATCACTCGGCCCCTCATTATAAATAGGCTCAATGTATCTTTTCCCCTCAAATGGATCGATGGGTGATACTACCCTCATTTCTTCATCTTCAAAAGAGAGGATCATTTTCTTGAAATTTATGATTGTTTGATTTTCTATAGGCCAATCTATTCCTAGAAGTGCAGGGGAAGGGTTTGTGTCATACACAATGTTAATGACCTGAAATTCTGTAGATGTGCACAATACTTCGACATCCACAGTTACATTGCTCAACCGGCCAATGGGTATGACTTTGGACTGATTAGCAAGTCGAAACTGGATAGGAGACCAGTCCAAGTGTGGCTTTCCCATGCTTTCCCATGTCTGGCGAGTTAGGATATTGACATCTAAACCCATATCCAAGATGATATAGTCCATGTCATAATCACCTATATGCGCATTCATTCTGAGTTCACGGCCAATTTTAGATTTCCTTCACACCTAGTTAACCTTCTTTTCAAATTGTGGCTCTACATGAATCTCATCTATCATTGCTTGTAGCTCTGCAATAGCATATTTATCTTGGATTAGCATCAAACAAATTGATAGAAACATTCTCAGCTTACTAACCTTAGGTGAATCCTTCTTCTATAATATGTGTTGGAACCATTCAGGCATATCCTTAACTTTTGCAGAAGTCGACAGTACATCTGGGTTTATGAAGTCTGATTGCTCATCCCAGAATATTTCTTTCTACTTCTAGTCAGCCAATGGTTCCTTTTTCTGTGCCATTGGCCTCACTTGTGGCTATGGTTGTTCTTGTGGGTTATCTTGATCTGATCCAGTCATCGCACCTCCTTGAGTTATGATGGTAATGTCCAGGTCTCGCAATTCAGCCATGATCATGTGAACATTCACATTTGTGTTTGGGTTTGGGTTCAGTGGAGGTTTGGGTGTGACAGTGGTCCTTTCCTACCACTTTGAGATCAGTTGAGGACATTGTTCAACATTATGGTCCTGTCCCTTACAATATGAGCATGTTCTTGCAGGCTCTAAACAATCTCTAGCAAAGTGACCCAGTTGTCCACAGTTATAGCATGTAACTAGACCTCTTCCCCTACAAAATCCTCCTCCACCACCTCTTCTTCTAAATTTTCTGCCACCCCTTCCTTGACGGTGTAGTTGCTGTGGTGGGTATTGGTTCTACTGGTAGTGTTACTGATAGGGTTTTTGTTGCGCATACGGCTACCGAAGTGTGTATGGTTGTTGGTACTGATTAGTTGGGAACTATGCAGGTTGATACGAGGCTTGCGCCTGCTCATCCTGAGTGAACCCCTCATTTTTCATTAAGTATGTGTCGACTTTCTTTTCTTTCAGGAGTTGGTATGTTCTATAATATTTTTCCTCGTGTCCTACTGATTTACAAAATTTACAAAATCAGTTTGCAGGGGTACTTACAACTTTTTGCAAATATAAACATTCTTCATCATGGTGGCCTCTTGACTAGAATATACGACACCATGGAATCCCCTGGACGTTTAATGGGTTAGGTGCACCTAACGCGACATAGTTCAAGAAGGTAGGACAGTTATCCTTGGTGTGTCTGTCTGTCCTACATTTTGTGCACCACAAGTCCTCTTGTGCTTCTTTGCCCTTCTTGATATCTTGAAGTTGTATGGTGAGGTTGGCTAGCTGTGACTGGATCTGTACCATTCTAGCGGCACCATAACCAATGGGCAATGCCTCTAGCTTCATCATCAGCTCCAGTGCTTCTATTTATGATTCAATATTTTGATGCATCAACGACCCTCGGATGTGTGGCAGCAGGGAAACAATAAACCACTCCTTATGTTGTACATAGAACATTTGGAAGCTTACTTTGGCCATCAGTGTTTTAAACCATTGGTCAAAATCCCACACCCTTTCTGCTAGAGCTTGTTTGATCTCTTTGATTTCGGTAATACACTGTGATTCCAATTTAGGTTTCCTGAACTCTGAGATCATTGCAGCTCAGATCTCCTCAAGGATCTTTTGTAGTGTTCCAGCTGGTGTGGCATAGAACTTCATGAACCAGTCTAGTGTGCGACCCCTCAAGGTCATAGTCATCTGCGCCTTCTTTATGTCTACACTATGGACTAAACGTACCATCCACACAGCTTCACAAAGGAACCAATGTTTTTTGGGGTCTTCCATTCCATTTCCATTCAATTTAGGTAACTAGACGTCTATAGTAGCCATTGAATTGGCGTTAGGATCTTTCAGGATAGGGTTCAACGGGGTTTCACCTTCTTGTTCCCTAGTTCCATAGTTAGTGCTATCTGTATTAGAGGTCCTTTATGGGGATGAGACTCTAGATCTTGCCTTAGGTGATATTGCTAGTTTTATGTAATTTCACTCTGATCTCGATGTCTCCTCCAAGTCATAATATTCAGGTCCTTCTGAGATCAGGTTGTAGTCCTCCTCTTCTTCATAAGACCCTTCATCTTTGCATGACCTAATTTTGTGTTCACCTCCATCGAACAAACTAGGATTCCACCGCCCCCTTTCTATTTTCCTTCTCTTTCCTGATCAAAATATTCTCCCACTCCTTAGGACTCCAACTTCAGCTAGTTTAGGTTCTATTATTCTGGAGAAAATTTCCACGCACTCTTCCCCATGTTATTACTTGTTTTTTAGCGACATAGTCCCCTTTTAGACACGTGACTCAACTGTCCAAGTGCAAAAGACCTTTCTCATAAGCAAGTAATTTTATCCATGTACTTATACTCAATAAGTATCTCCTTCGTGGTCCTTGGAAAAAATTTCTTTCAGCTTCACTATATGAGGTTACAGTATCTACTACAAACTCAGTAATATACCCTTGCAATATAGTATCAACCCAAAAATCAACATCTCTAGAAACAAAGTTACTTACACTGGTTACCTCCTAAACCAACTAGCCGCTCCACTCACCAATCTCCCTTCTATGGAAATTGATTTGCTTAGATACCAATCCTACTAACCATTTATGCAGTAAAATGGGGAACTCAGCAAAGAATATCTCATGAATATTAGAGTACATATATTCATCTAACCATCTTTTTGTTCTCAATCTTGTCCCTACGCTCTCTTCTTGTGCGAACACCAGCATTTTAGAGTCCATCTAGTCTTCTATATCCTCCTTCATTGGGTTCCACAACATCTCCCTCAATTTGATCAATAAATTTCTAGCAACAGAACCATTTTTTGGCCACTTTTTCCCACTCGCGCGACCCACGTTCTGCTCAGCCCATCGATCCAACAAATACCCAAGATACTGGCCCGACAAAGCAAGCCCTGTCGGCAACACCTGCGAATCAGGTGCAGTCTCACCTGAGATATCTCTTATATGGGTAACCACCGGAACCATGTTTCCACGATCGTAGAGGGATTATAGTCCCTTGGCATGCAGCCAAGGAGCTCAATGAAGGAAACAGGGTGGCTAGACAGAGGAGTCAGTTCTGCACAATCGAGCAAAATTATATGTCATCGTGCGTAACTTGACCTTCTTTTCCACCTTGCAAATAGTGCAACTTGTGTGGTGCAACTGACTCATAGCAATTGGACCTACGACTCTAGTCGCGACTCAAGATAGAAACATACAGGCCGATATATATGTTCATTTCGATAATACCTTTTTCTCATTCATCTATTGATTACAGAGTAACATCAGAGATTTAAGCAACATTCAACATTCTACAGAAAGCAAATATTAACCATTCACACAAGCATTCACCACATCAATCATTCATTTATACACAAGAGATAACGTGGAAACCCATATGGGAAAACCACCAAGGTGCTCTTCATCTGGCATGAGAAATGATATAGCACCTTGTAGTCTGCGGGATGTAGACTAATCTTAAGATATGTCTTTAAGCTCAGACTCATGGTTCTCATGCTCTCTAGTTCGCTCTTCTACTGTACATCTACTCCTAGCGGTCTGCTCCCACAGCAGCCAAATATACGGCTCAATAGCCCCTCTATCACTACGAGACTCTTCCTGAGTCTACTCTTCTCAGATCTCTACAACATTACAACAAAAGTGGCATCCTTCACCATTAATTACCACTGAACAAAAACTATTATAGAAAATTGAACCGAGATCAACAAAAACCACATAAACCAACCTTCTAACTATTGCATCCCTCCTATTTATACTATTTTACCTGACCATGAAGGGCCAACTGCATACTGGCAATCTGTTAGTCGTCACCATCAGCCACCCCTCTAGATACATCTATGGTGATCATTACTTGACACGAGGCACTATCGACCTGACTTACAAATATCTTCTCATACGTGCATAGCTGCAGACTTACGCCACCGTAAAGGGCCATGATCTGGATTCTACATCTGTCTCTTTCTGGCCGTTATCACTTGCGTGCTTCTGTGCTCACCTTTCCTTCACCATTGAACTCTTTTCTCTGCCTTTGCGGGTCCTTCACATCCTTCACAATCTCTCTTTTCTTCTATCATGCACATGATGCATTTTCCTTGGTTGCGCATGTGGACTTCCTCCTTATGCCCCTTTTCCGGGCCAACAATGTCAATGATTCCCAAGGTACCCAAGTACAATATCTTGGGTTTGAATAGATGATTTGATGTCGAACACTCCATCAAATATTTCGATCAAAGGTCAATGATGTGAACCTATGTCGAGAGCAAGAGAATCTATCATTAATGCATGCAGATCTCAAGGTACTATCCTTTTTTTTCTAAGACTAATTCATGGATGATGATCTGATGTCGACAGGAATAGTCCCATCAAAGGAGGGCCATGATGAGTCCCACATCGATGACACGAAACTCGGAACAAAGTTCTGGAATTTTGAGTATGTTGTAACCATAGGATTGACTCAAAAGGTACTGACACAAAGGTTGGTTTGACTACAGAGGTAAGATTTTAATTTCCCTTTGAACATCGGGCGGCACGATCGAAGACTTGGAAGCATTGACTTAGACTAAACAGATACTAATACATAATGCGACAGTAGACAATGAATTATTTGAAAGACTCAAAGGAGTTACATGACTCATGAAAGTGGGTCGACTTGGAAGCAAGCTGAATACCCAATTGACTGAATGAAATGCAAACAAGTTCCATGTTCAAAGGTGACTAATAACTATCATTTATTCGCAAAATGAAATAGTTCCCTTCCCTTAATTTCCCCATAATGATTGATGAGTGCCTCTTTTCATTTTTACGAGTCCAAAGAGGGTAACAAACACTCATTGTAGCTTATCCTGAGATAAGTCCATTCTCATATATTTCACGAACCTGAGAAAGGAGGGGTTCATTCCCAAAAGAGGGTCTCTCAGTGTTTGGTTTAACGAGTCCATTGAAAGTTAACTCGGTATCGATCATGTTTAGAGAGTCCAAACGAAAATTAAAGAAGACTCCAAAGGGTCCTTTTTCATACAATTTAGTCTCTAGGGACCGAAAAAAGTATAAAATAATACCCAAGAGAACTCTTCCAGTCATGATTGACTGGAACATTCTTTTTTCGTAACTAGTCAATCCGAACCGAAAAAGGGGTAAACTACCATTGGAAATATGACTCTTCAAGCACTTTTATGAGAGTTAAGAAGACAAGTTCGCTCAACAATCTTTTCACATTTAAGGAGTCCGAAAAGAGTTTAAAGAAGAATCCATTAGGGTTTCTTTTCGGGATGAGCGGGTTTAACGAGCCTGAAAAGAAGCGAAAATGACTCAGAACTTTTATACTAGGTTTAAAGAGCACGATCAAAGTATTGAAATGGGTGCTCGATGACTTTTTCCATTTTATGACAGTATGAAAAATTCAAAAACGAACTTACACATAGCCAATATAATTCACTTTTGTCCCTACAAGCACCTTTTAAAAGACTATTAGCTTCCCAAAAATATAAAAATTGACTTTTACAATTATAGAAGAGGGTATTTTTTAATGAAATAATTAAAAAATATTAAAATGACATAAAAACCTTAAAAAATATCATATAAAAGTCAATTAAAATAGTAAAAACAATTCATTTACCATTTACCAAGTTTTGGAGAGCCATTTGGAGCATTTGAGTGCAAATTTTCAGTTGGAGATTCCAGAGCCATTACCCGTCCATTTTCTAAATCGTTAATCTCAGGTAGGAGTTAAAACCTTTTTCATCATTTTCATGGTTGCAATTTTCTCTTTTCAAGTATTTTTATTGATTTTTTGGGGATTTTTACGCAAAGGTAAAATTTCTTTCCGAGTAATGCACTTCTCCCATGCTAGAAAAGTGGTGCCCGATGAAAACCGCACCAAACACACCTGCATAAGTGGTGACACCGCTCTGTCTCAAGGATACAGAAGCAATTTTCTCTTTTCAAGTATTTTTATTGATTTTTTGAGGATTTTTACCCAAAGGTAAAATTTCTTTCCGGGTAACGCGCTTCTCCCATGCAAGAAAAGTGGTGCCCGATGAAAACCGTGCCAAACACGCCTGCATAAGAGATGACACCGCTCTGTCTCAAGGATACAGAAGCGGTGCCATAAATATTTCCCCAGAAATGGATTCCCTAACCAAAAAATGATTTTTAAGCATTTTGGAAGATTGATTATGTGTCTAATTGCTCCATTTAATTTTTTGGCAGGTCATCTTGGCCAAAATGGTGGTCTAGAAAGAGAGGTAGCATGAGGATGATGATGCTCGAGCTGAGGTGAATGCAACTTATATGGATGCATTATGGGTTTGCAGCCTTCTGAAATTATTCTAGGATCCCAGTATGATATCCCATGTAAAACTATTGGAGCACATTTTGCGAATGTGGAACACAGAACAACAACATTTTGAGGTGGGGGTCATATTCTCACTATGGAGGTGGAAGATATTTATTTTCTCACTGGATTTTCTAGGTGTGGAGTTCCTATTTCATTAATAGGCTCCTGAGGGGGAGACATTACCACACAAGAACTCATAGTTCGTCACTGCTATCCTGGCACTAAAATGTTGAGAAAGAAGATCCCCATCAAGGAAGTGATGGATTTTCCACTTCGGAAAGTACTCTTTACTATGCATAGGGTTGCAGAGATCCAAGGGGCTCACCAAGATTCCCAGGAACACATGTTGTATGCCCTAGAAACTATGGCACCTACTATTTTCGACTGGGCCAAATCATTTTTTTTCCTTGTTCAAGGATCAGCTGACAAAGTTTCGGGAAGGGGAATTGAAACAATTTGGTTATGGGACTATCTTGGCTTACTTCTTTTTCGAGCGGGTACCTTTTCTGAGACCACAGGTGGTTTTTACTAAGTTGAGGGCTCAATACCCCCTCATGTTGCAGTGAGTCGAGATCATGGCCCGCACTAGATATGGTAGAGCCAAGGTCAAGTACGAGAATCCCTTCTTCTGTTGGCTGAACGACCAGATCCTCATGGTCAAGGATTATGCTTATGTTGGGACCAAATTTCAAGGAGATCCATATCTACCTTTACCAACTAGTGCTTAGTGGGAAGACATTGGTAAGAAACAAGCTCAAGATGTTGATTATTTTTGTATTTTCATGCTTTTATGATTTTTATGAATGGTGACGAGACCTAATGTTTTCATGTAGATGCGGGAGATGCCCGACCTGGGGGTTCATCCCCAATGGACAAGTCAGTTGGGGCTCGCTCTATACACATAGGTGATGACAAGCTAACCAAGCTGGAGGAGAACCTAAGTTGGTTGACTCTAGATATTCCAGATGTTGTAATACATGACCTCCCTAGGAGGTACCAAAGACACACAACTGGGGTGTCGGGTTATTTCATCCATTTGCTTCATAGGGTAGCTAGGGCTATTATGTGCTACCATGAGCAGCACTTGACATTTTTCATGATGTATACACTGAAATCTAGCTAGCTTTAGTATTTTTGACATTTTGTATCTGAAAGCCAGAGCGCTTCAGTTAGGGTCTCGTGACCATATTATATGTGTTTCAAATGGAAAATGATATTTACATGAATTTTTACAAGTCTTTTACTGTTTATTTAAATTTACAATGGAACAAGTTTTATTTATATTAGTTATGTATGGGCAATACACTAGTCTAGAATGTAGTTTTCCAATGATTTAGCAACCATGTTATAAGACCTAGGAATGTGCCTATAAGTGATTGAATCGAATGAGCTCTCTAACAGACGCACTCTTCAAAAGAGATGAAGAAGTGTAGGGTTCTTGATTGTGTAAACGTGGTTCAAATGACAAACCACTAGCTATGAGTCCACGAATTCTACCAAATCATGAATGGCTCAAGATGCAGCCTCGGTCAACAAACATATCACTGTTGGATACTCGACTATGTTGTTGGTAGCTAGACCAATACAAACTGTCCCTGAACTAACTAAATCATGTGCTGGGGAATACAAAACCCAAGCAGCTGAAGTGAGGTTCAAGGTTTGATGGCAAGTACCATCAGGGAAACCATAAAAATCCATCGGATCTGCATAACCAAAACGTGATATAAACAACATTGACAGGAAACTCAAAACCATATTGAAAATCCAAAAACAAACCAAAAAGTAAAACAATATACATATATAAAAGGTACCATACATAAATGACTTCAATCATAGTACCTCTTCAGGTACAACCCATTGCAAGGTTGCCCGAAGGGTATCCCATTGTCGTCTACGAGTTCGTAGGCCCCTTTCTATAACACTTTACTAATGATAAAAGGACCGTACCACATATATTCAAACTTCCCCTTCTCTAACTTGTCATGTCTCTTATCATAAGTCAGAACCATGTCACCTTCATTAAAGACACGAGGTTGAACAAAATTATCGTACTGGGCCTTAACACATTTTTTGTGTGCCTCGTTAACCAAGGCAGCATCTCTTCTACTTTCATTAGGGTTTGTTAAGTACAAAAAATTTTCTTCTTCAACGGAAGTGTTAGGGAGAATTTCTACTGCAAGTTTAAGTGATGGGATTTAACACTCAATAGGGAGGATAGCTTCTAGTCTGTAAACCAGCTGAAAGGGCATGAAACTAGTTGTTGTTTTAACTGAAGTCCTATAATCCCACAATGTAGAAAAGAGAGTCAAATTCCAGTTGGATTTGTGATCTCCAACCACCCTATGTAGCATATTTTTCATAACTTTGTTAATGTCCTCGACCTGACCATTATCCTATGGGTAATACGGAGTTGAATTTTCATGGCAAAAACCCAGCTTAGCACTTAACGTAGCCATCATCTAACTGAGGAAATGAGATCTGTGGTCAGTGACTATGGCTTGAGGGAATCCAAACCTAGCTATCACATGGTTAGATAAAAGGAGGGCAGAATTATTTCCATCCTCACCATATGTAGGCATTTCCTCAACCCATTTTGTAAAGTAATCGATGACTACGATGATGTAACCATGCCCTTCAGCTGAGGTAGGCTTACAATGCATAAAATCAATATGCCACTTGGTGAAAGGGCCAACAGCAATGACAGGCTGTAAAGGAGCAGGGTGGGTATGCTTTTTAGGATAATCATGTTGACAGGGTGGACATTTCTTAACCGCCTCATGACAATCTTTGAATATTGAGGGCCAAAAATACCCAACGAGAAGTATTTTTTGAGTTGTCTCCATCCCATAAAGATGACCGCCACATGATTCAGAGTGGCAATCATTTAGAACTTGTTCAGCTTCTTCGTGTGTAAGGCATCACCAAATAATGGATTCAATACCATGTCGATACAACATATCTTTTAAAATGAGAAAATACTTTATGTGGTGGCGAATACGACGATGATCGTCACGGGGTATGTTGGGCTAAAATCTCTAGGTCTGGAGATAAATGATCAAATATCCATACCACAGGTCGGTTTTGTTGATGAGGAACAAGACTTCATCTGGAAATGAATCATTGGGCTCAGCTTCCATCATAGCACAGGGAAGGTCACACATCAACTCAGGAAATACTTGTTGGGTATATGTTATATTCTTTGCATGTGCGTATGGAGGGGAGGTGCGCATGTCAGCGCTACAGCTCAGTGATCCCAAAGGAACCTTCTATTATAGATTTTATGGCTATTTATAGCTGTTTGTGGGTATTTTCAGAAGTTGTCTAAAAATATGTAACTTAATCCTGGTTAAGGGATTGGAGTTTTTTTTTAATTCGGGTTAACAGATTAGGGTATTTGGATGTTGTGGAATACCTATATTTTGTATTGTGAGGATATCCTAATGTAATGAAGAGAAAATAGGAGGTGTGGCTCCAAGGTTTTCTAGTTTTACCGGTTAAGGGTTTCCAGGGTAAATCTCTGTGTTTATGTGTGAATGATGTGTTGTGATCTCTATTTTTCTTAAAAGAATCTGTATGCTTTGCTTCTCTACACATGTTTAAAACTTACAAGACCAAGGAATTCTTCAAAGCACCCTTAGCAAACTCAAGATCAAATTCCTTTAGGATAAGGATCCAACGGGAATACTTTCCCCCTAGTACCTGACAATTTAGAATGTAATACATGGGTTTTTTATCCACGAGTAGAATTATGGTGCAAAGTAATATGTAGCGACGTAATTTTTGCACAGCAATGACCGTATCCAAATCCATCTTCTCCACATGTGAGTAACAGGTTTTAGAGTCGAGAAGACTCTTACTCAAGTAATAAATCATGTGTTCTTGGCCATTTGAATCTTCCTACACTAGAACCATACCAATGGTGGTAGTGGAGGCAACAACATACAACAAAAATTCTTTTGAGTAATCTAGGGGGTGTATCACCAGTGAAAGGATCAGAGCATGTTTCAGATTATCAAAATATCATTGGGATTGGTCATCCCAAAAGAACAGAGTGTCCTTTTTAAGGAGATGCATATAGATGTGCATTTTTTCTACGAATTTTCATACAAAATGATGAAGAAAGTTTTCCTTCCCTTGAAAACGTTGGATTTCATCGATGTTTGTCGAGGCGGGCAAGGAAAAAATAGCAGCAATTTTCAAGGGATCAATTTGGATTCCATCTTTTGAAACCACAAAGCCAAGAAGATGTCAAGTCTCAACACAAAAGACACATTTGTCTGGATTAAGCTAAATATTATAATGACGAAACCTAAGGAAAATTTCTCTAAGGTTCCTTGGGTGGTCCTCCCGTTCCTGTGAATGAGCAGAGAGATCATCAAGATACAGCTCTATGATGTGCTTGATATCATGAAAAGCATAGCACATGGAACACTGGAATGTAGCTCTGACATTTTTGAGACCAAAGGGTAACTTTCGATATGAAAAGGTTCCCCATGGGAAAATGTATGACGTTTTATGCTGATCAGCGGGGAAAATCTCTATCTGATTGTAACCAGAAAATCCATCCATGAAAGAAAAGATGACACTCCCAGCATAGTTATCGATGATTTAATCGATGTGTGGAGTAGGGAAATTTTTCTTAGGACAATCCTTATTTAAGTCTCGGAAATCAATACAAACCCTAATAGTGCCCTGTTTCTTGGCTATAGGGACAATATTAGACACACATTCTGTAAGCGGTATGGGATAAATAAACCCTTCCTTCATAATTTTCTCCACTTTGTATTTCATAGAAGTAGGCTTCCTAGGATGTAATTGACATAATTTTTGTCGGAGAGGTCTTTCCGTGGGACTGGTCTTGGATGGAATTGAAAAAAATCGAGTTGATCGATGGTCACAATATTCCCCAAATGAGGGAATTGGAGACTTCTAAATACTGTCGAAGCGACATCCATCATAGCATAGAACCATTTTCTCCCTAATAGAAGATTTTAATCTAATGAGGCATCGACTACCTCCACCTGAATGGAAACAGTCTTTCCCCCAAGCTTGATCGAAAGGGTTGGTAATAGACCATGAGGTTGGAAACCTCATCCATCGAAATCTTTTAAAGTTGTGGGTGAATTCGTGATTTTGGGAGAACCAATGGCTCTCCAACAAGCCACAAACAATACTGAGGTGGACAAGGATGATTTTAAGAACCGCCCCTATATTTATATGTATAAAAAATGGGTGAATCTCTCCGATATATAGGAAAATTTGAAGGCAATTTTATCAATAATATAATATGTATATATAAAAAAATTGGTGAATATTTCATTTTATTATATAATGTTGTAAAATCTTGGTGAATATTTCATTTTATTATATAATGTTGTAAAATCTTGGCGAATCTTTCATTTTATTATATAATGTTGTAAAATCTTGGTGAATCTTTCGCTAAGTTATAAGATATTGTAAACTTTTGGCGAATATTTAACTTCATTATAAAAAATTGTAAAAACTGGTGAATCTTTCACTGATTTATAGAATATTTTCAAAATAGAGGAACAACAAAATTAGTCAAATAACATGAATCACATCATCAACAATAGAACATGTAGACTCACAAGTCACAACTGGAAGGTGTCAGTGAAACAAAATTGACTGACTAGATTCAAGGCAAGTGGGGACTCCACTTGTTATCTTGTCGCGTAATGTTCCAGTGGACATGTGGGGACCTGAATCTTGACAAACTGATAAACTGATAGAATCAAACATTATGCTTGATATTGGCCTCCACTAGCCAATTATGGTCATGGAGGCTAATACATATATGCATTGTAATTATGCCAATTGATTATTGCATTGGATGAATGTTGGTATTGTACCAATAGGTATCCTATGATCAATGCATAGGAACCTAGTGCATAGACCATTTTTCTCTTCGCTTAACTATGTAGAGCTCGTTTATTTTTTTGAATAACGATAAGTATTTACAAAGAAAATATACAATCAGTGTAAAAGAATCAAAAAATTGAAGACAATTAATTCATGCAACTAAAAGGTAATAAAAGAATCTTTTCTCAAACCCTAAAACCAACCTTAATTCAAGCTACAACAAAGGGTTAAATAAAGCATCGAATGAGAACTAGAATCATTCAAAGGACTAACACAATATTTAACCAAAATACACACAAACTTCAAAAATTGACAAAATGATTCAAACAAAATCAATAAAAAAACCATAAAAATTTGTCCAGATATTCGTGCTAAACACCAACATGGTTTCATGTACTTGAATGAGCCCATTCTTGCTTAGTGAAAGTGTTGTCAAATTAGTTATTTATCATTTAATGTTAAGAAACTATATATCTGAAGAGACAGCTCCTAAGCCTAGATTTCTCAAATTCCAACGTCATTTCCTGTCACATACAAGAAAGAGACAATGTAAGACATAAATATCAAACTATCAATCTTAAAATAAGTTGCATGAAGGTAATGTAGCTCAAATCATCAATGTTACAACAAAAAAGTACAATGTAGAATCTATTTTTTATCTAAAACACATCCTCAAATTCATATACAATGATCACCACTGATCAGTAAGGGTACATGGAATACCTAGACGAAAATAAGACTCAAGAAGTTTCATAGTATTAGGCTTCAGAACATGGTTCTCTTGCAAGTAAAATTTAATCATTCAAGTCTGTCCTTGAGTAGTATTTTAGTAATACTCAAGCCTACCATTGAACTTCTTCTGTTCAAATTTAAATTCAAATATTTTGTGTAGATCCCATTATAAATGACTCTCCCCATGAGGATCACCTCATCATATTTCTCATGTAAATCCAAAGTTGAAAACAAATACCTTCAATTCTGTCTCCAGTCTGTCCAAAATGATATCTTCACTGCAATTAATGCATCAAATCTTGCATCTATGGTTGTATTTTTTTTCAATAAACTAAAGCATGCCACAGTACTATGGTTTATTCACATTACCAAGTTTCTGACTGATTTGACTTTAAAAGGTGCACCAAAAAAAATCCTTCAGAGTCTGCATGCTTTTGAGAAGAACTAACAATTGCCCTTAATTAGCACACAGGTTATCCTCAAGAATGTTGTTTCACTGATCAAGGAAGTCTTCAAAGAGTCCTTCAATATGCTACCAACAATCAAAATAGTTCCAAATAATGCTAGAAAACATAGCGAACAAGTTCATAATTTTTGCTTAATTTTTAAAGTGCTTCCTTTAATCTCAGAGAATATAATTATTATTACAAATGACCTATTAACAGAACTCGATGGGTGAACCATCAAAATATTCTAGAATGAGAACCTAGCCCCAATCACTTATTCATATGCTTTTGAGGAATTGTACCTCGGTGGGTGTCCATGCAAGTCGCCACCTCCACTGCTGACCCACAACTCCATCAGTGAGTCTTACTCTAGTATGAATATTAACAAAAAAAATGGACAAGAATGGTCTTATTATTCCTTGAAATTCCTAATTTTTTTTTGTAGGTAAGTAAATCCTTCTATTACCAGCAATATTCAAAATAGCAGACAGTTACAGCAAAACCCAAGCTCTCCCATCTCTGGGAAAACAAGCTTTGAGATCATTCTGGAAGTCTTCCTCAAAAGGAAACAAGAGTGAACCAGAATGATCGGGAAGTCTTAATAATTATTAACAAAGTATCAGTCATAGAAACAAAGAGGGAACTATTATCTGAACCAGTTCTGAAAAAACAAAATACTTAAGACAGTACTATAAAAAGAAACCTGATCATTCAAACATATGCTCATGGGGCTCAAGTTTTAAACCCAATTTCTTGGTGATTTCGGCTCGATTATCCATAACGTTATGCAAAGTCAGCAAAATTTGATCCTGTTGTAGTAGAATATGCCCATGTTTCTCATCCTTTTCGACTAATGTTGTTTCGAGGATGAATTTATGAGACCATTGAAGCTCCGACAACTTTTGGTATAAGGTAATTCTACCCCTTGAGGTACTAGGGTCGGGGATTAGGTATTTAAATCCATTCCTGATTTCCTTTGGTTCTAGGAAGTTGCATTCTAACTCATCCTCTCTCTCTTAGCCTCATGGATGGTTGCTTGAATAGAATAAACAAAGTCCTTTTGAATCTCTTATTATTTTTGACTATCATATTTTGTAAGTGCAATGTGGGAGCCATCGGTTTGTGCTGGTCAAACCCCTGTGAGGAATAAGTAGAGTGGGTGTGACTTTGAGGAGGCATGGTGGATAGCAGAGAGGTGACAAGCAAGATCAGGTGGGTAGAAAAAAAAGGTTCTGAAGGGTGTGGTGAGACCACATCATATGAAGGAGAAAGATGGTAGAAGCAGGAGAAATCACTAACAGCTCAGCAAGGTAGCGGGGAAGGGCCTCAGGGATTTCAAGGGTAGAGGGGATCATTTTCACAACCTGGCCCAAAGAGGCGGCACCAATAAAAGAGGGATACAGATTAGAGACCAGCACTGAAAGCAGTAGAGAGATTCCAAGGCTATTAGGATCCTATGTGAAATGAAAAATAGGAGTCACCACCCGCTATCCTTTGAAGCTTTCCAAGGATTCGACCACAACAAATGCAGAGCACTCTCCACAGTCCATAGAGAGCAACCATGGAAATGATTTTGGTGGGTGATGATGGATTCCATATAACCCAAATCCTTGAGATGATTATCCTTCATGTCTGATATATGTTTGTCCTTCCACATGATCTTTCCAATCCCAGCCATTATGTTCCTGTTACGTGAAATGATAGCAGTGATATGCTGGTTCGTACTCGCCTTCCTCCAATGCATGATAACCTCACAGGGAAGCGAGCTTGTATACTACAATATGCACATGAGTGAAGTTAAATATTATGCACCGGTGTTGAGGTGTTTGCATCGGCAGCTAAACGGCTTGCCACATGCATCTCCGCCTCTCCCATATTCACACCATGATTCACCCGCAGTGGAGCCCTGAAATTCCTAATTAAGTTCTTCAGTTTTCCAAATTCTTTTTCGATATGTTAAACCATTCATTTTGAATAAAACTAACCCTATAGCAACATCACAAATCCCAAATTACCCTTAAATCCATAATCATGTGAGGGCCATAACAATCCACTTCACAGCCAATGCAATCCTTTATGCATGAATACTAGTCATCCCAAGACCTTCCTTTTCTCTACCAATGTTGCAAATGTCCAAGGAAACTGGCGGTATACCTTGTTCCCCAAGTAAAAATTGTTAGAATACATTGTATAATTTAGCCTCTCTAAAAAGGAAAACAAAAAAAGTATTGTTGAGTGAATAGTGATCATAGGAGCAACTATCATAGTGATCATAGGAGTCAAGTTTGGTTATTCTTGAAGTTTGGAAAATATAAATTTTCATAAATCGATCCTATAACCTTTCTATTTACAATATGTTTCTTAGTGAAGGCTTTTTCCTATATACCTTAAAATCATCAAAATTTCATTTAACTGAAATTATATCAATTGTTAGAGAATTTAAAGTTTGAACAATCCATACATATGGCAGGTTGTTGCAGTGACCCCGAATGTACCAGCCACATATAAAATGAAATTTGGAGTACCAATGGTAGGGGCAGTGCTCAACACTCTAAATATTAGACATGATTCACACACAATGTCTCTCATTTTGAAGCATTCAAAAGCCAAGGTGGTGTTTGTGGATTACCAATTCTTGGAAGTTACAATGGCAGCAGTCAGGAACCTTT
>LPNX010426112.1:896067-917278 GCA_001517045.1 Pseudotsuga menziesii
AGGAAACTAAGATTTCCAAATCTAAATATATATTAAAATGATAGCAAGGAGGAGATTCATCTCCTGATCAAAAGGTTTAAATGAAGTCGTAGACAAGATGGAATCCATCTCTGGAGTGAAAAAGTTTAAAAAGAAAAACATGATTCAACTATGGATACAAATGAAGTCGCAGCCATGAAAATAGACTTTTAGATCTACTAAGCATTCAGATCCAAAAAGGAATTTATAAAACACAATTGTTTAGATCAGGAATCAAATCTAAAAATGTACATATTCCTTAGCGCATACCTGGAATTCTTAAGTCTACTGCAAAGAACACAACATGTCCATAGGTTGACTCGAAGGCTGGTTCAGGCTCGCACCATTCGTTGTTGCCATCCCTAAATCCCTTTCTTTAATACAAATTGCAAAACTCTCCTTTTATATATATATATATATGTCTATATATATATATGTATATATATATATGTATATATATATATGTATATATATATATGTATATATATATATATATATGTATATATATGTATATGTATATATATATGTATCTATATGTATATATATACATATATATATATATATATACATGTATATATATATGTATATATATATATATATGTATATATATACATATATATACATATATATATACATATACATATATATATATACATATATATGTATATATATGTATATATATATATATGTATATATATGTATATGTATATGTATATGTATATGTATATGTATATGTATATGTATATGTATGTATATGTATATCTATGTATATGTATATCTATGCATATGTATATGTATACACATATACATATATCTATGTATATATATATATATACATATATGTGTGTGTGTATATATATATGTGTATATATGTGTATGTATATATATACATATATGTATAAGTACATACATACATACATACATACATACATACATACATACATACATACATATATATATATATATATATATATATATATATATATATCGATAGGTCAAGAGTTAAGGGGTCATCTCTATGGGGTTTACGATGGGCATGTGATGTGCTACCTTTAAGGAGCTCTGGTATATAAACCATCACAACAAAGAACAGTTAAAAGATTTGTTAAATAAATTTCATAGTCCACACTGTTGTAAGATGACACAAGGAAAAATACAGTCCATATCATAGTTTTCGAAGGAAACCAAGGGTTGTTGTAGCTGGGAGTGTTCTCTGAGAAGCTTGACTTGTATTTACAGCAGTCCAAAATCAAAAATTATGGTAGAGTCCAGCCTGTTGGATTTTGTTCGGAATGGATATTTACATTGGGAACCCTTGCTATCGTTTAGGAACAATTTATTTATAGTGGAATTATCACAGTATACTGGCACATGTTCCTTGGATCATGCCACATTTTTTAAGTAATCCTCAAGGAAGATTCGTAGTGTAGGCCTTCTTTCTCTTCGTCGAGTATACTCACTCATGATGTGGCCCGATGGGGTGTTCTCTGACCATCAATACTAAAGTCAGCTCAACCCTTGTGCAATTTTTATAAGGTTGTTACATGAATGATGAGATTTGGGACAAGATGGATGTGTGTCAATTGAAAATTGAATTGGGATAGTGGATATGTTAATTATACCATAGTTTTGAAATACAAAAAGATATATTTCATCAAGTTAAAAAAGTAATTTAATAGCACTGTAAAGAAAACATATCCAGTGTTTGATATGGATTCTGAGGTCTCTTATGTTTAATACATATTATCATACAAATGATGGAAATATGGATATAATCAAAACATCATAATGAGTTAGTCGATTGCAACAAAATACAAAATCCATAGAATCTGCTAACTGTAAGTAAAAGTTCTCTCCCTGCTATGGACATGAAATGAAATACAAATCTATTAATGTCCACAAATAAACAAATTAGAGTTCACCTTTACTAGCTTGCGGAACTCTGTTGGTGTGAGAGATATCACAATTAGGGGAGAGGTGTCATCTATGAAGAATTTATGTCTCTTTGTAAATGAAACAATAACCTAATCTTGAATTACATGGAGAATGTACCACGCTAAACAACACTAAATCTGATAGAGTGGAACCTTTTAAATACTTACTGCAATGGGACCTTACTTAGAATGGGACCTTTTAAACCCTTAATACAACGCCATTCCCTTTCCAGTTTCAAGAGCCTTCCAAAATTTTAAAACAAACTGGAATAACAAGGAGAATCCCAATTTTGAATGTCATGAATGCATTCAGGATGTATCGGTTTACTTACCAACTCTTTACCATGAAGCTACAAGTAAGTTATAACATAAAATTATAAATATATGAAAAAATACATTACTTTTAGTTTTTATTTTTTGCTGACATGATTTTTTTATATTTATGTTCTATATTGTATATTATGATAGGAGCGTTAGGAATGCATCTCCCCCATACTCAGTTGTAGAGAACCTTTCTACTCTCAATGTAACAAGGTATAATTAATGAAGATGAAAAAATAGATCTTTTGTTGTCATCAATTAGAGGCATTATAAAGATAATAATAATAAAAAAATTAGCATGCCACCTTCCTAAAAGATTTAGTATATCTCCCAAGCCACAAAGAGAACATATACACCATAACCCTGGTTGTGAGCATCACCAACTCAATGTCAACATAAAACCTAAAAGAAAAATAACATCGACTTCTATCATTGAAGCCAAAATGCACAAAGGTGACTCCTCTGGCATGATCTGTGCAAATATGTTGGGTCTCATTCCATCAATATTTTTTCCAAGTGTGTGGATTTCACCAATCCTATGCCACCAAAATTTTCAACTCTCGCTTACTTTGTGAACCTATCTATTTCCATCCTTATTAGCATTACTGAACCTATTTTTCTTTCTACAGTTGATTTCTTATGTCAACCTAATCATTTATATCATACTCCTACATCTAGATAGTTATCATCGAGGCTACTAATTAGCATTGGTGACTTTTTTCATTACTGTAGTTTATATCCCATCCAACCTAATCATTTGGATCATATTCCCAAGGATGGATAGTTATCATCAATGTTAGATACTATTTGGACTTTTGTGCTTGGATACTAATTTTAGATTTGTGTTTCCAATTGTTACAACACCTATGATGCCAAAGCACCTTGCTATCTCCCCTCAAGCCTCAACCACTGGTGTCATTGTTTGGAAGACAAATATGTATGATAATATAATAGAATAGAATTTTATTAATGTCAATAGAATGATCTCAAAAGTAGTTTAATGTGACTATTGAGTACAAAAGTTTTGATCCAAAGTGGGAGTGCAAAAATGGCTACTATATAAATCAAGGTTCATAAATTAAAGTAAAGTATAGATCTAAGCTAAGAAATGAAGGTTGCACTAATAATGGAAATCAGATCTAGGAGAAAATTATTCAAGGAAAATGAAACCAAGATATGGAATACAAATAGTGCAAACATAAATAGATCATGGTCTACTAGAGGTAGATCCTATAACATCTGAGTCTGAGTGGAGACAACTTTGGATAGAAGCTTGCCTGGAAGAGGATTTGGAGGTGGATATAGTATGAATAAGTGCTTATAATTGAAAGAGGTTTCTTGTAGGATGGTTGAACTTATGGCATGGTTTCTTTTCATATATTAGATTTCATGATCATATAGTTGACATTCATAAAATTATATGTTTTTCTAGTTAACAAACCTGTGAAAAGAAGGTTATAATTGACCTTGTGATTTCTACAAATCACAAACAACAAATTTGAATTGTTAAATCATTCTTCGTAACTTGAAGCTATATGCATAAGCCAGATTATTTTTGTATGGAAAAAGAGAATATAATTTGTCCATGGTTAGTTCAATTGTTTTCCCTCAAGTGACATGTTAGCCATATCATTTCATCTTGTATGGATGTGTAGTAGAGATGGATTTGCATTTGAGGAATTGACAACACTAGGGAAGGAAGTGGTAACTGAGATTGATTTATGTAATTTAGATGAGGGAAATAAATTGATTCACACCCATGATATTTGTATGCATGTATACTATTGTATTTTTTGAACTTATTAATATTACTTTTGTCAACAACCATGTTTTCAACTTGAAAATGTCGTAGTCCATGGCTTACTAAAAACATAATTTAATCCACTCTAATACACAATGATTGATGCATTTTCATTCGCCTTCCTCAACATTTATAGAAGGAGTAATCTCAAATAACTCATAGCATTTCATAAAGGGAATTACGATTATATATGTAGTTTTAATCTTTTTGTTCTTCAAATTTCATCTCTAATAATCATTTGACATTTTTCTAAGTTGGATGAGTTCTTCTTTGTATTCAATCCAAATATTTTATCGATACTCACAACCTCGTTATCCATGCATGCAATTCTCTAAAACCTATTTTGTGATAACAACACTTGGGATTGTATAAAGAATTATGTGTTTTCATGATGGGATGGAGTTATGATTCTCCATCCAATGCTTACCATATATCAATTTTCAAACCATTAGACATGTGATGATCCTTGAATATAGGGTTTCTAACCACTAGTTTATGTCTCTTATCAATAATCAAATGCAAAACTATGCAAAGTGTTGCATTGTAGAGCATCCTCACATGAGTGATACACATGCTAGACATGGCCACAAAGATCCTTTTGTAGTTATCCCTCTAATCACACCCTCAATATCCTAATAAATATACAGGTGACATATAGCAGTTTCCAGTCCTTACCATATTTGTTTCCTCATATATCAATTTCCTACCAATTAATGTGTGATGGTCCTTGAAGATAGGTTGTCTGACTACTAGTTACTCTGCCTTATCAATCATGAAATGAAAAACTATGCAAATTGTTGAATCACATAGCATCCTCACATGAGTGATACACATGCTAGACATGGCCACAAAGCTACTTATATAGTTCTCCCTCTAATCACATCCTCAATCTCCTAAATAATTATACAGGTGTGTTGCAAAATTCTTGTCCTATTCAAATTCTTTCCAAAATGCCATTTTATACTCTATGCAATCCCTTCAAAATTTTAATTTATGCAACTTTATTTCTCCCCATAACTTCATTGTTTGACTGGTTGAATTGTTGTTAACTTGATAGTGCTTTTTCATGTTGTTACCAGTAGAGCAAGTCAAATCCTTCAGAAAATCATAAAAAAACCTACTTAGTTCTGGAACTCTTAGGCCAGAAACAATATGCTTTAAGTGCTAGGTCTAATATTCCTTATCGATATAGTAGTAAGTACCCCTGTCATCCAAGCTTTCAAAGTACAAGGTCTAGTGAAGGAATCACTAAGATTACCCTCATCAAAATTAAGGGTAACATTATCGATATATACCTTTGCTATTGGTGGATAAGCTAGATCTACTGGATCTTATACTATATATACTTCTATCTTATAGCTACAGATTTTGTTCACACTACTCGTGGTGCTATTGGTACTTATACATGATATGGTACTAGATACACCACTAGATATGGATACGAATGAGCAACAACTTGTTTTACAACCCTAGTTTATGCCACATATACTATTTTCCCTGACTTTTCTTATAGGTATTTTATAGGCACTTAATATGCTATAGGTGCTACAATTTATGCTTAATATGTACTTGTATCAACAACTAATTATTTTAGTCCTTCTTTTGAATCGCCCCTTTATTCCTATGCTACTCCACAAACAATACAAAAGACATCAATAAATGAATGAATGCCATACAAGTTCACAACTATGTGACTGATAATGAAACAAACTATGTGTCTAGATAGGAAAGTATCCTGTCGTGGGAGGATAGAATTCTTTCCAAGCCAACAATGCAAGAGAGTATAAGCTTCCATAATATGTAAAGAAGAAAACTATGTCAAGACTGAAGAATATCCTACTGTTGGAGGAGGATAGAATTCCTTCCAGGCCACATGTGCAAGAAAGTATAAACTTCCATAATAAGCAAGCATGGTTTAAGGCCCAATAGCTAACCCACATGTCATATATTCAACACATCTAGATTTACCATCTCAAACGGAGGCTCTAGTCCCTCTTTATATACTTTATTAAGAGAAACAAATGCCTTCCAATATTTGGAAGTGATGACTCTAGACTTACAGTGACCTATTGTAGACTATATAAATCCCATTCTTATCATTGTTTGCAGCACAATCATTAATAAATATAATCAGTGAATAAAATAAATAAAGGAATAACTGATTGAAGAATGTGTGTCAAGGATTGAGAATTGAATTAAAATTCAACATCTTTTCCCTTCACATCAGAACATAATGTTTCAAATATATTCACTCACAGTTAGGATTGATTCTTATGCACCTTAGATCTTAGTTGCAAACCCAGTACCAAACAATAGGCATCCCTAGGGTGACAGGATAGGAAATTTTTCCTCCTAAACATAGAGCTTCATCCTGTTACCCCCCTATTTGCATAGGGTTTTCACCTTATGTTTTCAAAGGAATGCCAAGCTGATTCTTAGACTCTTCTGGAAATTGAAAAGGGGCAAATCTTCATTTCTAGCAACGTTGGGTCAACTTCAAACCCTAGAAAGTGATTCTGGTTTAGTTTTGGAAGCCATGACAGTGACAAAAATCATAAAACAATATAAAAAGACATGAAAAGTGCAAATCTGGGTGGTTCCTCTGGGTTGAAATGGCCTCATGGGCAGTTCTGGGTATGTCCCATCCTCTTAACAGCCTTAAATAGTGATCCTAGGAATTGTTTCAACCATCAAACAGCATGTAACCACCCTAATTCTTAAATCCAAGTGCATCTTAGACACTTCTAGGTAGTCTTAGACAATATTTCTAACACATTATCTCAACCTTGGAATTTATTCGCATTTTAATAAGTAATCTACAAATTTCTATTAATTTGTGTAAAAGGGAATAACTAACAATTTTGTAAACCATTAAAGGAATAATGATTTAGAAAAGAATAAAACACACTTCTAATCATTCTTTGATAACAAATTGTACTTCTTCCATTTTTTATGTTCCATATATCCTCTTCACGTTTACAATGTTGTATTCTGGACAAACCTTTAATTTGTGTACACTGTGATTTACTTCTTCCGAGTCTGTATAGCACTAATTAAATTTGGCTTGTTTGCATTCTACAAGGCCTACAGCATCTACTCATACAGCTTAGTCATGTTCAACTAGGAAAGCGATCAAAGCTTCCAAACCGGACAACAATTATTACCCCCCTATTTGCAGAGGGTATTCACTAGGGTTTTCAGGGAGCATTATGGGCTGGTTCCATGGATGAGAACAACAAGAAATGGCATTGAATCCAATTCTAGGTTGAATCTGAGATGTTATGGGAAAGTTTGTGGGTAAAAAAGTTATAAAACCTCAATATGGGTTTATACCAGCCATCAAACAAGCAGTAACATTAATTCCTGGCATGCTCCAGTAGTCAAAAGGTGAGTAAATTGAATTATTGCTAGGTATGTGGGAAGAGACAAAGTGAGAGAAGAAGACATGGGATTTTTGTGAGGATAGAAGTGGTGGAAAGATTAGATCTTGGTACATTTGGAAATCCTAAGCTCACGAAAAAACCTATATCAAAGGCCTGGGCACATGTAAGGTCAGTTTTGGGAACATAACAGGGTTAAATATGTGGTTGTTGTTTTGAGCCAACCCAAAATTATGTTATCATAATTTAAATTTGAAAAAAATCTGAATTCTTAAACAGTTTAAGAGTACTACAAAGAGATGAAGAATCACAATGACAATGAAATACCAGAGATTTCAACCAAAACCGATGATAGACTTTGAAGAACAGAAGTAAATCTTAACAAAAAATAGTTTGGTGTTGAACATCATAAAACCCATAAAATAAGTATGTTGAATATAAACTTCCCTGAAAATGTATGGATGCCAATTCAGGCCAAATCCAAGGTAGTATGGGTTCTTCTCTTAGCCCAAATAGTATTTTCCAGAATGCCTGAAAATATAAATAACACACTTCACTAAAGCTCCTACTTGAATTCCTAAGAGCCTTTTTTGTATCCAATTTAGATATTAGAGGAATCCAAGAAAAGAGGAGGTACTATCCTCGATGATTGATATTTATGAGTGGGAGTTACTAAACACTAAATGATCTAATGAGAGAGAGGTACATAAATGTGAACATGCCTAACAACATCCATTAATGTGAGCATGTCTAATGATAATCATTATTGTGAGCATGTGCTATCGTGATTTATAATCTACATAAATGCATTTATTCTGCATGTACTTCCTCCTCCTCCTAAGATCCATATTATTTCATGTTGTTTATTCCCATGTATACACAATACATTGGCAACTACATATCTAAATGCAACAATGTATTAAAAAATAGAATTAGAATGAATTTGCATTTTGTTGTATAATTAAGTTTTCCAAAGAATAAATTTACCATGTCAACAAGTTCATCACTCCCTCATAAGCCTTATCCAGTCACATGAAATATAAACTAAGTTTCCAAGGTATACTCATTTATTATTCTTGGTATTACAATGAAATTACATCAAATATATGCAATCATATTTCAGAAGTCTCACTTTCAAATAAGGGATACAATTCCATGGTTTTCTCTCCTTGTGAAGTAGTTTCCACTATTAGAATTCATCTCACATGGTTGCAAGTCAAATCCACAAACACTAAGCATATCTTCACCATTTTATCCAAATCTAAGCATATACTTGATGTTTATCAACATAAGAAAACGTAAATAGGAAGTTACTTTGAATTTAACATCCTTAGAAACCTCACAAAAACTCAAAATATATCAAAAAGAGTGAAAAATCAAGCTACAGGAAATTTTGTAGCGCTTTTGAAAATTTCTGTGTGATAGGCTCTACAGAATTTCATAATTTCCTGTAGTGGTCTTGTTACTTGTAACTTGCTCCAAACTTGTGCTACTTTTTTAGTAACTTTTTAGCTTCAAACTAATACAATCTTGTTGCAAAAACATGCTTTGTCTCCAAATTTGAGAACATTCATGAAATGGCTTCTTGAAACCATTCTATACCAGGTACCTTGATCATCAAAATATGTATTGTGCTCTGTCAAACCTATGACACTACTCTTGTAAGTTGTTCTAACCTATTACTTGTTTGGCCTCTGTGCTTTTCTTGGATCCATTTCACATTCCAACATCTCCCTTGTCTATATATATTCTTATTATCTTTCATAAGCTTATGAGACAAATCAAAAAGTTTATTATGATTTGTTACAAATCTGTGCATTCTTCTTTTGATCTCAACATTCCCCCTCTGTAGTTTTTCATTCTCCAATTTTAGATGCTTAATAACCTCCTAGGAATTCTTGAGATTCCTTTAGATTGCATTTTTGGTCTTGGTATTCTTATCTTTTGACTGGTGTAATAGGGAAACCAAAAAAAAATGAAAACTAAAAACTAAAGCAACCCAAAATCTGAAACTAACAAGCCAATAACTACAATGATCTTCAACAGTTAATACCACCAACATTTTTGAGGATATAAGTGGTGGAAAGAGTAGGTATGGGTACATTTTGGCAATCATAGGCTCATGAAAAACCCTAGATCAAATGCCTAGGAACATGTAAGGTTATTTCTGGGCACATAACACAGTTAAAGAGGCATATATCATGTTCGATTTGGCCACATAATAGAGTTAAATTTTGAGAAACAACAGTAGACAACCACCTGTTGACAGTGAGTAGCAATTTTGGGCAGGTTTAGCCTGGTTTGGCCACCAAACAACAACAAAGAAGCCCCAAATCCTAAGGAGAACATTTTAGAGGGTAACAACAGTTAAAAGAATCCTTAAAACCTCGTCTTTGTACCCTAGAATAGTAATAAATAGTGGTGGAACTTCACTATTTTAAGCATTCTCAGCATTAATAATGATTCTCCTGTAGTAGCTGCTAGTTATTTGTAATGGAAGCCTATAACAGAATCCTGTGAAGGTACGTCCCAGAAGGTGCATTAAATTTCCTATAAAAAGGTTGCTAGTTAAAAACATTATAAGTGGCCTTCAAGGCACCCATTTGACAAAGCAGAAAAATTATCAGCAAATTGGGTCTTTCAATGAATGATATCTTTTTGTTGAGTATCCTATTGCCTAGATTTTTTTGCTTTCTTAAAAATACAATTTTTTAATGGATGCTTAGACAAGCTAGCACACCCTTTTTCCTAGTATTATAATTTATTACAATGGATCAAGTATGTCTCACACACTTACAATGGCCATCCTTCAACCAACTAGTTGTAATAGGGAAATATCCTAGGAATTGCACCTAGCCACAACCGCAATAAACAACCCACTTACTCGAGCACATGGGAGTTATCTGTTAGGTCAAATTTTTTCATAACTTGTGCATGGCCCCAACTGCAATAGACAACCTCCTTACGCAAGCACACCGAGTCACAAGAGGAAAACATATCTCTAGGGGATTTGAACTATGATAGAAGAATCACAACATTCTCATTTCCCCAACCAACTAGGAGGCCCAAATTCAAGAAGCTTATGGGATCCATACTTATATAGAATATACATACTTACAAAAAGTTCTACAAATAAATAATGTCCCTTTGACTACACAACCCTTATTTATGATAAAGCAAGGGAGAAGGTTAAATCCTATAACATGAATGAGCAGGAGCACCAATTACATGTTTGTCTCGATTTTAGGTATAAATTTGTAGACATTCAGTTAATAGATAACATAAGAGATCACTTCAAAATAGATTAAAATCTAGATATTTGAACAATAATATGCTCTATAGCTCTAGGCTTTGGTTCATTAGGAAGGTTTAGAGGTATAAGCACTCCACCAGAGTTCAGTTTTCATTGTGTTGCACCCCATCTAAACAACATGTTATACAAAGAACTAAACCGAATGCAAGTCCAAAGCCAATTTGCAAAAATAGATACTCCTCAAAACTTGACATGATGGCATATAAGCTTAAGGAGGTCAATATTTGCAGTGCATGTCACCAAGCGTATTTGTAAGAATCACTTCCAATAAAAAAATGGGAATGTGTTCCATAGGTTCCATTATTATAAGTTTGGATCACTGGTTAGAAAGTGTTGGTTATCATTTGCATATTAGATCGTTATGTCTGCGATGTAGGGTTTGATTAAGAAATTGAAGTTACTGAAAGTAGAAGTTGTGAAATGGGAAAATAATAAGAAGAATTAAAATGTTAAAGCGCTAGTTGACATTGAAGACAAAATTGCGGAACGGGACAGGTGGGTTGATGTTGATATTTTCTCAGTTGATAGAAAAAATAAATTGTTGGAGTTGGAAGGAAAAATAGCGAGGATTATAAAGGTAAAAAATGTCCCCAATTGACTAAATCTATCAACGTTTTTCTCTGGACCAAATCGAGTTAAAAAATGACTAAATATCCACATTTTTATCTAAAGAGAACCAAATCGACAAACGCAGGATGATTTAGTAAAAGATGGGAAGGTAAAATTGCTCCACAAACCCAATTTGAGGACGAACTAAGTCCATTTTACCCAAATCAAGGACAAACTTTGACCAATTTCCTCAAAGATCCATAAATCAAGGGCGAAATACCAAATTTTTTAACCTATCATTCATAAATCTAGGTGAACCAGCTTCGTTTATCCTCTAAAACTAGAAATTTCTGGCGATTTGACCTCCATCACTGAAGAAATCTGGGCGAATGTTGAGATTTTCCCCATAATCGAGTGGGATAAATTCCATTTTATGAATTTTCACAGTTTCACCACCCAGGCTATTTAATTTGGGGAAATTATATATATAATAAAAAATGGGATAATTTATTAAATAAATAAAAAAACCATTTTAATATTAAAAATTTGCCCACCTTTTTTTGGCCACCCCTTAAAATTCACCTATGGGCTATAATTCACCCATAAAACTCATCCTTGGAGGTGGAATCTCCCTCATCCAGAATGGTCCCATGAACCTTTCTCCCAACTACTCTTGTCACGATTTGAAACACAAGCTTGTGGGGTAATCTAGACTTATAGTTATCCACATTAAAGTGGATCAAATTCGTGTTATCTGGGTCTAATGCCCCCAATGTTGTTAACAAGCTTTTTCACTGTGTGGGACAACTTTTGAGCACCTCCATGGTAGACATTGCACAAGGTGCTTAAGCTAGATCTTCAACGACGTTGTATAATTGTGTAGCTCGAGCATTTGAATTAAAAACAGACTTCCTGAAGGTACTCTTGGGTGGATGCAAAATCAAATCAGGAGAAGGATTCTCTTCCTTCTTATCTGCAGGTTTGTCATATGACTGACTGCGAGTATTCAAGCTAATATTTTTTTAGGACATCATTCTAATATCTTTTGTCGAATTAGAGGGTCCTTGATTAGACAAATGATCTATCAATTGTTGTTGATATGGAAAGGGGTCAGTAAGCACTGCTGGTGTAGGTTTACTCTTCAAAAATTTACTAATCTCTTCACGATGAGGGAACTCCTTCGTGAAGTGGTATCTGCCACATAATAAGCATGGATACTTGGCCTTCCTCTTGCCTTTATTATCATTCTCTGGGGTCATAGCCTTGGGATTCTCCTGTTGGTTTCCAGGTTTCTTATTTTTCCATTTACCTTTATTCTTGTTATCGGGTGTTTACGTACTTTGTATAGAATTCACCTCGACGGAAATCGTAGGAGAAGAAGGAGTATTAGAAAAATTACTATGTTCCTTGGTAGGCTTAGCTGCTAATGAGGGATAGGTGGAATGGACAACCCCATCAACAAGAGTTTCTGCATGTGGCTTAGTAGGGTCAGTGATGGGGTAAGGAGCTTTAGGGATTAGGTCATATAGAGTTCTAGATTGGGAATAAACCAAGTCCAAATACTGAGCGTGACTAATATCCTGATCTTCAGTAACAACACCACCCATAGCCACATCTTAGGAAATAGGATACAACAAGGATTTCATGAACCAATCTGCTAATAATTGATCTGGAATAGGAGTTTTAATTAGTCTTCATCGTATCCTCCACTCATGAATATGGTCAGATATGTGTGTGGAAGTATTTTGATGAAGTGGTGTCAAAATATCCATACCAGTCTCATAACGGATGGGTAGTTGGAAATCAGTAAGAAAAACTGTCACCAACGAGCTAAAGTCCACAAACGAATGTTGTGAAAGTTCAATGTACCACTTTGCAGCTGTAATAGTCAAAGTTTGTTGAAAGAGCCTTAAACATACAAAATCATCCATTAAGGATTTGGAACAACACCATAGATGGAAGGTAATAACATGGTTTTTGGGATCTCCCTGCTTCCCATCAAATTTTATAATATTTGATGGTAACTTTACTGGAATTGTTGGCCATGAAGGGTTATGCTAAATGGGATCATTAATCAACTTAGATAAATCAGGAAAATCTAAAGTTTCCAAAAAAGGAAGTTGTCACTTAGGTTGAATGTACTAGTAGTATTGATAGGGAATTGGTATACCAGTAGGACCATAGGTCAATTGATACACTGTTTGTTGGGAATTTTGATTTGCAGACGATCCTCCTGAAGATCCACTAGATTTAAACATGTTCCCAGGGTAAGGGATATCAGATATACTATTTCTGTAGACGTAGGTTGAACTTTTACATTAATTAAAGATGGTAAATTTCCTAGGTGAGTATATCCCCAAGAAGGTTGATTAAAATCGGTTTGTACCCCTGAGGGTTGGCCCGTACTAGAAGGGGGAGTAACTACTTTGGTTTTTGTGGGAGGGACTAGAATTGCTGACTGTCCTATAGTAGGGGCATTTCTTGTATTGGATATGACTCCACTAACTATTGGTGCAACTTAAGCTGGATGTTGCCCCTTGTCTAAGAAGGTACGGGAGAACCAGAAGAAGACGTAGGATTTTTAACTATAGTAACAGAGTTGGAAGGTTGACCTAGATTAGGAACTATTTAACCTCAAACCGATGATGTCAAACTAGGAGTAACTTGAGGCATTGCAAGTGAACGATATCTGGGAGGGGTTGAATTTGAAAGATGGGGTAAAAGAGCTGACATAGGATCCCGATAAGGGGGGGGAGAAGCAATGACATTTTCCAGGTCCTCCTGAAAATTCTATAAACAATCCATAGTCAGCTGGAGCATTCTATACATTTCCTCAATTGATGATCCCTCCCTAGGAGGGTTTACAAACGAAGGTCTAGTAACCCCAAATTCCAAAATTGCTTGACCCATAGAGGTTCTATAAAAAGGATCATTAGGTTCTTATTTTTTCCCCTCGGTGTCATCAGACAAGTGATCAACCCAATTTGATGAACCGACATGACCTTCCATTGGAAAATGGAAATCAGTGTCAGTCGTAGGAGGTTGTTCGACCAAAGGGTTATCATATGTGGTGAATTATTCCCCCACTTCCACAGTTGGATTCTCTTCCACACAAGAATCAACTGCAGATCCCTGGTCAATGGCTTCCATTTGTCTTTCTCTTGTAATAGGAGGAAAATCAGGTGGTAATCCTTGATCCCTTCTGGATCGTCTGAAATCAAACTCAGCCATATTATTGGTCACTAAAAACCTAACCTAGGGTTTGAAAACTAGAAAAAACACACAAAACTCTCCTACACAAGCTAAAGGCCACAAGAAAACTTAAGTGACAAGAGGGGCTGATACAACTCGGTTCCTCACTAGGATTATCAATTCTTTGCAACTCACTATATACCGCAAGGTCCAACAATAAAGCTCAACAAGGAGGATTGGGACTGTTTGTAACACCCCGATTTTGACCCCGTTTGCATTAAAAATGTATATGATGTATATATTGTAATTAATAATGGTGTGGAGCTAAAGGACAAATCCCCACCATCGATTTATTGTTTTATGTTCCAACGATTAGAATTGTTGCCAATGGTATATCGTGCTATCTGGCACATTATAATTTTTCGCATCATGTGAATATGCATTTTAATTAAAAATACCCACAACCAGCTATGTCAATGCAACCATAATGAAAAGGGCATGATTTCCTAAGGATATGGGGGGGTGTCTAGCCCTTGGGATCCATTGGGGAACATCCAAGTGTCAATTGATAAACCCATTTAGTTTTCACCCTCTATCCATTGTCTCATTCAACAACCTTTTTGTCTTATTCTTGTCTCAACCACCAAATTAAATCCTCTAATGTTAGTTGGGGCAGTTATTGCATGGACAGTGGTGTGTAGCAGGAATGTCAGTCCTTCCCCACATGTACACTCCACCAAGGAGCACGTTCATCCTCACGTGGGCAGGAGGAGAAGAGGGCACGACCCCCATTCTTCATTTTTCCTCACGCGAAGAACTGGAAGAGCTTCCTTACCTTCGCAATTTGCCTATGTGAAGTTCTCACTCATGATTTTGGGCCCTGGGAATTTTCCCTTATCCTTAGACATCCACGTTGGGCTCTCTCTCTCAAACAGATGGAAGTTTCCTGTGTGTGATTTTTTCATTTTTGGGATTTTTCCGTGTGTAGTTCTCCTCACGTTGTGCATTTGGGCATGTGAATTCACCTTCATGCAGGTTGCATTCCCTTCCTCACACATCTGAGAAATAGCTACTGGTTTCCCCACAAAATTTGGGTTGCTATGGGTTCTTGTTGAGTAGTTTTGGCCACGATAGGGCCAAGAACAACTCTGGAATCGAATTGCTCAATCTGAGCTATGTATTACCCAAATTTCCATTACGATTTTGTTCTTTGGTGTTTTCCCTTAAACCTGAGAGCTTTGAATTGTTGTGCTGGTTGTTTTGTTGTGTGTGCACATGATATTGGTCTTTGGACTGTGTAGGAGTGGTAAGGATTCTGCTTGAAAAACCTAGTGTTTTGCAGGAGCCTCATAGATAGAGCTCGAGAGATGGCTCTCTTCTCTACACCCCCTGAATAGAACTAGAAGGGAAGTCATGGCCTGAGGGACTGTGCAGTAGAGAGGGGAATGATTCCTTATGTTGGGTGTGCGTGGCTTTCTTAGGATTCAAGCTAGTTCTAGTGCAGGAATTCTTAGCTCTTCAGTGAGCCACTAGCTTAGCAGACATTGCTTCCATCTCCTGATAACCTGATAAACCCAACTTGTTGGCTTGGTTATGTGTTGTTGTGTACTCTTAGTCTAATAAACCCAACCATGTTTGATTGACTGAGTTTTGACATATCTTTGGCTATGTGTTGGCCTTCTTAGTTTCCTTATTCCTTGTTGGAATCATGCCCAGCTCAGGGGTGGCAGTGTTGCTGAGAGATTAAGGAGCACACTGGCCTATGGTTGGTTGGAACGTTGCAGCGACATAGCTGGTGTGGGGCATTCTTCTTCATAAGATAAGTATTCTTGTTTTTAAATCCCTGCAATTACATTTGATAATGAATTACAATGAACATGATGAATGCTTGAATGTTGGTTTTTCTTCTATTGTATGGTAATAATGTATGCACGTTTTAGTTCAAAGCATTTCAATTTTTATTATTATGTTCATGGGGCTAGTTTCCCAGGTAGATAGCATCATTGGTAGCATCCTCTTCACCGGTCGGAGGGTCTGGGACGTTACAGTGTGGTATCCGAGCTCATGTTGTAGCATGGGCCTCAATGGGCCATGAAGAGCAGTGACAAAGACAGAATTAACCCCTATTGAGCATAGGCTAACAGGGATAATTTCAAAAATTCTATGGAAAATATCGAATGACTTTAGTTGAGTCCATCCGATACATTGGATTACTTAAGCTGAGTCCATCCGATACATTGGATGACTTAATCTGATTCCATCCGATACATCATATGACTTAAGCTGAGTCCATCCGACAAAGGAATTAAAGCAAGGAGAAAAAATTTGAAAATTTTTCTAAGTTTCAATTTTGCCGAAGGTCTCAGATGGGTGGAGTCGAAGGTCACAACTAGAAGGAGCCGAAGGAGCCAAAGATCTCAGCTGGGAGGATCCGAAGGTCTTAGTTGGGTGGAGCCAAAGGTCTCGGCTAGGTGGAACAGATGGTCTCGGCTGGGTTGAGCCGATACATCGGCTAACAACCCAAGACCCAGCTGACAAGGAAAACAGAGAGAAAAATTTTAAAAACTTGTCTAAGTGTCAAAATCATCGAAAGAAGTTTGTTGAAGCCAGCCAATACGTTGGGTCAGTTAGCCAAAGGGATTCCAATTCTGCGGATGAGAAAATATGAAGGGAGCTGACACGGTGGCAGAAAGAGAAAGAGGAGAAGAAAAATTCAAAAATTTTCTAAGTATAGGAAATCATGGGAAAAGTTTTCTGATGTCGCTCGGGTGAAGCTCTCCGAGGCATCTTGGATAACTTTCCAAAGTCTCTTGGGAGAAGCTCTCTGAGGAATATTGAAAGGAAAAATAAGATTGATCCACCAAAGCATCGAAAGGGAAAAGAAGATCGAGCTGAAGCATCGAAAGGGAAAATAAGATCGAGCCGATGTGTTAGAAGACAAAGGAAGATCAAGCTGATGCGTAGGAAGATAGAAGAAGATCGATCTAATAAGGTGTCAAAAGAAAGAATAATATCGATCTAATAAGCATCGGAAGGGAAATGAAGATCGATCCGCCGAGGTGTCGAAAAAATTGTCAACAGTGACCCAATACATCAGATGACTTGTTGGGAAGGGATCCGATCGGATGGAAAAATCTGAGTTTTTCAATGGGATTTTTTAGTGGAAAAGCATGATTCTAGTGGGATTTGGAGGTGCTGAAATGGTGAAAAATGGCAATGATATTATGCGCCAGATTTCCCCCTTTACCCCCGTCATCCCCCTGAGACAGTCGTTCTTTGAGAAAAAAAATTATGTGTTTTGGGAAAAGCTGACATTGTATGATTTTTCCAAATGCAGGTAAGTAATTATGAACTCATGAGATTGTTATGCAGCTAACAATTGTGTTACTAGCACATTTTGCAGAATCATAGTGTGGTTTGGTAAAGTAAGTTGTGGTTCAGCCATGAGAACCCATAACGGATATGATGCTCAAGACTCCTAAGAGCTCACGCGAGATGCCATGGGGGGAAATGTTCAAGTTTGAAATGATGACATAGAGTCTAATGGAAGGAGATTCCAAGAGACACTGCCAAATATTGCAGCCACCATGAGAAGCTTGATTAAAGCCTAGGAAGAGAAGCATCAGTTGAATGCTACTATGTTGCATAGTTTGATAGACTTGCAGAGAAAGATAGACTCTGAACAAGGTAGAGAAAAACTAGAAGGCAGTAAGAGGAGTACCAGAAGAAGAGGAAGGACTTCTAGTAGAGCATCTGACTCAGAAGAATCTAGTGGGGACTCAAGCTCTTCTTCTTGCAAGGGTAAGAGAAGGAGCCACCATAGGGATCGCTCTCGGGATGAATTTAAGAAGGTTAAACCTCCTACATTTGATGGTGAGGCAAAGACTATACAAGAGGCTGAAGCTTGGCTTCTTGGGATAAAGAAGTACTTCCAAGTTCAGGATTATTCGGGAAACATGAAGGCAAGGGTAGCTATATTCAATATGAATGGAAGGGCATCCATTTGGTGGGAGAAGTTCAAGCAAGTAAAGAGGATCAGTGAAAGGAGACTTAAGTGGAAATAGTTCAAGAATTATTTCAAGAAGAAATACCTCTCTGACAGGTATTATGATGACAAAATTGAGTTCCATGACCTAAGATTGGGATAGTAGACCATGGAATAGTATGCAAATAAGTTCTTGGAATTGTTAAGGTATGTTAGGTACATCAAAGATGAAAAAGTGAAGATCCAGCATTTCCTGAGTGGATTGCCTCAGTCTTACAAAGACAGAATTGAGTTTTACAAACCTAGAACTCTTGAAGAAGCAATAAGTAAAGCTAAGTATTGCTATGAGCAAAGCAAAGGTAAACCTGATTACCATAAGACATGGAAGGACAAAAAGAATGAGAATTCTAACCAAAGGAAGAAATGTTTCAAACCTTCTAACTTCAGGAATCAGAAAAAGTAACCATCACAAGCTGAGAAGCAACCAGCTAGAGCGATGGGAGAAAATCCTAGAGATCCACAGTAGAACAGGGGACCACTCCAATGTTGGAAATGTGGAGGACCCCACATGCATAGGAATTGTCCACTCAAGAATGAGAGTGCAAGGTCAGCTTACAACATTCAAGAAGCAGAAATAGTGGGTCAAGTAGAAAGGGTCGTCCCTAGGATTTATGTAGCACTGGAGGACCGCCAGGTAGATCACCAATCAACTATGGTTGAAGTTGTAGGTAAGATTGTTGAGCAATCTATTTCTATTTTGATTGACCATGGGTCTACTCATAGTTACATTACTCCTAGAGTAGTGGAGATCTAAGCTTTTAAGAAAGTAAAGCATAGCAAGTCTTGGTTAGTTCAGCTAGCCACTGGAACTAAGAGAAAGGTTAATGAAGTGGTAGAGAAATCTCCATTGGTCATGAATGGATTGGTCACTTGTGTAGATATGAATGTTATACCACTTGGTTCCTATGATGTTCTCATTGGAATGGATTGGTTAGAAGCTCACAGGGTAAATCTTGACTATTATAATAAGGATTTTGAGTGCTTGGATGAAGAAGGCAATGTTAGAATAATCAACCCATAGTTTACCCACTTAGACATTAATTCATTTATTTTTGTCTTATTTGCCTAGTTCATGTGTCCCACCTTGTGCAAGTTGCTAATTGCCTATCCATAGAGGTAAAACTTGCCATATATGACTCATGTAGCACTTGGGAAAGCCTTAGGAATCAAATCTACTTTATTCCTGGCCTCCTAGGCACATATCTACTTTTTCTGCTTTATTGCCTGCTTTTTCAGTGTTTTAAGGCACATGGGAAAGCTAGACTAGGTGAGGTGAACTTGTTTTTTGTCCTACACATACTCCTCTCTTTTCTCCATGAAAAAGCATGTATGATCTGCCATTCCACCACTCTTTAGCTTGTCTATGCCTTTTTGCCAATTCGTGAGCTCCATGACAAATTTGGGATCCAGCTTTTACACCTATGGGGGATTTGCTTATTTTTGGTAAGCCTGCTTTATGCTAGATTTGGATGCTTCCTCATGCATTCAATTTCTTCATGTATTATATTTATTCAGCAGCCTATGATATTACAGGGTTGGCTATTGTACACTTATTTAATATAATTTTGTGTTACAGCTCCATATTCAGCCTCTCTTGTTAGCAATTTTGCATGATCAATTGATAATTGTTGTGGGTAAAATTAATCTATTGCTGGCCTGAATTTCTACATGGTATCAGAGCCATTGTAGGTTGTTACTCTCCTTCAAAAATTGTTTTGCAGGTTCGACATCAAGATTGGGAGCCTTCTACTGACAGCCGGGACAGATTTTCTAAAGCTATGGATTCACAGAAAACTATCTTGACTCCCTTCAACTATTTTGAATGGAAAGAAGAGATGGAGATCTTGTTGAGAGAGAAAGGCCTCTACAGGGTGACTATGGCTATAGAAACAAATCCCAATGCTACTGCAGAGAAGATCAAATGGCACAATCGGAGAGATGAGGCCTATGGCCTCCTATGTCTCAGTATTTCCTGAGACCTCATTTTCCATCTCGATGGATTAACTTCACCGGATCAAGTATGGGAGAAGATTTCTGATCTTTTTGGAAAGAAAGATGAGATGAGGGGACATCAGATCAAAAATGAGCTGATTTCTCTGAGTCCCAGTAGCTTTGAATCCCTGCAGCTATATTTCTCCAAGTTCAAAGCACTAGTTTTGCAGCTAAAGCAGTGTGGTATCGAAAAGAAAGATGATCAGCTCATATTGGACATCCTCTTGAAGTTAGGACCTGACTACTCAGTATTTGTTTCGACCTTCTATGCCACAAAACACACAGCTCAAACCTGGAAGATGCCTAGCCTTGCAGATTTCATGGAATCTCTCACACAAGAACAAGACAAGCTGGTGATGATGGGCACCATCAAACCATCCAAATATCAAGCTTTGATTGCTGGAGATTCAAGGGTGGATTCAAAAATCAAAAAGAAAGCTAAAAAGCCACCTAAGAAAAAGAGAGACAAGAAACAGTCTCCAGAGGATCAACAAGGTCCCAAGAAAAATACCCAGAAGAAGAAAAACAAAGGTGAAATGAACAAGTGCTCATACTGTTCAAAGGGCGATCACACTGAAAGATCTTGTATGAAAAAGCAGATTGATATGCTGACCCAACTCCTGGAGAAGAATGGCATCTCCCTTCCAGAAAGCTCAAAGAAGAGAG
>LPNX010426112.1:919101-966674 GCA_001517045.1 Pseudotsuga menziesii
ACAAAATTTGATCTTGATTTGATTGGATTTACTGACAGTGATTGGGCAGGTGATAGAACAGATAGAAAGTCCACTTCAGGGTATGTGTTCATGATTGCAGAAGGGCCAATCAGCTGGTCAAGCAAGAAACAGAGTGCCATTGCACTCTCATCTACAAGAGCTGAGTACAGAGGAGTTGTTAATGCAGCGACTCAATGTTTATGGTTGCAAGGTTTACTTGGAGAGTGTGGTTTCGAACCTGAGTACTCAACTACCATCTACTGTGATAACCAGAGTACCATTCGAATCTACAAGGATCTAGTTCAGAAGCAGAGAACCAGACACATTGAGATCCATATGCACTACATCAGAGAGCTTGTGCATGAAGGCACCATTCACCTACTCTTCTGTTCATCTTCAAAACAAGTAGTTGATATCTTCACCAAAGAATTTTGTGAGAAGACCTTTAGCAATCTCAAATCACTGCTGGGGATTGCTGATCATGCTGTAAAGGCATGAGTGGAGACACGATTCTACAATTTTGTTTTACAGTCCATGTTTAAGGGAGGATTTTCCCAAGTTGGTTTTGCCTCTTTCCTTGGTTGTATGGACTTGCAGTATGTAAAAGGGTGACTAAGCCTTGTTGCTAGGCCCTATATTTTTTATTTATTACTCATAAATTCAGGCTTAAGGGGGGGTGTTAGAATAATCAATCCATTTTTTACCCACTTAGACATTAATTCATTTATTTTTGTCTTATTTGCCTAGTTCATGTGTCCCACCTTGTGCAAGTTGCTAATTGCCTATCCATAGAGGTCAAACTTGCCATATCTGACTCATGTAGTGCTTGGGAAAGCCTTAGGAATCAAATCTGCTTTATTCCTGGCCTCCTAGGTGCCTATCTACTTTTTCTGTTTTATTACCTTCTTTTTCAGTGTTTTAAGGCACATGGGAAAGCTAGACTAGGTGAGGTGAACTTGTTTTTTGTCCTACACATCCTCCTCTATTTTCTCCATGAAAAAGCATGTATGAGCTGCCATTCCACCACTCTTTATCTTGCCTATTCCTTTTTGCCAATTCGTGAGCTCCATGACAGATTTGGGATCCAGCTTTTACACCTATGGGGGATTTGCTTATTTTTGGTAAGCCTGCTTTATGCTAGATTTGGATTCTTCCTCATGCATTTGATTTCTTCATGTATTCTATTTATTCAGTAGCCTATGATATTACAGGGTTGGCTATTGTACACTCAGTTAATATAATTTTGTGTTACAGCTCCATATTCAGTCTCTCTTGTTAGCAATTTTGCATGATCAATTGATAATTGTTGTGGGTAAAATTAATCTATTGCTGGCCTGAATTTCTACATGCAACTCAAGGATTGTGAAAGGCATTCCAAAGGTGATTTCTGTGAGGCATATTTCAACAATGCAGTTGAAGAAGTTCTGTAGGAAAGGTTTCCAGTTGTATACAACTCATGTTTTGGAGGCAACGGAGGATGAAACTCCTAGGCTGGAGGACTTTCATGTGTTGCAAGAATTCAGGGATGTTTTTCTTGATGAGATTCTAGAGCTTCCTCCAAAGAGGGACAATGATTTCACAATTGAACTTGTGCCAGGAGCAGCACCAGTGTCCAAGACACTCTACAAAATGAGTACACCAGAGATGCTAGATTCGAAGATGCAACTACAAGAATTTTTGGAGAAGAAGTATATCAGGCCGATTGTGTCTCCTTGGGAAGCACCAATTCCGTTCATAAAGAAGAAAGATGGTACACTCAAGTTGTGTATTGATTACAGACAACTGAACAAATTAATTGTGAAGAAAAAATATCATTTGCCTAGGATTGATTACCTCTTTGATCAGATGAGAGAGGAAAAGGTGTTTTCCAAGATTGACTTGAGGTCTGGTTACCATCAGGTGAGAATCAAGGATGAAGACATTCATAATATGGCCTTCAGAACAAGGTATGGACATTATGAGTTTTTAGTGGTACCATTTGGTCTCACAAATGCACCAGATACATTTATGTTCCTTATGAACAGTGCCTTTAGTAGGTATTTGGACAAGTTTGTTCTTGTTTTCCTTGATGACATTATTATTTATTCTAAGAATGAGGAAGAGCATGAAGAGAATTTGAGATTGACATTGCAATTGCTCAAGGAGCATCAGTTGTCTGCAAACCTGAGCAAGTGCAACTTCTATAGAGATAGAATTCAGTATTTGGATCACATTATCTCAGAAGAGGGTGTATCTGTGGACCCTAAAAAGATTGAATCCATTATGAATTGGCCTACTCCAAGAAATGTGACAAATGTAAGGTCTTTTATGGGACCTGCAGGATACTACAAGCAATTCATTGAAGGATTCTCCAAATTTGCACATGCCATCACTTCTTTGCAAAAGAAGGGGATAAAGTTTGAATGGACATCGAGGTGTGAAGGAAGCTTCCAGCAGTTGAAGAATATTCTCACCAGTGCACCAGTATTGAAAGTTGCATACCCAAAGAAATATTTTGTGATGTGTACCGATGCATGTGGACAAGGACTTGGAGGAGTCCTTATGAAAGACAACCACGTGATATGTTACGAGTCAAGAAAGATGAAGGAGCATGAGAAGAACTACACCACTCATGATCTAGAACTTGCATCCATAGTACATGCTCTCAAGATGTCGAGGTATTACTTGATGGGCAGAATATTTGAGCTAAGGACAGACCATTATGGTCTGAAGTATTTGTTTGATCAGCCTACTTTTTATGCTAGGAAAGCGACATGGCTAGATTTTTTATGTGAGTTTGATTTTGAAATCAAAGACATAAAAGGAAAAGAGAATAAGGTAGTTGATACACTCAGTAGGAAGGTGCAGGAAATGCATGTGGCATCTCTCAGTATTTTCCAATCAGATTTGAGACAGCAGATTGTTAGTCATATTGTTGAAGATGAAATGTATGTGCAGGTAAAAGACAAATTGCAGAAGCAAAGTCTTGAGAAGAGGTATGAGGGATATAAATTGGAGGAAGATGGAATTCTTACTTATTTGAGGAGAATGGTTATGGATGAGATCTATCAAGCTCTATATTCTGGTCACCCAAGATATCATAAGACAATTTCTACATCCAAGAAGCAGTACTTTTGGCCAGGAAAGAAAAAATACATGGCTGAATATATTTCAAGGTACATGAAATGTCAGCAGGTAATGGTTGAGCATCAACACCCTGCAGGTTTGTTGCAGCCTTTGTCGTTTCCAAAATGGAAATGGGAATTTATTTCCATGGATTTTATTACAGGATTTTCAATGACTTGGAGACAACATGATTCCATCATGGTTGTGGTGGACAAGTTGACAAAGGCAACGGATTTTATATTGGTTAAGTCTACGCATAAGACTGATGTTATTGAAAAGATTTTCATGAAGGAGATCTTCAAATTGCATGGATTGCCTAAGGAAATAGTCTCTGACAGGGATGTCAAGTTCAGTTCCAATTTTTGGAAGGGGTTGTTTGCAGATTTGGGTACAAAGCTAAACTTCAGCACCGCATACCATCCTTAGACTGATGGGTAGATAGAAAGAGTTAATCAGGTGCTTGAAGACATGATTCACATGTATGTGATGGATAAACCAACCAAGTGGGAAAATTACTTACACTTGGTAGATTTTTCTTATAACAATGGACAGCAAGCATCCTTGGGGATGAGTCTGTATGAATCTTTGTATGGAAGAAGGTGTAGGGCACCAATGACTTTGGATAATCCAATGAACAGGATTGTGCTTGGTCCATAATTGCTCAAGGAGATGGAGCAAGAGGTTGTAAATATTAGGAAAAATATAAAAGCATCCCAAGACAGACAGAAAAGCTATGCAAATAAGCATAGGGCGAACAGAGAGTTCAATGTTGGGGATCATGTCTACCTCAGAGTGAGGGAAAAGAAGAGTTGCTTGGATCTTGGAGGTTGTTCCAACCTGTCACCAACATATTGTGGTCCGTTTGAAGTCCTTGAAAGAATAGGGCCATTTGCATATAGACTTGCATGGCTTGCTAGCACTAGAGATCATAATGTTTTTCATGTTTCTTTGCTTAAGAAATATGTACATGATCCTAACCATGTGATAAGTTGTGATATGATTCAGGTGGAACCCGACGGAGAGTTCCAAATCGATCCAATGCGCATCCTCGATAGGAAGGTTGAAATGCTCCAGAACCGAGCCATAGGGAAGGTAAAGGTGCAATGGGAGCACTACAGTCTTGAAGAGGCTACATGGGAGCTAGAGGATGCCATGTGGTTGGCACATCCAATTTTGTTCAATTCTGCGAAGCATTGAGGCGATACTAGTGTAGCATTTTGTTCAATTTTGTAAAGCACTAAAGATAATGCTGTTGAAGGGGGAGGGGAATGTAACACCCCAGTTTTGACCTCGTTTGCATTAAAAATGTATATGATGTATATATTGTAATTAATTGTGGTGTGGAGATAAAGGAAAAATCCTCACCATCGATTTATTATTTTATGTTCCGACGATTAAAATCGTTGCCGATGGTATATCATGCTATCCGGCACGTTATATTTTTCACATTATGTAAATATGCATTTTAATTAAAAATACCCACAACCAGCTATGTCAATCCAACCATAATGAAAAGGGCATGATTTCCTAAGGATATGGGGGGGATTTCTAACCCTTGGGAGCCATTGGGGAATAGCCAAGTGTCAATTGATAAACCCATTTAGTTGTCACCTATATTTCGTCTTACTCACCCTCTATCCATTGTCTCATTCAACAACCTTTTTTTCTTATTCTTGTCTCAACTACCAAATTAAATCCTCTGATGTTAGTTGGGGCAATTATTGCATGGACAGTGGTGTGTGGTAGGAATGTCAGTCCTTTCCCACACGCACACTCCACCAAGGAGCACGTTCATCCTCACATGGGCAGGAGGAGAAGAGGGAATGACCCCCATTCTTCACTTTTACTCATGCAAAGAACTGGTAGAGATGCCTTACCTTCACAATTTGGCTGTGTGAAGTTCTCACTCACGATTTTGGGCCTTGTGCATTTTCCCTTATCATCAGAAATCCACATTGGGCTCTAAGTCTCTCAAATGGATGGAAGTTTCCTGTGTGTGATTTTTGTTTTTGTGATTTTGCGGTATGTAGTTCTCCTCATGTTGTGGGTCTAGGCATGTGAATTCACCTTCACATAGGTTGCACTCCCTTCCTCACGCAGCTGAGAAATCGTTGTTGGTTTCCCCATAAAATTTGGGCTGCTGTGGGTTCTTGTTGAGTCGTTTTGGCCATGATAGGGCCAAGAATGAGTCTGGAATCGAATTGCCTAGTCTGAGCTATGTATTACCCAAATTTCCATTCTGATTTTGTTCTGTGGTGTTTTCTCTTAAACCCCAGAGCTGTGAATTGTTGTGCTGGTTGTTTTGTTGTGTGTGCATAGGATATTGGTCTTTGGACTTTGTAGGAGTGGAAAGGAGTTTTCTTGACAAACCTAGTGTTTTGCAGGAGTCTCATAGACAGAGCTAGAGGGATGGCTCTCTTCTATATACCCCCTGAATAGCACTGGAAGAGAATTCATGGCTTGAGGGATTGTGCAGCAGAGAAGGGAATGATTCCTTGTGTTGGGTGTGTGTGGATGTCTTAGAAGTTAGGAGTCAAGCTAGTTCTTGTGTAGGAATCCTTAGCTCTTCAGTGAGCCACTAGCTTAGCAGACAGTGCTTCCGTCTCCTGATAACCTGATAAACCCAACTTGTTGGCTTGGTTATGTGTGGTTGTGTACTCTTGGTCTAATAAACCCAACCATGTTGGCTTGATTGATTTTTGTCATATCTTTGGCTATGGGTTGGCTTGCTTAGTTTCCTTATTCCTTATGGGAATCATGCCCAGCTCGGGGGTGGCAGTTTTGTTGAGAGATTAAGGAGCACACTGGCCTATGGTTGGGTGGAACACTGCAGCGACATAGCTAGTGTGGGGCGTTCTTCTTCATAAGATAAGTATTATTGTGTTTAAATCCATGCAATTACATTTGATAATGAATTACAATGAACATGTTGAATTCTTGAATGTATGGTTTTGCTTCCACTGTATGGTAATAATGTATGCATGTTTTATTTCAAATCATTTCAATTTTGGATTATTATGTTCATGGGGCTAGTTTCCTAGGTAGATAACAGCATCGGTAGCGTCCTCTTCGTCGGTCAAAGGTTCGGGGATGTTACACTGTCCCTTGCATGAATACCCAATTACCTAGACAGTATGTGCATAGTAGTCTCCCCGAGTGTTGTTCTTGGTGTATTGTGCTGACAAGATGGCCAAAAGGGTTCTTGTCAGATGGTTTAGGGAATCCTAGAAGGGTCTCCCGATATACGCAAGGTACATGGGAGCTCAAATCCGTGCTAGTGATTTCTAATGCACAATCGTTCAAAAGGGGCCTTCCGATATAAAATCAAGTATGTGAAGTAACTTTTGATATACCTCAAGGGTACATGAAAGGTCATTATATATACTGACGGCACATGGAAGAATCGCGTAGTTCCTGGGTTGCAGTGCAGGAAAATAATAATAGCTCCTATGTTTTAATGACGTCGGAACATGTCTCTATCCTATCACCCAAATTACTAATAGTTTTAAGCTAAAGATACCATTAATTTTATATTGAACAGTTAATGGATACATGAGATGTGTACAGAAAAGTAAAACCATGCAATATGGGATGCAAAAATTTTCACTTTGCCATTCAAAGTATTCCCTACTTACGGGAAGGAGAGAGTTTTTCAATTCTATTTTCTAAGGAAAATATTTTCCCAAACAGTCACACTGAATTCAACTTTTCAAAAATTTCAAACAAGAAACACACTTCTACACTGATCTTTGAAAGCAAGAACAAGGCGAGATCTCTTTTCCTAAAAAGAAAGAAAATAGCACTAAAAGGCACACTAAGCACTTTTTCGATTTTCTTCAAAAAATGGAAAGATCTAACTTAAAACTATGATATATTTTTTATTTTGATGAGACAAGAGTGTATAAAAGGAAAGAAAAATATGGATATCTGAAAGCTTATGAGACTAGTCAAGGGTCCAATGATTTGTCTTTAAGCAAAATTATAATCAAATCTCAAAAAAATCTTTTTAAAAGCAAAAAGAAGTCTTTCATAAACTAACAAAGAATGAAAGTAAAATCCAAAAAGAAAAGCTTCCTTTTCAGTTTGATCAAGCAGTAAAAAGAGATCTAACTCAACTAACTTCCAAACACTCCTTTTGAAAATCAAACCAAGCATGCAAGAAACTAAAACAATGGATGTAACCTAGATCTTTGAATGAAAGCAAAGAAAGAATTTACCACTATCAGACTTCGAATTGAGTAATCCAAATCTCAAGCATAAATCCCCAGAAAAACACAGAACAGAAAGCAAAATCAACTTAGCTTTGAAATCACACAGGTGTAGAAAACCTACTTGGCAGCGCTTGATGAGTATTGATGACAGAGCGTTACCAGCTCAGCGCCGCCTTTTGTCCACTGTGACGGAGTGGTGGCACTAATTAATAACTACTAAGCAAGGGTGGTGACACCGCTTATTTTCCTCTATGCATGTGTTGTGACTGTTGTAGATGAAAAAACTTGAAAAGAATGCAAAAAAGAGAAATTTAGATGTTGAAACAATGGCATCAAATCATGAATTTGATAGGAAAATTAAGTACAGAAAGTAAATGTACATCAGATCTGAGTAGATCTTGTTATACCGAACCGAGATCTCACTAGAATAGCTAGTGGATCTGATCACTAAAACGTTGGAGTTTGGATTTAAGACAAGATTTTGAGAACCAAAGAAGATCAGATGTGCTGAAATATCTTCCCTAATATGGTCACCAGATTTGTTGCTACAAAAATTACACCTCTTGCGGACAAGATATGTTCCTCTAGTCTTAATGGTTCAAATCTAGAACAAATGGTTAAACAATAAGGATGGAATACTTCCCCTAGAGGTAGTAAATATCTCGAATGAATCCTTTGGTTTTTTTGCAGTATGATGTAAGTGTCTCCTATGGTGATGAATCTCCACGGATGTACCTGCACAAACACATCAAATAGACAAGCAAGATCAAAGGTACCAAAACATAATCCATAGTTCTATACTAGTGACTAAGGAATCCAGTAGTAAAATGAAATGATTTAAACATAACACATTTTACAGGAAAGGAACCAACTTTGCATTACTAATGAAGAAGAAATATTACAACCTTCTCCTTATTTTTGTAATGCTCCTTCACATGCCATGACTTGTCCTAAAAAGATCCAAATTTCTCCTCCTATGCTCACCCTATATTAGGCCAGAATCTCAATTCAGTAGCATAAATTTTCTCTCTCTCAACCATGGGGTATGAGACAATTTTTATAGGCATTTGTTCGCCTAATATTTCTTCTTGTCTCGACTCGAGGTTTAACAACAACACACTACCAACAAAACACCATAAGACATCAGCCCGACAAAGAAATCTCAGTCGTCAACACCCGCTAGGCAGGCGCAGTCTCACCTGAGATATCTTAATGTGTAACTGCCAGAACCATGTTTCTACAGTTGGAGAGGGATTATAGTCCTTTAGCGTGTGGCCAAGGAGATCGACAAAGATATGAGGATGGATTCTATTACTGTGCAATAAAGGTGAAACTGTGTGCCACAACTGACATGCGACACAACCTTATCCTTAACTACCTAACAACTGGTGCAGTTGATTCCTTACTTATAATAAACAGTGTGCAACTTATATTGTAACTTAGTAGATTTAACCGAGAAATCATACATAACATGTCGACAATGATTTAACCATTCCTTCATTCACTGATTGGTAATATTGCAACATACATTCAACATTAACTGTAAGCAATACAAAGTAAGCAAACATCCACATAAACCTTCAATACTTAACAACATTCATTCATGTGACACAGGAAATAATGTGGAAATCCATCTGGGAAAAATCACCAAGGTTCTCTTCATCTGGCATGAGAAATATATGTAGCGCCTTGCAGTCTGTGACTTACATACTGTTCTTAAGATATGTCTTTTTCTCAACTCTTCTTTCTCTCATTCTCTCTGGTTTATTGCTTCTATCTACTCCTATTGATATGCACACAACTTGGATTGACTCTTCTACTTTACTGTCTTCGCACTCGGCTGCAGATTACTCATACCAAATTTTCTACGCATTCAACTATAGATCCACGGGTCAACAAAATTTTACTTCTACTAGACTCCTCTTCTAAACCACAATACTGAAGCTAACTGGATCTAATCTGATCTAATAAAATCTAACCCTTATACAAAACGAATTCCTCCTACTTATAGTACTTATGAGACCACGCAGGTTCGTCTGAGTATAGATCAGTTATTACAGATGCAAGTAGCTACAAAATATCTTCTATTACGTTTATTCTAGGCCATACTTGGCTGCAAAAGTCCTGCATTTCATTAACCACAGCCTTAACTAACTATGTAAACGTCTTCCAGCCCATCTATACATGTCATAACTAGCCACAAAATTGTCCTTTAGTCTTCCGCTAGTTTTTCCTTCTATAGTCTTCCTTGAATTTTACTTTTTTCACTTTAACTCTTCTACCTGCCTCTTCCACCAACTCAAATTTTCCTTTCCTTTTTGAATCGATCCTCATCACAGCTTCCTCTACTCTGTGCTCATGCTTCTTCCTTTACTTGCTTTTTCTCCGTCGCATGCCCACTTTTCCTCTTGCTCTTGTGCGATGGATTCTTCCTTATGCACTTTTCCTAGCCCAACAGGCCCCCAACACTCACATGTGGCTCGTCCCAAGCCACTAAGCAAAAATGATGCCTTGGAAAAATTTAGTGTTGTGCAAAACTCAAACCTCTAGCGTAGGCTGTGCCATAGGACCAACCTTGTCCTGAAATTCCTTTAAAATTTGTTGCACCTTGGAAACTTCCTACGTTACTTCCTCTGCCTGTCTGGCTAATTGTTCTACATGGTCAGAACTAATATGTTCTGATGGTCCCTCTCCCAGTGACTGAGTGATATTCTAGAGCTTCTCCTGGATAGGTTGAAGAAGCCCTGTGACTCGCTCTGCCTTCGACTGATGTTCTGTTATTTCATCATTTATTTTATGCTCCTGATCGCGGAGATTTTTTACTTCCTGCTGGAGCTGCTTTAGCTCTGCAACCTTCACAGTCCTTTCTTTGATTGGAAGCTTCTTCATGTCTGCCTTTACCGTGGTGATTTTTACATCAGCTTTTTGCACATCTTCCTTAATCTTTTCCATAGTCTCATTGTCTAAAAGTGATTCCCACATCGTGGAAATGGCTTCAAATACCTCAGTGCAGATTGTTTCTCCTCAACTTATCCTTTCCATAGCCTCAAACGCTTCTTTGCTACGCTCTTCAAGCACCTTAGGAGGTGTGCTTGGTACCCTCTTTTCCTGAAGCTCTTCCACTTGCTTCTTTAGTTCCACCACGATCTTGGAGAGGTGGCCAACCCTGGAAACCGAGTCTTCGTCTTCTTGACCTCCTTCTGGTGGAAACTCTGCGATTGCGCTTTTGATGGCTTCAGCGAGTGCAAGCATGCTCTATTCTTTGGCCTCAATTTCCTACTCCTTTTCTCTAAAGAGGGTCTTGCGTGCTGTCGCCTTTCTTTTCTGCTTAGTCACCTGATATGACATTGCATTTTCTCAAAGTCATACCTCGGTCACAGTGTCCTGCTGCACAACATAGACTTCAGCCAACATAAGTTTAGAGAAGTCTATGTTTAGTACCTCAAATCTGTGGAAAACATTGTCAAACTAGGGAGTCCTTGTCTCCTTTACTCGTGCCTAGATTTCTACTTTTATCGGAGACACCAACTCTTGTGTTACTACTAGGGTACTGGGATCTACACCATAAGTTTTAGCCTCAACAGTGTCTTTGACTTTGTTTATGGCCTCTGTCAGCTGGTTGATATGTTCGACGAGCTGGTTGGTCAGTCATAGATTTTTCTTACTTATTCCTTTCAAGCTGGACTTTGCAACCTTTGCAATGGCATCAGTTAACAATCCTAAGTCCTCGTCGGCTAAGTTGACCATGTTAGCTTATTTCTCTTCTTTCCTCTTTTTGTGCTATGGTTGATGTGCCTCTTCCCATGCCTTCTTCACATCCTCATCAGTAGGTGTGTTGTCAGATTCATCATCATCCTTTTTACGTGCACTATCATCATCATTGGAGCTTGGCGTTTGATTGCCTTGGTCGTTGCCTCTGTCATTTCCTTTTCCATCATCTTAGTCATGAACTTGACCATTCCCTTGGTTGTTTCCTTAGCAATCTCCTTGGCCCTCGCCTTAGCAATTTCCTCCCTAGTTCCCTTGCTCCTCGACTGGGCTACACCATTCTGTTGGTAAGTCCTAGACAACTGCATCCACATCGGTGTCAGTGATCATAAATCCCACCTGATGCACTTGTTTGTTCGGGTCCTGTAGTGGCTACAAGATGACATTGTGGACACCAACTTGGAAGTTTATGAATGCCTTGTATATTTGCACCATCACAGCCCTTACTCTATTTGACTACCTTATAACATTGCGCAGCACCTGGCCGTGTAGAAAGAACTCAATGTTATTATCAGTCTGGCGAATCTTGTCATCCTTGTCCTCCTAGAGGTTCTGGTACTTTGTGCCAAGGTAACACACTGGAACTTCCATTGGATGGTAGTCCGATGGGTTGGACCACAGAACAAAATAAATTAGAATGAGAAACCAAGAGTAGTGGAACTTAGCTTTAGGCTCCTCCTGTGCTTGCTCTACATCCTCTATGAGCTCATTCAACAGGAACTGTGACCAGTTGAAGATTACTCCCACTGCGCACTGCTCTATGATTTCTATCGCCTGAGTGGTGCACTCAACTGGTATCATCTTGAGCAACATTTTGTAAGATAAGATTCTATATGAAAACCTCACCATATTGTCCTCTATAGGGACAATCAGGAATCCCCTACCTGCGTGCTGAATTTTGTACTTCTGCTTCATCTTGGACATATATTGTTAAATTTTCATATGCTAAGCTAGATCATTAGTATTTCATTTTGATTTCATAACAAAAGCATATAAATAGGATCACTGAAAGATAGACAAGCACAACCATACAAAAGGAACACAAATATTTATCCTGGGAAAACCCTAAAGGGAAAAACCCAGCAAAAGCTTCCTCAATATAGATGCCCCAAAAAGGTAAAAGATAAAACCAACAAGGATATCAAAAAACTGATCCTCCTCCTTCTCCAGCTACTTCTCTCCTCCACAAGTGCGCTACACAAGTGAGTGTGTGTGTCAAATGAGGAGAGCTACACCTCTATTTATATTCATCCGTTCACTTCAATTAACTCATCCGACATGTAGGCTCGAGTTACATATGTAGGCTCAAGTAACCACATTGGGGTGCTAATGACCCACCTTTACAATTAGAGAGGACAACCTCATGACTCTTATTAGTTCTTCCAATTAGAAGCATCGGGGTACAAGATAATACAAGTGGTTCTCCCGGTAGGACCATCGGGGACCACAAAAGATACATATAGAATATTCTTCGAAGTTACAATATTTCAACATATATACGGCACATGGTCTCCTCCTATATTTGGAAGACCATTTATTGATGAGATGAGCTCGATGTCGACAAGGTAGGGTCGATCTAGCCATAAACATCCTCTGTATAAGCAGAGGATTTTTTCACATATGTGGTTGCATGTATGTTGTTCCCAAAGTGTGACATGAGCAACACGTTTAGCAAGCCCATGCTATCAACACCGCTCGCCCACTCCATTGGCACTTAGAGATGGGGCTCAGGTGGCATGGTTGGAACCGTAACCATATTGTAGTCTTTCCTTTCCAATCCCATCTACTTGTATGTGTCACAATCCTCAAAATGCAGCTTGGAGATATTTGGAAATATGTCCAGCGATAGAGGTACACTATTCAAGATCTGGGGTGTCACTAAGGATGTGCGTGCTTTCTTTGGAATCCTCACCTCTCGTGCATCGGCTCTCCTTAGTTGGACAGTGTGTGGAAATTTCTCCTCTTCCTTAGTGGCACCAGCATCTCTACGTGGTGGTGATTCTGGCTCGTCCTTCAACATATCCTCAAGAGGACATATCCTCAAGAGGCATGTCTGCAATGGCCTTAGCCTTGTGTTTCTTTTATTTCTTCAACCTGGATGATTTTGGAACCTCTCTCGGCACCACGTCTAGTCATGGGCCTAAAACTGGTGGATTACGAACAGGGTTTGGCATAGGACACGATCCAGAATATGGAACACGGGCTGAACCGTCCATGGGAGCAGTTTGTGGGTTTCTTCGCACCATTGTCTCTGGTTCTTCTTGTGGTTGTTGTACTTTGGGCAATAAAACTTCCTCTTCAATTGGACATGGCATGGTGATAGTTACATCTAATAACTCACTGGCACTAGAAATCTCTATGACCATGGGTTTCAACTCACTTTGTTACAAGCTTCAGCTCTAGTTCTCTCTTGCTCTCTCTGTGCACACAAAATAATTCTTGGTGATGAAGCCTCATATTTATATAGGTGCACTCATGCATCATGGGATCATTGCATTGGCAGATAGACATCGTGTCAATCACATGGGCTTCTCGATTGATGCATTCCTCATTAACTTGTACTCTCGAGATATGCATTGTACCTGTCAGGGAACTTATGGTAGGTATTACAAGGACGGCTAATGGGACCAAAAATCATGTCGTCATTCTCCTCGTATATTGTTGAATTAATGATGCTTATATGTCATAACCACCTCAATATTTTTCAGATATTTGCACTTTAATGTCATCCAGCCTATCATTCTCGCACTTTTTATTGCGCCTTTGCATGATTCTTTCGCAACCGTGCAACAGAACAGTTTCCTTCTCTTTCTTTTTTTTTTTTGGTGTGGCACGATCTTATCCCAGCATGTCACAGCCATCATAGTAAGGTTTCTGGTGACTGTCGTTCACCATACCCATGACATATGTTCCATCTAGTTTCTACAGTTTTAAAGTGCCTACGTCAGTGATGTGCATGATCAAATATGGCCCTCGCCAATGCGTTTTTAACTTTCCTGGATGTTTGAATAATTTGTTGTCATATAACAACACAAGTCCTTTGACTTTGAATGGCTTAACCCAGATATGGAGATCATGCCACGCTTTATGCATCTACTTCTCTATAGTCTGATGGAATCCTGTGATGAAGCGTTCTTCTTCCATCTGAAGGAGTTGCAACAACCTTTGCTCGACAGCATCTTCGTCGATCATTTTCGTCAACGCAGCAATTTGTAGGCTCAGTACAATGTACTCCATTGGTATAATAGCTTCCTGGACATATACCAGCCTAAATGGGGTGTGCCCTGTCAGTCTCTTGCAAGTTGTTCAGTATGCCCATTGCACACCTAATACCTTCTGATCCAAGTCATCCCGGGGCACGTTGCATACTTTGGTTAATGCATTCTCCAAAATCTTGTGGAAGGATTCAACCATTCCATTCACCTGAGGATGATAGGGTGTCATCTTCCTGTGATGGGTATGGAACTCTGCAGTAAGCTCAACAATCATTTTGTTAAAAAAATGTGTACCTTGGTCATTGAGTAGTATTTTCGGACAGCCAAATATGGTCACCACATTTTCAAATAAAAACTTCACCGCAGTCGCGGCAGTGCAATATTTAACAGGCACAGCTTCAGTCCATCTGGTTAATTATTATGTCGTAGTGATAATATAGCGCGCGCCAGTCCTCTTCCCAAGTGGACTAATTGGTCTGATGAAATCAAGAGCCCACTTGTCGAATTATTGTATTTTTATCTACGACGTAAGCGGCATCTTGTCGCGACACGATGGTTTTCGTGTTCTCTGGAAGATATCATAGCTCCAACAGAAACTCTTAGTGTCCATATGTATGGTTGGCCACCATAGTTCTGCTTGTAGTATCTTGCACACAATTTCCTTTCCAGCATAGTGTCCTCCTACGACACCGACATGTGCTTCACTCATTACCCAAGGTCTCTCATAGTCGAAAACACATCGACGCAATATCTCATCTGCTCCCAACTTGTATAAGTGTCCAACAATCAACATATAATCAGCAGGTCTGACAACCAATTGTTTCTTCTTCTTAGTGGATAATCCTTCATGCGCACAACATGTGTTGAGGAGATTGATGATAGCATTAAACTCTATATTATGATCATCCATCATGTGGATCACAAATAGTTGCATGTCGGGCAAGTTATCCTCCAGACTGGTCGGTTCTTCACCACTTTCTATCTGTGATAGGTGGTCTGGCCCAACATTTAGTCAACCAGCTTTAACTATGACCTCAAAGTCAAATTCTTGAAATAGGAGGAGCCATAAGCAAATATCCCCCCCAACACTAGCTTGTTTATGAGGTACTTTAAAGCTAAATGACTAGTGTACATTTTGAAATTTCCACCCAACAAGTAATGTCAAAACTTCTGAAGCACATAGACCATAGCGAGGCCTTCTCTCTATGTCGTGGTGTAATTTTTCTCTGTCATCGACAGTTTTATGCTAGAAAAAGAAAAGGGGTGGTCAAGCGCACCCTCTCCTAGTTGCGTCAATACTATGCTGAGCACGACAGACGATACGTCGACATGAACATGGAACTCCTTTTTCTAGTCCGAAAACACAAGTGTTGGCGTAGTGGCCATCATGTTCTTTAACTTTTCCAGGATCTCCTAGAAGGGTTCCATCCACTGAAACTTTGCATATTTCTACAACAGTTCTTCCATAGGTGCAGTGATCTCTGCATATCCTCTGATAAACTTTCTGTAGTAGCATGTGTGTCCTAGCACTGATCTGAGTTGCATGAGTGATGTACGTGGTGGTAAGTCAAGGATAATCACAACTTTTTCTGGGTCAACCAAAATACCATCACGAAACACGACGTGACCAAATAGTACACCAAATGTTGCACAAAATATACATTTATTGGAATTAAGCACGATCTGATACTGGCGATAGTGGCCCAACATCATGCACAGACTCTCAATATGGTCTCATACTAGATCAAAAATAGTCCAATCATCAAAGTAGACCTCAATAAATTTATGAATAAAGTCTTTAAAAGAAGAAACTATTATTCTAGAAAAAATAGTAGGTGCATTCTTGAGTCCAAAGGGAATTACTGTATACTGGTAGCATCCCCATTCTATGACGAAGGTCATCTTATGGCGATCCTAACTTGATGGTAGCTAGAGAAGCCATCGGTAAATGAATACATCTCTTGTCCTTCGACACTTTCTAGTACCTCATCTGTAAACGGTGTTCGGAATGGATCATGCAGGCATGCATTGTTCAGCTTCCTTACATCGACATAGATCCTGACTTCACCTGTGATTTTCTTATCCTGGATCACTATAGGGCTGATCCACTCTGATTCCTCAACATGTTCAATGATTCCTGCGTTGAGCATATGATCCAATTCTTCTTTTACCTTTTCTTTATACCTTGGATTCAACCTATTAGGTTGTTGTTTGATTGGCTTAGCATATGGTTTCATGGGCATTTTCATCTCCCCTAGGTTGTCGACTATTCCCTTAATCTCTAAAAAATTGGTAGGAAATAAGCCCTGATACTCATGTAGCAATTCTATGATCTTGGCGACTGTCTCTTCATCCCAATAATCTCCTATATTGGCAAACTTTGGATTCTCTGGAAACCCAATTTCTACTTTCTTGATTTTCAGTGGCTTCAAGAACTAGTCGCTTGAAATACCACTTCCTTCAATTGCACGTGTACCCTCTTATTCTGGTATGTTTATGTTAGTCGGGTCATCATCTGGGTCTCCATCTATATTATAGAAATCCATCCATTATTGAATGGTCGCACTGCACTGGTGGGAATTTTTCTCTTCGATGAGGATTTCATCAATTATCTTTTCCTTTATCATTTGGAGTGCAGCATCAACTGTAGGTTGTTATCAGCAAATTCAAATGTGTGCATCAACTATTTAGCTACATCTTCCCAATCCCAAGTTCCTTGTCACAACTCCATATATGTATACCAGCTTCGAGGTGTCATTTCCAATGTGTGAATGAAATGATGGGACCATTCCTGTCACGGTTATTCTGCAAATGCGGCGCGACACTGATTTATGTGCTGGACATGGTTTGATAGCCCTGTGTATTTGTGACTCACAATGGTGACTTCTTCACTGAAACTGGCTTCCATCAATCTTCTGCACTATGGCCATTCTGTTATGGACTACTTTTGTGTACCCCACCATCTAGTCGATGTAGGTTTTAGTACATGGTCTAATGCGAGAAAGCACTGTGACTCTATTGCGATTCCTTCAAACTCACTTAGGAAGGTCGCAAGGTTAGGTAAAACCTCATAGGTGAGAAACTCTCGCATATCATTCTCCACCCATCACACAATCCTTTTGATTCTGATGCACCTCCTCATAGAGACCTCATGCAACCAGTTTTGACAATTCTCCAAGGCCTCTCCTGAGTCGAATGTGCATGAACTAGCACTCCTCTAGCTCAGGCTTCCATCTGCTGTCAAGTTGATATAATATTCTTGTATGGAAGTGACATTGTATATCTAGTCCAGATAATCACCCTGCCCCTCGTTGTAGACAGGCTTGACGTATCTCTATCCCTCTAATGGATCAATGGGTGACACTACCCTCATCACATTGTCCTCAAATGAGAGTATCATTTTCTTGAAATTGATAATGGTCTGATTATCTGTGGCCCAATCTATCTCCAACAATGCGGGATATGGGTTTGTGTCATCGACAATTTTAATGACTTCAAAGTCCGCAAATGTGCACATCCCCTCAATGTCGACAGGGACTTGACTCAACCTACCAATTGGTAGAACCTTTTCCTGATTTGCAAGTTGCAACTGGACAGGAGACTAGTCCAAGTGTGGATTTCCCATACTCTCCCATGTCTGTCATGTCAAAATATTGATGTCCAAGCCCATGTTTAGAATAATGTAATCCATGTTGTAGTCACCTATTTGCGCAGTCATTCTTAACTCACGCCCAGTTTTAAACTTCTTTTTTACCTGGTTAAATCTCCTTTCTGGTTGCAACTCTTCTAGAGTTTCTTCTATCAATGCTTGTAGTTTTGTGACAACATATTTATCTTGCATTAGCGCTAAGAAACTTGACAGAAACGATTTGATCTTACTAACCTTTTTCGAGATTTTCTTCTGGAATAGTTGTCGGAATCATTCAGGCATCTCCCTGACTTCACCTGACATCGATGGTTTTTCTTGATCCATGAACTCTGATCACATGTCCAAAAATACTTGCTTCTATTTTTTAACGTCGGATGGTACTTTCTTCTGTGTTGTTGGTCACACCTGTGATTGTAGTTGTGATTTTTCTTGTGGTTTATCTTGATCAGCTCCAGTCGTAGCACCTCCTCATGTTATGACAGCAATGCTCAGATCTCTTGTCTTAGTAGCAATCATATGAACATTCAAGTTAGGATTTGGGTTTGGATTATACATAGGGTTAGGACCTGCAATGATCCTAGCATGCCACTTTGCAATCAATTTCGGACACTGTTCTACATTATGGTCCTATGCTTTACAATATGAGCATGTATTTGCAGGTTCCTAACAATATCTAGCATAATGGACCAGTTTTCCACAGTTATAGCATGTAACTTGACCTCTTCCTCTATCGAATCCTCCTCCTCCTCTCCCTCTGAAGTTTCCACCACCCCTTTCCTGTGGGTGTGGTTGTTGTGGTGGGTTTTGATTCTACTAGTATTGTGGTTGATATTGATTCCGCAGTGCATACTAATTTTGATGCATGTACTATGGCTGATACTGGTTATGATATTGATTGGGTTAGACCAACACAGGCTAGTAGTGTGCCTGCGCCTGTTCAGTCTGAGCTTGCCCATCATTCTTTATTAAGAAGGTGTCGACCGTCTTTTCCTTCAAGAGTTGGTATGTTGTGCAATCCTTCTCTTCATGGTCTAGTGACTTACAAAATTTACAGAAAAGGCTTGTTGGGGTACTTACAATATTTTTTAGGTATAGACACTCCTCATCGTGATTTCCTCTAGATTGGCATATGCGGCACCAGGGTAGTCCATGGGAACTCAATGGGTTTGGCACACCCGCTGAGATATATTTCATGTAGTTCGGACAATTATCCTTGGTGTGTCCATCCATTCTACATTTCACACACCATAATTAATCTTGGGCTTCCTTACCCTTCTTGATATCCTAAGGTTATATCATCATATTAGCCAGCTGAGACTGGATCTGCACCATTCCTGTGGTACCGTCATCGATTGGCGAGGCTTATAGCTTCATTTCCAATTCTAGCGCTTCCATCTGAGATTCAATCTTTTGTTGCATCAATGGGCCTCGGATGTGTGGTAATAGCACAGCAATAAACCACTCTTTATGTTACACATCTGATATCTAGAAACCTACTTTGGACATCAAATTTTTAAACCACTGTTCAAAGTCCCATACGGAATCTACCAATGATTGTTTTAGGTTTTCCAAACTCACAGATCATTGTGAGTCAGATTTATTCAAGGGTCTTCTGTGGGGTTCCTAGCAGTACTATGTAGAACTTCATAAACCAATCCAGTGCATGACCCCTCAGATTCGTGATCATATGTGCCTTATTTAGGTTCGCATTATGAACGAGGATAACCATCCACATAGCTTCACAGAGGAACCAATGTTGCTCTGGATCCTCTGCTCCATGCCCATTGAATGTGGGTAACCGAATATCATGCCCAGCCATTGAGTTGGCATCAGGGTTATCTGATGAATAATTTATTGGAGGTGTACCCTCATGCGCGCTAGTCGCAGTATTAGCACTATCAGTATTAGTAAATCTTTCAAGAGATGAGGCTCTATACCTTACCTCTAGCGATACTCCTAATGTAATGTAGTCCCGCCGTGATCTAGGTGTCTCCACAGACTCTTCAAATTCTTCTACTCCTTCTGAAATCAGGCTATAGTTCTCCTCTTCATTGCAAAACCCTTCATCTAGTTGTGACTGAAGTTCATGTTCACTTTATTCAAATAGACTAGGATTTCATCGAACTCCCTCTGTCTTTCTTCTTTTCCCTGATCTAAATCTCCTTCCACTTCTTAGGACTCCATCTTCTATTTCAGGTTTTGTACTTCCTGGGAACATCTCAGCTCATCTTTTCCTATTTTCTCTACAAATCATCCACGACATATCCCCTCTCCTTGGATATGTGGCTCAACTAATCAACTACGGGATTCCATTCCCATAAACTAGCATCTTTATCCATGTGCTGATAGATATCAAATACCTTCTTTGTTTTCCTTGAAAAAAAATTATTTCAGCTTCTCTATATGAGGTTATAGTCTCTACTTAGTAATATACCCTTACAAAATACTATCGACAAAAAAATCAACAGCTCTAGAGATGATGTTGCTTACACTGGTTATCTAATGAACCAACTGATCACTCCACTCAACCACTTCTCTTCTCTGGAAATTTTTCTGCCTAGTCGCCAATCTTGACAACCCCCTTGTGCAGCACAATAAGAAACTCTACAAAGAATATCTCATGAATATCAGAATATATGTATCAGTCTAACCAATTCTCTGTGCTCAACCATGATCCTGCTCTCTATTATTATGCAAAGGGTAGCATCCTAGACTCTAGCCAATCCTCTATTTCATTCTTTGTCGGATGCCACAACATTTCCCTTGACTCAAATGATTAACAGTCCCAGCAATGAAACCATTTGTTGGCCTAATATTCCTTCTTGTCTCGACCTGAGGTTCAACAAAAGCACACTACCAATAAAACACCACAAGACATTGGCCCAGTAGAGAAAGCTCAGTTGGCAACACCCGCGAGGCAGGCATAGTCTCACCCAAGATATCTTAATGTATAACTTCTAGAACCATGTTTCCGCAGTTGGCGAGGGATTATAGTCCTTTGGCGTACAGCCAAAGTGCTCAACAAAGATAGGAGGATGGATTCTATTACTGTGCGACATAGGTGAAACTGTGTGCCACAACCAATGCATGACACAACCTTATCCTTAACTACTTAAAAACCAACGCAATCGTGCAAAGCAGTTGATTCCTTACTTATAATAAATAGTGTACGAATTATATTGTAACTTATCATATTTAACCGGGAAATCATACATAACATGTCGACAATGCTTTAACCATTCATTCAGTCACTAATTGGTAATATTTTGACATACATTCAACATCAACTATAAGTAATACAAAGTAAGAAAACATCCCCATAAACCTTCAATACTTAACAACATTCATTCATGAGACACGGGAAATAACATGGAAACCCATCTAGGAAAAACCACCAAGGTGCTCTTCATCTGGCATGAAAAATATATCTATCCCCTTGCATTCTGCGACTTACAGACTGTTCTTAAGATATGTCTTTTGCTCAACTTTTCTTGCTCTCATGCTCTCTGTCTTATTGCTTCTATCTACTCCTTTTGATCCGCATACATCCTAGATTGACTCTTCTACTTTACTGTCTGCACACTCGACTGTAGATTACTCCTACAAAATTGCCTGTGCACTCAGTTGCAAATCTGTGGCTCAGTAGCCTTCTAATTCTACTAGAATCCTCTTCTGAGCCACAATACTGAAGCTAACTAGATATAATCTGATCTAATAAAATCTAACCCTTATACAGAATGGATTCCTCCTATTTATAGTATTTACAAGACCGCGCAGGGTTGACTGAGTACAACTCAGTTATTACAGATGAAAATAGCTACAAAATATCTTCTATTACATTAATTCCAAGTCGTACATGGCCGCAAAATTCCTGTATTTCATTAACCATAGCCTTAACTAGCTGCAGAAATGTCTTCCAGCCCGTCTCTACAGGTCATAACTAGTCACAATAGTGTCCTTTAGTCTTCCATCGCTTTGTCCTTCTAAATTCTTCCTTGACTTTAACCTATTCCCCTTTAACTCTTCTACCTCCCTCTTCCACCAACTTGAATATACCTTTCCTTGTCGCATCGATCCTCATCGCAACTTCCTCTGCTCTATGATCGTGCTTCTACCTTTACCTTCTTTTTCTTCACCATATGCCCGCTTTTCCTCTTGTGCTTGCGTGGCAGATTCTTTCTTGTGCACTTTTCCTGGCCCAACAGCCTTGGGAGGATAGGGGGATGGTTGAGAAATCGGTGGGTGAGGTGTAAGGGAGATCCAAAAAATGGAGGATCTCGATTCCAGATGGTCCATAGGAGTAGGGATGAGGGTGCCATGAATTATTCCTTTGAGAATCTTCATGGAATATTCTCTTTTTCACTTTTTACCTCGGGCACCACTTTTCTTCCATGCATACACGGTGTTACCAGGTAGGAACCGCTCCTTTATTAAGCGGTAAAAGTGGTGGGACCGCTTATTGTCAAGAGACAATGGGCGTTATTGAAGAAGGTAACACCTCTTGAATTAAGGGAAAAGGTGATTCTGGACTCAAATATTTAAACAAGAGTCTGGGCCACTGTCCAACTTCATAATTTGGGATTTGAGGGAAAATTCTAATGTTTTGGGCCTCAACAAATGATGGTGATGAAATTTATGTGTAACAGTGAGTGAGGTGGAAGGGAGATATACAAAGGAAGGATATCGAGTCCAGGTGGTCCATAGGAGTAGGGATGAGGGTGCCACGAATTCTTCCTTCAAGAAGCTTCATGAATCTTCTCTTTTTCACTTTTTAACTCAAGCACCTCTTCTCCTCCATGTAGACAGAGAAATACCCAGGTGTAAATGCTCTTTGATCAAGGGGTATAGGCGGTGGTGCCGCTTATTTTCAAGAGAAAATGGGTGTTACTAAAGAGGGTAATGCCTCTTGAATTAAGGGCAAAGGCGGTGTTGGACTCAAATATGGAAATAGGAGTCTGGGCCACTATCCAACTTCATAATTTGGGATTTGAGGGAAAATTCTGATGTTTTGGGCCTCAACACATGATAGTGATGAGATTTATGTGTAACATAATGCCCACCAAATCATGAGGCTAGAGGGACATGATAGGAGATATCTTTGAAAGAGAAAGTTATCACTTTGAGGCAAGAAATTTCTTGATCGAAGATCATCATCAACCAGTATTTTGTAATACATCAATACTTTTTGACTCATAACCAAATGATTCCTCATCATGGCTGCAGACCAATACAAGGAAGATCCATGAAGGAAACAAATAAACATGGCTACTAGAATACAATGTAGATCCATGCGAAGAAGACTCAAACTTGGACATAGCTACAAAACATACAATCTAGATCTATGTCAAATGGACGTAAATTTGACCACTGCCACGACCATACAAATGTGGATCCACGCTAAGACTTATACAAAATACTCCATCGCAACTTGGGGAAAGCAATGAGTGCTTAACAAACTCCCAGGGTCTTCATCTCGTCTTCCACAAAGTACGGTTCTATCCATCTGATTACAATGTCTTGATGTCAAACATGGTAGAAACCACTTGATTATCGGTCAATGATGAGAACCATTAACAAGTGCAAGGGATATCACCATTAATGTCAATAATTCCCAAGGTACCCTAGTAAAATCTCTTGAGTGTGAATATATGATTTGATGTTGAACACTCAGTTGAATCTTTCAATCAAAGTTCAATGATGTGAACCTATGTCAAGAGTGAGAGAATTGGCCGTTGATGCATACAGATCTCAAGGTACTATATTTTTGTTTCTAAGACTAATTCCTGGATGATGATCTGATGTTGACAAGAATAGTCTTATCGAAGGAGGGCCATGATGAATCCCACATCGATGACACAAAGCTCGGAAAAAAAATTGGAATTTTGAGTATGTTTTAACCATAGGACTCACTCAAAAGGTACTGACATAAAGGTTGTTTTGACTGCATATGTAAGATTTCAATTTTCCTTTGAACATCAGCCGGCATGACCGAATACTTTCTAGAATTAACGTAGACCAGATGGATACCAATACATTATGCGACAGTAGACGATGCATTCTTCGAAAGTATCAAAGGAGTGACATGACTTATGAAAGTGGATTGACTTGGAAGCAAGTTGAATACCCAATTGGCTGAATGAAATGTAGACAAGTGCCATGTTCAAAAGTGACTAGTAACTACCATTTATTCACAAAATGAAATAGGTCCCTTCCCTTAATTTCCCCATCATGATTGATGAGTGCCTCTTTTTTGTTTTTACGAGTCCAAAGAGGGTAGAAAACACTCGTTATAGATTATCCGGAGATAATTCCATTCTCATATATTTCACGAACCTGATAAAGGAGGGGTTTGTTCCCAAAAGAGGGTCTGTCAGTGTTTAGTTTAATGAGTCCATTGAAAGTTAACTCGGCATCGTTCATTTTTAGAGAGTCTGAACGAAAACAGAAGAAGACTCCAAAGGGTCATTTTTCCTACAATTTAGTCTCTAGGGCCCAAAAAAATATAAAATAATACTCGAGAGAACTCTTCCAGTCATGATTGGCTGGAGCGCTTCTTTTTCATAACTAGTCAATCCAAACTGAAAAAAAGGTAAACTACAGTCGGAAAGATGACTCTTCAAGTACTTTTATGAGCATGATGAAGACAAGTTTGCTCAACAATCTTTTCATATTTAAGGACTTCAAAAATATTTTAAAGAAGACTCCATTAGGGTTTCTTTTCACGATGAGCAAGTTTAACGAGTCTGAAAAGAAGTGAAAACGACTCAGAACTTTGATACTAGGTTTAAAGAGCACGATCGAAGTATTGAAATTACTGCTCAAGGACTTTTTCCATTTTATGGAAGTATGAAAAAGTCAAAAATGAACTTACCCATAGCCAATATTATTCACTTTCATCCCTGCAAAACCCTTTTTTTAAAAGAGTATTAACTTTCCAAACCATTTTTAAAATTGACCTTTAGAACTATAGAAAAGGACATTTTTAATAAAATAATTAAAAAACATTAAAATAATATAATAACCTGAAAAAATATCATATAAAAGTCAAATGAAATAGTAAAAACATGTCATTTACCATTTACCAGGTTTGGAGAGCTACTTGGAACATTTGTGTGCAGATTTTAATTTGGAGATTATGGAGCCATTACCTTCCCATTTTCTGATCCACCAATCTCAGGTAGGAGCTAACACCCTTCTCATCACTTTCATGGTTGCAATTTTTTCTTTCCAAGCATTTTAATTTATTTTTTGGGATTTTTACCCAAGGGTAAAAAACGTTTCCCGCGTAACACGCTTTTCCTTTGTGGGAAAAGCGGTGCCTGAGGAAAACCACATGTTTTACGCCTGCACAGGTGGTGGCACCGCTCTGTCTCAAAGAGACAGGAGAGGTGGTGCAAAGCATGCCCAAAAAATGGATTCCCTAGCCAAAATAATGATTTTCAAGCATTTAAAAAGATTAATTATGTGTCTAAATACTCCATTTGTGGTTTTTAGCAAGTTATTATGGGTCAAAATGGTGGTATGGAAAGAGATACAACATGAGGACGATGATGTCCGAGCTAGTGCAGATGTGGCTTCTATATCTACTCTACGGGGGTGTGGCCTTTTGAAATTCTTCCATACTCCTAGTATGATATCTCATGTAAAATTAATGGAGTACATTTTGTGGATGTGGAATCCCAAACAAAAATATTTTGAGGTGGGGGCCCACATCCTCACCATGGAGGTGGAAGATATTTATTTTCTTACTGGATTATATAAGCTTGGGGTGCCAATTTCATTGACAAGCTCCCGTGGGGGATACATATACACAAGAACTCATAGTTCACCACTACTTCTTGGGCACTAAGATGTCAAGGAAGAAGATCCCCATCAAGGAAGTGATGGATTTTCCACTTCGGACAATACTCTTCACTATGCAGAGGGTTGTAGGGAGCCAAGGGGCTCCCCAAGATTCCTGGGTGCACATGTTATATTCCCTGGAGGCTATGGTACCTACTATTTTCAACTCGGCCAAAGCATTGCTTAGTGTGTTTAAAGATCAACTGACGAAGTGTCAGCAGGGCGAACTAAAACAATTTGGTTATGGGACTATCTTGGCATGTTTATTTTTCAAGAGAGTACCTCTCTTGAGGCCACAGGTGGTTTTTACTAAGCTGAGAGCTCAAGAACCCCGCATGCTGCGGTGGGTGGAGATCATGGCCCGCACTGGAGGTGGATGAGCCAAGGTCAAGTACGGGAATCCCTTCTTCTGTAGGTTGGATGACCAGATCCTCATGATCAAGGATTATGCTTATGCTGGGACCGACTTCTGAGGAGGTACATGTCTACCTTTACCAATTGATGCCTAGTGGGGTGATATTGGTAAGAAACAAGCTCAAGATGTTGATTATTTTTGTATTTTCATGTTTTATAATTTTTATGAATGATGAGAAGACCTAATGTTTTCATGCAAATGTTGTATATTCCTGACCTAGGGTTTCATCCCCAATGGACAGACGAGTCGGGGCTCGCTTCGTACATAGAGGGGAGGACGAGTTAACCAAGTTGGAGGACAACCCCAACTGGTTGACATTAGACATTCTAGATGCTGCTATAGATGACCTCCCTAGGAGGTACTAGGGACACACAGATGGAGTGTTAGGTTGTTTTAGTCACTTGCTCCATAGGGTAGCTAGGGCTATCATGTGCTATCATGAGCACCACTAGACGTTCTACATTATGTATACACTAAAAGCTATCCATCTTTAGTATTTTTGACATTTTTGTATCTAAAAGCCAGAGTGCTTCAGTCGAGGTCTCATGACTATTATTTTTATAAAACACTTTATATATATATATATATATACAGACTTATTGACGGTGTTTATATGTGTTTCAAATGGACAATGATATTTACATGAATTTTATGTGTCTTTTACTATTTATTTCAATTTACAATGGACCATGTTTTATTTATAACAGTTATGTATGGGCAATATACCATTTTAAAATGTAGTTTTCCAATGAGTCGGCAACCATGTTGTAAGACCTAGGGATGTTCCTATAAGTGATGGATTTGAATGACCTCTCTAACAGACGCACTCTTTGAAAGAGACGAAGAAGTGTAGGGTTTTTTATGGTATGAATATGGTTTAAATGAAAAACAACTAGATGCGAGTCCATGAATACTACCAAGTCGTGAATGTCCTGATATGAAGCCTCTGTCAACAAACCTATCACTGCTTGATACTCAGTGATGTTGTTGGTAGTTGGACCAATACAAACTTCCCCTGAAATAACTAAATCATGTGACGAGGAATACAAAACCCAAGAAGCTGAAGCGAGGTTCAAGGTATGACAGAAAGCACCATTAGCAAAACCATAAAAATCCATCTGATCTGCATGACCAAAACATGGTATAAATAGTATTGACAAGAATCTCAAAACCATATTGAAATGTCGAAAAACAAACTAAAAAGTCAAGCGATATACATATATACAAGGGTACCATACATAAATGATTTCAAGCTTATTACCTCTTCAGGTACAACCCATTGCGATGTTTCCCGAAGGTTAGCCCATCGTAGTCTACAAGCTCATAGGCCCATTTCTCTAACACTTTACTAACGATAAAGGGACCATACCACATAGATTCAAACTTCCCCTTCCCTAACTTGTCATGTATCTGATCGTAAGTCAAAACCATGTCACTTTCATTAAAGACACGAGGTTGAACAGACTTATCGTATTGAGCCTTAACACCTTTTTTGTGTGCCCTGTTATCCAAGGTAGCATCTCTTCTACTTTCATCAAGGTTTGTTAAGTTCAAAAACCGTTCTTCTTCGGCGGAAGTGTTCAATAGAAGTTCTATTGCAAGTTTAAGTGATGGGATTTGACACTCGATAGGAAGGACAACTTCTAGTCTGTAAACCAACTAAAAAGGTGTGAAACCAGTTGTTGTTTTAACTAAAGTCCTATAATCCCATAGTGCGGAAAAGAGAGTCAACTTCCATCTGGATTTGTTATCTCCAACCATCCTATGCAGCATAGTTTTCAAAAGTTTGTTAATGGCCTCAACCTGACCATTAGCCTGCAAGTAATATGGAGTTTAGTTTTCATGGTGAAAACACATCTTAGCACTCAACTCGGCCATCATCTGATTATGGAAATGCGATCTATGGTCAGGGACTATGACTTGAGGGACTCCAAACCTAGATATCACATGGTTAAATAAAAAGAGGGTGGAATTCCTACCATCCTCTACATATGTAGGCATTCCCTCAACTCATTTTGTAAATTAATCAACGGTTACGATGATGTAACCATTCCCCCCAGGTGAGGTAGGCTTATAATGCATAAAATCAATACCCCAAATGGCCAAAGTGCCAACAGCAATGACAGGGTGTAAAGAAGCAGGGTGGGTGGGATTTTTAGGATAAAAGTGTTGACAGGGTGGGAATTTCTTAACCGCCTCATGACAATCTTTGAAGATCGAGGGCCAAAAATACCCATTGCGAAGGATTTTCTAAGTTGTCGCCATCCCAAAAAGATGACCGCCACATGCTCCAAAGTGGAAATCATTCAAAACTTGTTCAGCCTCTTTGTGTATAAGGAATCACTGAATAACAGATTCAATACCACATCGATAAAACGTATCATTTAAAATGAGATAATACTTTTCATGGTGACGGATGTGACGACAATTGTCACAAGACATGTTGGGCTGAAATCTCTAGGTCTAGAGATAAATGATCAAATCTCCATACCACGGGTCGGTTGTGCTGATCAGGAACAACAATTGATCCAAAAATGAATCATTGGGATTAGCTTCCATTAAAGCACAGGGAATTTCACACATCAATTACGTAAATACCAAGGACTTCTTCGAAGTAGCCTTAGCAAACTCAAGATCAAATTCCTATAAGATAACGATCCAACGGGAATACTTTCTCCCTAGTACCTGACGAGTCAGAATTTAATACATGGGGTTTTGATCCATAAGTACAATTATGGTGTGAAGTAAGATGTAGTGACGGAATTTCTGCACAGCGATGACCATAGCCAAAGCTATCTTCTCTACATGCGACTAACGGGTTTTGGAGTCAAGAAGACTCTTACTTAGGTAATAGATCACGTGTTCTTGGCCGTTGGAATATTCCTGCACTAGAACCATACAAATGGTAGTAGTGGAGGAAACAACATACAGTAGAAAGTCTTTTGAGAAATATGGGGGTGCAACACTGGTGAATGGGTCAGAGCATGTTTCATATTGTCAAAAGCTCGTTGGGCTTGGTCATCCCAAAATAACGAAGTATCCTTCTTAAATAGACGCATATAGCCATGCATTTTTTTTGCCAAGTTGCATATGAAACGACGAAGAAATTTTTCCTTCCCTTGAAAACTTTGGAGTTCAGTGATATTTGTCGAGGAGGGTAAGGCCAAAATAGAAACAATTTTCAAAGGATCGATCTGGATGCCATCTTTGGAAACCACAAAGCCAAGAAAACGTTCAGTCTCAACACAAAAGAAACATTTGTGTGGATTAAGATGAATATTATAATGACGACACCTAAGGAAAATGTCAATAAGGTTCCCTGGGTGGTCCTCCTGTTGTCGTGAATGATCAGGGAGATCGTCAAGATACTGCTCCATGATGTGCTTGATATCGTGAAAAGCATAGGACATGGTGCATTGGAATGTAGCTCCGGAGTTTTTGACACCAAAGGGTAACTTCCAATATGAAAAGGTTCCCCATGGGAAAATCAATGTTGTTTTATAGAATCTCTATCTAATTGTAGCCAAAAAAATCCATCCATAAAAGAAAATATGACACTCCCAACACAATTATCAATGATTTGATCAATGTGTGGAGTAGGGAAATTGTCCTTGGGACAAGACTTATTTAAATCTCAGAAATTGATACAAACCCTAATAGTTCCCTGCTTCTTAGCTATAGGGATAATATTAGACACCCATTTCATCAGTGGTACGGGATAAATAAACCCCACCTTCATAAGTTTACCCACTTTGTATTTGATAGCTGCATCCTTCCTAAGATGGACTTGACACAGTTTTTGTCGAGCAGGCCTTGTCGTGGGATAGGGTTTAATCTCGTGTACAACAATAGATGGATCAATATTAGGGATTTCTTTATATGTCTAGGCAAAAACATCACAGAATTCTTTGAATAGAGCTCTATAACTTTCAATTTATTCTATTGAACAGTTTTGGCCTACATGAACATGCTCAACAGTTTTGGGCTTGACTAATATGTCAATAGGGGTTGTCTGAGTGATGTTGCAAATATTTCCTCGGAATCAGTGCCTTGCAACAATATAGGTGTTTGAGGATTGTTGACGATATCGGTACTAATAAGAGATAAAAGATCAAAGTCTATCGAACTAGCATTAGGAACAAAAGAAGATCTATGATGATCATTCTTCCCAAACAGGTTCATTAACACTCATGATCTCCATAATGGACTCGTCCAATGGAAAATTCTATGTGTGATAGTCCAGAGTGGGGAGAGAGGGTTCTAGCCAGTAGGGAAAGTGGTAAGGATATGAAGCCACTAGATGAAGATCATCAGAATGGACATCAAAAGAAGATTGAATAGCATCATAAAGTGCCTCGTAAGGGCCTAAAGATGATGAATCAACAACTTCTTTTCCTCTAGGACTGTGTCCAATTATGGAAATAATGTTCACAGTCGCCATTTCTGTACTAGGAGGAGTTGAGGGAAACACTCCCATGAGGGTTGAATCCATCAACATACCTACCCCAATCGACTGATAAGGAGGAGGGGATTGACCTAACATAGGGATATTATTGGCAGTAGGGGTAGCAACATCGGGTGAACAAAAATCGAGTTGATCGATGGTCACAATATTCCCCAAATGAGGGAATTGGAGAGTTTGAAATATTGTCAAAGCAACAGTCCTCATAGCATAGAATCAGTTTCTCCCCAATAGAAGATTGTAATCCAACGGGGCATCGACTACCTCCACCTAAATGGAAACAGTCTTTCCCCCAAGCTCGACTGAAAGGGCTGGTAAGAGACCATGAGGTTGAAAACCTCATCCATCGAAATATTTCAAGATTTTGGGTGACTTCATGAGTTCAGGAGAACTAATGGCTCTCCAACAAGCCACATACAATACTGAGGTGGAAACTCCTTCATCCAAAACAGTCGTATGGACCTTTCTCCCAACTACTCTTGCCATGATTTGAAATGCGAGTTGGTGGGGTACTCTAGAATTATAGTTCTCCACATTAAAGTGAATCAAATTGATGTTATCTGGGTCTAATTCCCCCAATGTCGTCAACACATTTTTGCATTGCGTGGGACAACTTTGGAGTACCTCCAGGGTAGACATTGCACAAGGTGCTTGAGCCAAATCTTCAACGACGTTGTAGAATTGTGCAGCTCGAGAATTTGGATTAAAAATATAATTCATGAGGGTGCTATTGGGTGGGCCCAAAATCAAGTTGAGATTAGGTTTCTCGATCGTGAGGAGACCATTAGATGAAGATGGAGGAGAACTAGTGGAAGGAGTTTTCTCGGAAGAGGTATTCTTGTCCTTCTTCTCTGGAGGTTTTTCATATGACTGACTATGAATATTCAAGCTAATAGTTTTCGAGGACATCATTCTGATTTATTCTTTTGAATTAGAGGTTCCTTGATTAGACATATGATCTATCAATTGTTGTTGATATAGAAAGGGGTCAATAAGCACAGTTGTTGTAGGGTTACTTTTCAAAAATTTACTAATCTCTTCACAGCGAGGGCACTACTTCATGAAGTGGTCACCACCACACAATAGGTAGGGATACTTAGCCTTCCTCTTTCCTTTATTGTCATTCTCTAGGGCCATAGACTTGTGATTATCTTGTTGGTTTCCAGGCTTCTTCTTTTTTCCTTTACCTTTCTTCTTATTAACGGGTGTCTGCATACTTTGAATAGAATTCACCTCAGTGGCAACCGTACGAGTAGAAGGAGTAGTAGTGGAAGTACGTTGTTGCTTGGTAGGCTTAGCTGCTGATGAGGGTTGGATTGAACCGACAACCCCATCAATAGGAGTTTATGCAGGTGGCTTAGTAGGGTCAGTGTTGGGGCGAGGAGCTTGAGGGATTAGGTCATACAGAGTTCCGAACTGGGAATAAACCAAGTCCAGATACTAAGCGTGACTGATATCCTGCTCTTCAGTAACAACACCACCCATAGCCACATCTCAGGAAATGGGAGCCACCAAGGATTTCATGAACCAATATGCGAATAATTGGTCTAGAATAGGAGCTTTAATAAGTATTCGTTGTCTCCTCCACTCATGAATATGGTCAGATATGTGTGTGGAAGTATTTTGACGAAGTGATGTCAAAATATCCGTACCAATTTCGTAATGGATGGGCAGTTGGAAATGAGTAGGAAAAATTGCTTCCAATGAGATAAAGTCCACAAATGAATGTTGTAGAAGTTCAATGTACCACTTTATCGCCGTACTAGTCAAAGTTCACTGAAAGAGCCTTAAACGGAATGAAATGACCATCAAGGAGTTGGAAGAACACCATAGATGGAAGGTCGTAACATGGTTTTTGCGATCTTCTCCCTACTTCCCATAAAATTTCAGAATATCTAATGGCAACTTTACTGGAATTGTTGGCCATGAAGGGTTATGCTGAATGGGGTCATTAATCAACTTGACCAGATCAGGAAAGTCCAAAGTTTCCAAAAAAGGAAGTTGTTGGTTAGGCTGAACGCACTGGTAGTATTAATAAGGAATATGTATACCAATAGGACCATAGGTCAATTGATACACTAGTTGTTGGGAATTCAAATTTTTAGATGATCCTCCTGAAGATCCACTAGATGGAGGCGGACCCCTGGGAGGAAGGTTTTCTCCAGGTGATGGTGGTGGTGGTCCTTTGCCAAGCAGGCCTCCACCAGGTGGTCCTACACCAAGTGGGCCTCCAAAAGGTGGTCCCCCAAGAGGTGGTCCCCTAGGAGGTGGTCCTCCAGGTGCTGTCCCCCCAGAAGGCGGTGGTCCTCCAAGAGGGGGTGGTCCTCTAGGAGGTGCCCCCCCAGAATGTGGTATTCCAAGAAGTGGTCTGCCATAAGGTGGACTTTTTCCAGGTGGGCCTCCACCAGGAGGGACCCCACCAAGTGGGCCTCAACTAGATGGACCTCCACCAGGTGGGCCCCCAAAAGGTGGGCCACCATATCCTCCAGCAGTATTGATAGGTATCCCCCCAGGAATAGGAATATACAACCAATTGGGTTGCCCCCAAGGCATAAACATGTTCCTGAGGTAAGGCATACTGGGATATATCATTCGTGTAGATGTAGGTTGAAATTTCACATTACTTACAGATGGTAGGTTTCCCGGGTGAGTATATCCCCAAAAAGGTTGATAAACAATGGGTTGTATCCCTGAGGGTTGGCCCGTACAAGAAGGGGGAGTAACCGCTTTGGTTTTTGTGGGAGGGACTACAATTGTTGATGGTCCTACAGAAGGGGTTTGTCTTGTACTAGATGTGACTCCACTAATTACTGGTGCAACTTGAGCTGGAGGTTGCCCCCTAGTGGAAGAAGGTACGAGAGAACCAGAAGAAGACCGTGGATTTTGAACTGTAGTAACAGGGTTGGAAGGTTAACCTAGATTAGTAACTATTGATCCTCGAACCGATGATGTCAAACTAGGGGTAAATTGAGACTTTGCGAGTGAATGGTATCTGGGAGGGGTTGAATCTGAAAGACAGACAAAAGAGTCAACATAGGCTCTCGATGAGGAAGAGGCAAAGCAGTGATGTTTGCAAGGTTGTTTTGAAAATTATATAAATGATCCATAGTCAGTTGGAGCCTTCTATACATATCCTCATTCGACGAAGGGTTAAAAAAGGACGGTCTAGTAACCCCAAATTCAAAAATTGCTTGACCCATAGAGGTTCTCCAAAAAGGAGCATTAGGGCCATAGTCTGTCACCTCGGTGTCATTAGACGAGCGATCAAACCAATTTGATGAACCAACATGTCCTTCCATTGGAAAATGGAAGGCAATATCATTCGTAGGAGGTTTTTCAATAAAGGGGTTATCGTATGTAGTGAATTGTTCCCCCACTTCCATAGATGGATTCTCTTCCACGTGAGAATCAGTTGTGGCACCTTGGTCAGTGCCTTCCATTGGTATTTCTCCTGCAATAGGAGGAAGGTCAGGTGGCAATCCTTGAACTCTTCTGGATCGTCTCAAAGGAAACTCAGCGAGATTGTTGGTCACTAAAAGCCTAACCTAGAGTTTGTAAACTAGAAAAAACACACAAAACCTCTCCTGCACAAGCTAAAGGCCACAAGCAAACTTAAGTTGCAAGAGGGGCTGATAAAAGTCGGTTCGTCACTCGTATTATCAATTCTTTGCAACTCATGATATACCGCAGGGTCAACAGGAAAGTGCAACAAGGAGGATTGGGACCGTCCCTTTCTTGAATACCCAATTACCTGGAAGGTACGTGTGGAGTAGTCTCCCTGAGTGTTATTATCAGTGTATTTCACTGACAAGACTGCCAAAAGGGTTTTTCTCATATGGTTTAGGGAATCCTAGAAGGTTTTCCTGATATACGCAAGGTATGTGGGAGCTCAAATCTATGTTAGTACTGTCTAATGTACAACCATTCAACAGTGGCCTTCCGATATACAATGAAGTACATGAAGTACCTTTCGATATACCTCAAGGGTACGTGAAAGGCCATTTTATATACCGATGGTACGTGGGAGAACATTTAAAGATGTCAAAACATGTCTCTATCCTATCACTCAAGTTATTAAGAATTTTAAGCTAAAGCTACCATTAATTTTATCTTGCACGGTTAGGTGGATGCATTAAATGTGTACAGAAAAGTAAAACCATGCAATATGGAATGCAAATTTTTCACTTTACCATTCAAAGTATGCCCTACTTACAGGAATGAGAGAGTGTTTCAATTCTATTTCAAAACAAAAAAATTCCCAAACAGTCACACTAAACTCATATTTTCAAAAAATGCAAACAAGCAACCCACTTCTACACTGATATTTGAAAGCAAGAACAAAGCGAGATCTATTTTCCTAAAAATAAAGACACTAGCACTAAAAGGCACACTAAGCACTTTTTCAATTTTATTCAAAAAATGAAAAGATCTAACTTAAAACTATGATATATTTTTCCTTTTGATGAGATAAGAGTGTATAAAAGGAAATAAGAACATGGATATATGAAAGCTTATGAAGCTAGTCATGGGTCCAATGATTCGTCTTTAAACAAAACTATAATCAAATCTCAACAAAAAATTTCTTTGAATCAAAAAGAAAAAAGATGTCTTTCACAAACTAAAGAAGAACAAAAAAAAAAATCCAAAAAGCAAAGCTTCCTTTTCAGTTTGATCAAACAGTAAAAGAGATCTAACTCTACCAACTTCCAAGCACTCCTTTTGAAAATAAAACCAAGCATACAAGCAGCTAAATAGATGAATGTAACCTAGCTCTTTGAATCAAAGCAAAGGAAGCATTTACCACTATCGGACTTTGAATTTACAATTCAGACCTCACGCATGAATCCCAAAAAACACACAGAACAAAAAGCAAAATCAGTTTAGTTTTGAAATCACAAGGGTGTAAAAACCCTACCTGGCACCGCTTAAATAGGGTAGGTGACAAAGCGTTACTGCTTTGACACCACCTTTTTTCCGCTGTGACAAAGCGGTGGCACTACTTAATGACTACTGAGTAGGGGCGGTGGCACCACTTATTGTCCTTTATGCATGTGCGGTGACTGCTGTAGATGACAAAACAAACAGAATGGAGAAAAATAGAAAGTTAGGTGCTGAAACATTGGCATCAAATAAAAAATTAACTGGATAATTAAGTACAGAAAGTAGATGTGCATCAGATATGAGCAGATCTGGTTCTACCGAACCAAGATCTCACTAGAAAAGCTAGTAGATCTGATCGTTGAAAGGTTGGAGTTTGGATTTCAGATAAGAGTTTGAGAACCAAGGAAGATTAGATGTGTTGAAAACTCCTCCACAGTATGGTCGCCAGATTTGTTGCTAGAAAAATCGCACCTCTTGAGGACAAGAGTTCTTCCTCTAGGCCAAAATGGTTCAGATCTAGAACAAATGAGTAAAACAACAAGGATGGAAGACTTCGTAGAGCTTGTAGATATCTGGAATTAATCCTTTAGTTGTTCTTCAGTATGATGTAAGTGTCTCCTATGGTGATGAATCTCCATGGATGTACCTGCACAAACACATCAAATAGACAAGCAAGATCAAATGTACCAGAACATAATCCACAGTTCTATACTAGTGACTAAGGAATCCAGTAATAAAATGAATGATTTAAACATACAGCATTTTACAGGAAAGGAACCAACTTTGCATTAATAATGAAGAAGAAAGCTTACAACCATTTCCTTAGTGTTGTGATTCTCCTTCACATGCCATGCCTTGTCCTCAAAAGCTCCAACTTGCTCCCCCTATGCTCACTCTAGTTTAGGCCAGAATCTCAATGCAGCAGCCGCAATGTTTCTCTCTCTCAACCATGGGGTATGAGCCAGGTTTTATAGGCCTTGGTAAGATAGGGATGGTTGATAAAATGGTGGGTGAGGTGGAAGGGAGATCCAAAAAGGAAGGATCTCAAGTCTAGGTGGTCCACGGGAGTAGGGATTAGGGTGCCATGAAGTATTCCTTCGAGAAGCTTTGTGAATCTTCTCTTTTTCACTTTTTAACTTGAGCATTGCTTCTCCTCCATGTAGACATTGCATTACCCAGGTGGAACCGCTCTTTGATAAAGGGGTATAGGCGGTGGCACCGCTTATTGTCAAGAGACAATGGGCGTTACTAAAGAGGGTAACGCCTCTTGCATTAAGGGCAAAGGCAGTGCTGGACTCAAATATGGAAACATGAGTCTGGGCCGCTGTCCAACTTCATAATTTGGGATTTGAAGGAAAATTCTGATGTTTTGGAACTCAACACATGATAGTGATGAGATTTATGTGTAACAGGGAGCATGGGAGTGAGGAAACGCACAAGGAGGAAGTGTGGAAGCTACCCCAAATTTTAGGGAAATTTTGGGGAAATGGGGGGATGTCGAAGTCATAAAAAATCATTTAAAATATAAAAATGATAAATCCCAGCAGTAATTATTACCATGTAAAAAGTAAAACTAAAAACTAAATTCATCATTATGGGGTGTACATCTATTCATTATTAACATATCAAATTTCAAATTTGTAAATGACACTGAACTATGTTACTATACCCATGTAAAAACTAAAAACTAAATATCATAATTATCATTATGCAATGTATATCTAAATTCAAATTTCAAATTTGTAAAAGATATTGCAACAAATGCTGAAGTCTGAATAGTCAAATAGATACTGAATAATGAACACAGAGAAGTTAGAACTTAGAACAGTGATGACTGCTCCAAGTTTAGTTTCAATATGATTATGAAATGAAATCGTGAGAGGATAGCGTTTATGAAGGTCTTAGACTCTTAGTTTAGTCTAGGATTTTATTTAATTTTCATTTAATTATGTTTTAATTTTTTAAACACTTTTTTAATATTTTAATTTTCATTTATTTTTATTGTGAAAGATGAAAATTTTGCGGAGGACGGGGGGGATGCCTATAAGCCCCCCAGGGGGGAATGTGTTCTACACTTGGGGAAACGTGGGGAAATGCTTTTCTCTAAGTTTTCCCCGAAAGGGAGATGTGGGGAAACGTTTCCCCAAGAGTTTCCCTGTCCCAAAAGTGCGGGGGATCAAGGGGCCGCATTCCCCACCCTAGGGGATGCGTCCCCATGGAACACTATATTTAATCCATTGTTCCATGGGGACACACCTCCCAGGGTCGAGGGCTCACCCCCTGCACTTCCCACGCCCCGGGGGATAGGAGGCTCCATGGGAAACGTTTCCCATCGCTCTTCTTTCTACGAAACTTAGGGAAACATAGGTCTAGGAGTTTCCTAGATTTGGGGGCTCCCACGCGCTTGCTACCAAAAACGGGGGGCTCCCACAGGCCCCCACCCCCCTCGATTTTTTAAATTTTTTTACTTAAAAAAAGATTCACCTTAAATTTTAGGCTTTTACACTAAATGGTCAATATAAATCGAAATACAAACAAATAAAAAAGCAACAAACATCGATATGATATACTTGGCTATAACGATTACATTTACATTACACTAAACTCTTCGGGATCATAAGGATGCTAGTATGCAAATGGTGATGGGATGAGAAATTGATATGTTTATATGTCGGTTTTCATATTTTTATTATTTTTCTATTTTTTTATAATTTTAGAGACCGACCCCCCTATGTTAGGGACCTCGACGCCCCCCTTCCCCCCCCGTCCCCTAAAATACCCCAAAATTTTGGGGTGTCTCGACACGTCTCCAATGTGTGTTTCCCTGCTCCCATGCTCCCACGTCCCATAAAATTGGTGGAATATTGATTTAATCCTTTTGGAACCCTAGTTGATTGCAATTATTTCATCTATGATGTAAATTTTAAGCCAAACTTAAAGGCATAACTGATCGTTCAAGCATTTTTTCTGTTTGCATTGCATATTTGGTCTGCACTTTTATCTATATCATGAGTTGATGTGACCTAGATGTTTAGACTGGGGTTATCCCAAGTCAACTTTCAGATGGTATCCCAAATCAACTATAGATTAATTTGAATACATGTTTAAAAGGCATAATTCAAGCATATTTCTTTTTTATTAAAGATTTAGTGTGTAATTTTATTCATGGCGTAAGTTGATATAACCTGGATTAATAGATCAATTTAGCCTTTAAATCCAATCTTAAAGGCATAACTAATACTTTAAAACTCAAGTAATGATGGTTTTCTATTCTAGATCACGTATTTGGTCTATCCTTCCATGCATTTTCCGTGTGTACTAATTGATATATTTGGGAAATTCGGTAGAGTACCGTTAGTCTCACTTCTATATTAGTACCCAAAGTTTCTATTTCTTATTTTTCATGTTTTTATATTTCATCTTTGGGATATATGTGTGGTGATGCATATACATCAAAAGCATGGGGAGAACTACAATCCTAAGTTAATATTCCAATATGGCAGGGGCATAATATATCAGAGATCGTTTATTTTTTATTTACAATTCAACTAGATCAAGAGCAATGTTTAGATATAGAGAAGTCAATCTCTAATTTTCTACCACTTCTCAAACTGGAACTAAAATGGTAGCCAATATGACACTGAAGATAATGTTTTTTTATTCTATGGTTATTATTGAATAGAAATAAACATGATCATGACAATATTTGTCAATTTTTAGTACCTAGATTTCTCTTCTATCAAAAATGTAATAAAATGCATGTTTTCTAGTTAAAGCAAATCTAGTTTTTCAAGGATAGAAGAGGACAATAGACATCCTTCATTACATGGATCCCTCTAGATATGATAAGGTGAAACAACTCTAATGGTACAGACAGGGTATATCTGGGAGACACTCAGGAGTGGGTGATTCAGGACAAAAAGAAGGTAGAAAAAGAACTTTTTTATGGATGTCTGAGGGAATCAAAAACTAACAAAGCCAAAGTGGACACTCTTGTGGAAGGGGTAAACCATGCATTAAACTTGGCCTCCAAAACAAAAAGAGTGGGAGGATATTCTAAAGTTACCAATATTCTCGTGGTACCAAAAAGGCCTCTAGGTCCCTCAACGGTGTATTCTGGGAAAATATGCATTTCATAGATATTAAATAATAAATATATAAGGTTTTGGACAATGTACTTATCCCATGCTCTGGAAAAAACATTACTTGAATAATATTTATTTTTCCAGACAAAAAAAAATGATACGACAAATCTGTGTGACTGACATCTCTAGGAAAATATATATGTCAAGCAATAGTTCAATCCCTTCTCGTAACCATTATTGGTAGTTAGTGAACATTTCGAAAAAAAACTATGATAAGTAAATCATGAAATAAGAACCTGACAAATAACAAAAAAAACACAATCCAGGAACTACCACAATAATTAGCCAATCACACCAAGATAACAAATCTTAAAAGGTAGCCTAGTCTTAAAGTGGTATGTGCTTAAATAAGAGATCTAATATTTAAACTGACAAAATACTAAAATCACATGCAGGTAAAATAATATCCATTTTTATTTGTAAGCACTAACACTACATACTTTCCTCATCTATGGGATACACTGGACTTGCCATGTTAAAGGAAATACTAATATGCATACATGAAGAGTAGCAACAATGCTAGCATGTTGTTTTTCCTTCTCATCAAATCCACTTTGGATTCGCACCACCTCTACGCTAGCAATAAACTATGCTCTAATGTCTATCTCAAGTTGTTGTAACTACTCCCTTTGCCTTGCGATATCATGCAGGCGTTGTTGTATGGACTCCTCAAAATTGCTCATCTAAGCATCAATGGATAGCGAGGTTAAATATGTCTCTAGTTGTATATTATATTGTTGCACATGCTTTATCTGTGTAATTCAAACTAGTGATCAAGCACAGCATCAGGGAAAACACAAATGCTAACACTACTAAAATAAAATTGTTAAAAGAACAGAAATTTTTACACAAATTCAAGAATGCGTTGAAAATATTGAACAAAAATAATATTCTCTACAAATTCGAGAATAACAAATAATAGATGAATTCTAATTTACAATATAAACATAAGAAAAATAATATTCGTCATCCATATAGTAGTAAGGAAATGTTGAACTTCCTCAGATCCATTTCAGATAGCATGGTCTAAGCTGCTAAACATTACATGAAGTTTTTGGTTGAATGTGCTCCAGCATAACATAAAAAAAAAACTCCTAATGTGCTCAAGGTCTTCGATTCTGCAAAAGATTGAACTAAACTAGCAGAGATTCATTTTAAAAGGGGATCTACCAAGCGCCAAGATTAATCAAATCTCTCAAAGTGCAAAACCTTCATCAACATTGCATTCTAAATGTTTTAAATCTATTTGAGCTGACATGTTATTTTTTATAATAGTTTATTGTTTTTTATAAAAGACACATGTCAGCTCCAAGATGAGCACGAAAGGAGTTACACATCCTCGCCCTACTGGGTTCTATAATGCACCTCTCGATGCAACACGGTAGAAACCTAGGAGGACAAACATGCAACAATAATATAGACTCTGTTGTATTGTTTCTAACTTCTGACCTTTACAAATACATGGAAATCAAACTAGTGACCACTTAGTTATGAGGGAAACTAATAGTAAAAAGAAAAAAAGAGTGTCTAGTGGAATAGAACCTATGGGTTCTCATTAAAAAGAACAAAAGACAAAAGACAACAAATTTGTATCCATGGGAATTGAACCAAACCATTTCCCTCTTCTTGAAAGAGGAAAAATAATAAAAAAATCCCTAACTTCTAACCCTTACAAGTACATGGAAAATGAACTAGTGACCACTCACTTATGAGGGAAAATAATAGTAAAAAGGAAAAAAGAGTGTCTAGGAGAATAGGACCTATGGGTTCTCATTAAAAATAACAAAATACAAAAGAAAAAAAATGGGTATCCATGGGAATTGAACTGAACCACTTCCCTCTTCTTGAGGGAGAGGAAAAATAATAATAAAATCCAAAGTGGAATCCAAAGTGGTTTTCCATGGGATTTGAACATATGACTGCCAAGGAGATGGGAAATATTAAAAGCACGAAATGAGTGTTTATAGGTTTGAAGCTTTGACCTTTGACCTCCTTAGGGGAAAGGAAACAAGATTAAAAAACAACAAAATGGATGTACAAAAGCAAAATAGTTTCCCATGGATTTCAAAATGCTACATCTTAGGACAGAGAAGAAATTAAAAAAACAAAAAGAGCTTTTAAATCTCGATCCATGACAAAATTGGTGCCCACAAGTATTGAACCACTAACCTCTACAATTGAAAATACAAAAGCAGGCACAAATGCAAAGTGGTTTTCGATGGAAATCAAACATATGTCCTTAGAAGTTAAGAGGAAAATAAAAAAAACAAAATTTTAAGGAAGGTGATAGGTGTCAATGGAAAATTGCATTACGAGGGCTTCTCAAGTTTCTAGAAAATATGGTATGAGAAATTGATGTATTCTCCTTGGAAAACAATGGAAATCCATGGGTGAAGGACCTACAATTTACATAAAGCCAACAAAGTAGAAGATGAACATCAAATGTCCTCTCACGTCCCTGAGATGTCCAGGAAACATTACCCGGAAACAAAAAATGCAACGACTAATATAAAAGAAACATGAAAATATATTGAAATCTCCATCATATTGACCTAGTAGCATTGGTGTTAATGGATATTTTCTTTGTTGATGTTTTCCAGTTTTTTCTTGCACCCAATGAGCTGGAATTTGAGAAAGCCATACCCATAGTTGTCTCTGCACTTGCACTAGAAAACCTGGGTAACTATGACAAAATCAATTTCAGCCCTTTGCAGGTTTTGCTTGCCACTAGAAACGCAAATAATTTTATGTAAGGAAAGTTATATTGTAGTCTGCTGAATATGGTCGAGGGCCTTGAAATGTGGCAGTGACGATTCCGTGGAATTCTGAGCATAACATCAATCCATAGGAAGGAATACAGTAATCCATAACTTATAAGGTACTCGTAGATTGTTTTATTTTAACATACCCCTCAAACAAATTTTATCTATAAGGTCACAATAAGATTACCAGGATGATAGGTGTTTATTGCCACATTTGTTTGTTTTTGTTGATTATTTGTATTCTGGATTATGTGGTGTTAAAGTGAAGCCCTCGCATTTCGGGGAAGGAAATATTATGTTTATCAATATCTGAGAAGGAAATATTCCATGTCAAAGAAGACAAGGTTCTAAAGTTTTGCATACAGATTGAAGAATATAAAACAGTTTCTTGATTGCTAAAAGCCTTAGAATCCGGAAATTATGAATAAAAATGGATTTTATGCAAAACTACCCAATATAGATGATGTGGATCAAAAAAATTGTATACAAATGTGTTTGATACTAATTTTACAGGTCTCGTTGTTTTAAATATGCAATAAAGATCAGTACTAAATTTCAGGTATTTATGTTTACATAGTTAGGGATGTCATCTATAAGACAGTTCAACTACTTATTTCTTTTGCTGTAGTAAATTTTTTATCAAACATGACCATCTTCCACAGTAACAGTGGATTTCCTTTTGATCTTTTGCAATTAATTTTGGATACGTCCTGTGCATGTATTTAGTCATATATTTTTCTGCTATGTGAAATCAAAAAACAATTGGCAGTCAAAAGTTCTAATAAAAATGACACCATGACCCATGGATAACAAAGTTTTCTAGCCAACAAACTAGTTTCCTGTAATGAGGTTATCAGGTCAGATATTTAGTGGCTAGGCCCATGAAATGACAACATGCACGCACTAACAGAAACCAATGCCAAAAGTGGAGTTTAATTGTGGATGGAAAACAAAGACTGGATTATGTTGGAATCTCATGATCCGATGCCCCATGCATGCAGCATACATGCCCCACTTCTAGCATTGAACTGCACCTATGTGTTGCAAACTAAGGGATAATATATGTTGGGGTATTTGTTTGTAGTATGATTGTATGTTCTATTTGATGATATGCTGTGAAACTCAACTGATAATCCCAAGTTGGTTTCTAACTTTCTCTTGTTCAATCAAGAATCTAGATTGCAGACTAGAATTTAAACACTTTATAATTACCAAGGATCATCTTGAGGGATCCTTCCTAGTATTCTGAAATTTTAGCTCTTGAAATGAAGCTCATTAAAGGTTGTTTTGTTGCAGAATAAGCAATCACTTGTAGGAGGGTCATTACAGACTCAGCTATTGAAGATTGGAGTTGCTCACACTGGACCAATTTTCTCAAAAGGAGATGGCATAGTACTTCCTTCACATCAATTAGATGTATTGGGACAACCACCATAAACATACAAGCTTAGAAAATTGAACTTACAAATTCCTAGACTAATGCACTAATGGTCAACTCGCCCAACTAGATGCAAGAGCCTTTTGACATGAGTTAGAAATCATTTTTTCATCTCACATGCATTTAAAAGAAGAAAATTTGAATCTTTTTTTTATGAATACTAGAAAGAATCATCCCTTATGTAAGTACAACCATTGTTAGTTATACATCTCAAGTATTATGTGAAGAATTATAAGAAATAGGAATAATTGGGAGATATTGATACAAATTTACTGAATTATAATGATACATCTTTACTGGATTATAACCACAACAGTAACGTGTCAGATAAAGCATTTGAAAAAAAAATTATATTTTCTTGTTCTACCTTCAAACCTCTGCATCTGCATTTCACATTTTATACAGGATTTGAATAATGCAGCAAATTTAACCTATGAGTATTCATGCACTACAGCTAAAATCAAGGAACTATTTCCCCTTTCAATTTAAATGAAAGTTACAATCAGTCTAAAATCCATCATGACTCTTGCATTCAGTATACAATCTGAATGCAACAAAATTATTTTAGTGAGAAATTCATTTAGTGCATACCTGCAATCATCAGACAAACCTACACTGAACTCAGCTGAATATATCGGTATAGCAATGATGATATCCATATGAAAGGGAAAGTCTGTACTATATTTCTTGACTCGTATCATTTTCACGTAAAATCTCGGTGTATAATTTGTCATCCATAAATTCCAAATCCTTAGTTCTCATCTCTGACAAAAGATGGTGTGCTTCTTCCTCTAGGCCTGATTTGTGACAAATCCTGATCAAATACTCATAGTTACCTGAATCCAAATTGGGATCAGTTCCACTCTGCCGAATCAGGAATGAATGTGCTTCCTCAAAACCTCTGGCTATGAGAATTCCCTTCGAAGATAACTATAAGTACCATACAAAGGCTTAATCCCTTCTTCTTTCATTTTATCCAAGAGTTGAAGCATGCCTTCCACTGTCCCTATCTTGCAAGAAGAATTAATCATTATATCATATGTAGCTGCGTCTGGTTTGCATCTGCTCTCAACCATGCTCTCAAGCAGTTCAGTTTCCTCTACGAATCGTTTTCTATATCAAAGCTTACAAAAAAGAAAATTATAGGCTATTAAATCAGGAGGACAACCTGTCGTCTTCATCATATCAAATAAAACCTCTACCTAATCCATCTGGTCATTCAGACAAAAAACAGTTATAAGTGGACTAAGCACTCATCATTTTTTCCAATATGCCCAAAGCTACATTGGCGTGATTCTCTTCACAAAGAGCCACAATAAGCATTTCATAGGCATGTCTTCTGGTATAAATTTCCATCTTATCGATCATTTCAATGACTTTATTCACATATATGAATCATCATGCCAGGAAGCGGCAAAGGAAAATGTTTTCACGCATAATTGCAACGTGCAGTTAGCATCTATTCTAAAATCTTTTGCAGGGTTTCAAAGTCGTCAGATCGACCAAGAATATTGGTAAGCTTGTTATACGTTAAGGTGTTATGCGTGAACCTTGGTTATAGTTTGGCCCATTGGAAAAACCTCAGCGCCAAGCTTGGGGAACTTGTTTTCTTCAATACCATCCTTACCAATCTTTGGTTTATCTAAACACCCAATAGAGTTAGGGTTTCTTCCATGTCTGTGTCGCCCATTTCTAAGACTTCACATATTTCTCTTCCAGCTTCCTCCGGCTCCCATTTATTTTTCTCTCAGGTTTTGTCAGTTTCATTAAATTCATGGAAGGCTTCTTCCTCTTTTTCATTGTTTTTGTCTTCGCTCGAGGCTGCTTGAGTTTTGTCGGGGGTTTCAACAATGGTCGATGCTTTCATTGAATAAAATTTATGGGATAGAACAAATTCATTAAAATGATGAAATCTCTTACCATTTTTGAAGGTTTTGAAAGTCGTGGAGTCTACATTCTAGTGCCATTGCGATGGTGGAGAGATAAAATGTTGGTGGCTCAGTTGGCTTGTTGAAAACCCTCGCCGATAGAAGCCTGAGTTGTTGCACAACACAAACAAACCACAACTGGCATTGCACAATGCATTGAGCATCACAACCTGTGTTGCAGAAGCCATTTGTTGAGTAATGCATTTTATATTGATTTTAAAAGCATATCCTCAATAAAGCATCACCTCATGAGAGGTCAATTGGGTCGGGGATCACAACCTTTGTTGCAGAAGCCATTTGTTGAGTGATACATTTTATATTGATTTTAAAAGCATATCCTCAATAAAGCATCACCTCATGCGAGGTCAATTGGGTTGGGGAGACTGGGGTGTTATTATATTTTTTATTAATTTTGAGCCTCAAAATATAGGTTGGATACACGAAGTTATTATGGTTTTTAACAATTTTGTATTAATAAAATACATCAAGAGTATGTGTATTTATCTGGGTTTAGATTGTAACAAGAATGATTAGTATTTTGGTCATAATGTAATATACATCACTATATCAACGAACGTTCGTCGCTATTGCAATGTTATAGACTATGCGTCACTGTAGCGACGATCGTCGGGGACATTTTTATTTCTTTCCAAAATTTTACACTGTTTTTCCACAAAAATTGATTTTAACTAATTCGTGGAAAACTGTCATGGGACTTTTCAGCCATATGTAGTAGTGCTAGTTTCACAAGTGAGAGTGATGTTGAGAATAAACACAATTGGAAAAATGCAAAAATATGCCAACCACAACAGATGCAAAATGGTGCAAGAGTGAGTAATATGTACAATGACGGTTTAGTGAAAATGGTTCCACATGTAGGTTATTTTTAATTATAAGTTAGGTAAAATTGTATTTAGAAAGAAAATAAGTGTAAATTCCCTAAATAACTAATGTCCTTCCTCCCAAATGTAATTGGGCTTTCCCAAATCACAAACGATGGTGATAATGATATCCACATAATGGTTGACTAGTGAAGGTAACAAAGATCTAGTTCTATCGGTGATGGGGCTAATGTTCCAATCAACAAGACTTGGCAACACTTCCCAACATCAATAGTTAACTTTAGAAGTCACTTGCATCCACAAATTCTCCTTGGTGATATCCTAAGTTTGGCCACTAAGATACCTTACGACAAGTGTGGATTAGTGGTTTGGCCTACGCAGTATAGTGTTGTCCCCCTAACAATGAGTTGAGTTACTCGTAGGGGGGTGAATCCGCGAACCTGGGTAACACTTTTTGGCAAGCGCATTTCGGCAAAAACAGAAAAACGCACCTCGGTCGAGGGTTTAACAAGCCCTCGACCGAGGTTTTATCAAGCCCTCGACCGAGGTTTTCTTAAGCCCTCGACCGAGGTATTTCTTAACCTTCGGTCGAGGTATTAAAACCTCGACCAAGGGTTAAGAAATACCTCGGTCGAGGTATAGACCTCGGTCGAGGTACATACCTCGACCGAGGTCCCTCTGTCGAAAAAATTATAAAAAGAGGCCGCGGGGGCCGCGGCCGTCTTTTTTGCAAAATTCCACTGTGCAAGCTCGACCGAGGAATGACGAGCGGCGTAAGGATTGGCACCCTGAAGCAACCCAAGCACCCCAAAGCAACCCAACCTCGTCACGATGGCGTCAGAGCCAAGAGGTAACAGTTTAAATAATTGTTTTTCAATTTATAAAATTGGTAAATGTATGTTTTATTTAT